>CM037858.1:25798894-26342872 GCA_021292105.1 Anadara kagoshimensis
AACAGTGCTCAAGTGATCTTCGATTTAAATGCTTTAAAAATGTTTCGTTTGAACCAGAGGAGTTACGCTTTATGTCATGATCGCCTAAGTTTATGTTGATTTAATTTACAATATCCGAATTATAATCTGTTCTTTCAATTTTTTTTAATTTTTTTTGCCTTATCGAAAATGGAATAAAGAACATATATGTACATAGAAATCAAACGTTACGCTAAAACATGGAGTGATGTCATTTTACACGGTGTCTATTCACGACAATTATTCTTGTACCCGGAAATCGCAAAATCTTGCTGATCACATGACCATATTAGTTTACGAATCCCACTAGTTTGTCAATTCGCTTACCGATGGTTTATATATGCATATGAAATAATCCCTAACACCATAACTGCACTCTACTCAACTTCCACGGCTAATCACTTACCGTATGATACCAATTTTTCTTAGTATTAGACATCGACAATTAACTGGGTAAATGACTGCTCCGATCATGGCCGTGATGTATTTATTTCCCTATGTAAATCAAACATGTCACCATATCCCGTACATCTGCATGTTATGTCCGACTCGATTTTATAAACCTACGCCTCTTTCGAGTGAATGACCATGTTTAATTGAGTGACCATTAATCTGCCATTACTTAGCCGGATGTTTGTGATTATCTTAAGATCAGCTTGCACCGTATCAATTAGAGGTACATACACCGACGCACAGTATCTTAACAAACATTGACTAAGAGCAAGATAATTTTGTGCTATGGCCTTATGAAGTATAAGTGTTTGCTGATGAATTACTGTACATGTACAATGTGCTTGGAAATAGTCAGACCCTTCAAGAATAAATTACAGTTGGGGAATGTATGTACAGATATTGAGGGCACATGGATTCAACTGAGACGTAGACTTTGTCCTTCCGGTGCACATTGTCTCTCCCTGCTGGAAGTTAACGTTTTAATGATGATTATAAGTCGGTCATCTAAAAATGGCAGCCATGTTGAATTTTACATCATGGAAAATTAGTATAAATATTTAATTGATCAAATACCAAATTTTAAATTAAAAGGTTAAGTGGTTGATTTGATATTGAATTTTTATACTTAAATTATCTTTTTTGCCATCTTGGATTGGCAGCCATATTTTCATTAAACGGAAAAAGTCGAGGTGGAAAATTACCTAGCCTAACTAAGTACATATAGGGCAATAAGGTCCACCATGTTTCCTGCTTTTAACAAAAAAGTTTAGGGGGTGTCACATTTTTGGGATCTGTCCCCTGACTATAGTCAGAACCTTCAAGAATAGACTACAATAGGACATGCGTGTACAAATATCGGGGTAGCATGGATCCAACTCCCGATTTTAGATAGAGACGTAGAATTTGCCCTACTGGAGCGCAGTCTCACTTTACTGGTGGAAGTACACATGTTTTACTTAATTTGCCAGATTCCAATGTGTAATCAAAAACAAACATACTAATCCATGTCCGAATCACAATCCAGAAGCAAAGTAAAAACTTTGGAACTGACAAGTTAGGTTAGACACGTGAACTTCCACCAGGGAATTGAGGCCGGGTGCTCCGGAAAGGTAAGCACCTCCTGTTTAGCTAGCTACACCCGCAACGTGTGTAATCAGAATTGTGTGAAAGGAACATGGAACTATGAGACGTCAAATATATTCAGGGCAATCCTGGACACAGAGACATCAAACTTATCAACAGTACTGTGATGACGGCCATAAAACTTTTTGAGGGCCTTGATAAGCCTAGGCTTGCAATATCCCTGAGTCAACAATTTATTTGCAAGCAGCCTACTTCGTTGTACAAAGTCTCCGTAGTGGGAACAAGCTCTACCTTGCTGTAAGATTGTGAATGGAACATAAATCGGTATGTTTGTTTTTTGCATAATGGTATGAAGATTATAGTGTTCATAGACCCTTTTTAATACTGTAGTAAGTTATCGGTATAATTTCACGTCATATTTTTTTGAAATTTACAATCACACCAAACAATTTGTTTTAAATTGCAGATTGCAGCACAGAACATTGCAGCCGTATGAAAAGATGAGGTTCACCAGCCCAGCGACAGCATACAACGTGATCAGTACATTTTACCATTGTGTGAACAGTATGGAAATATTACATCGCAATATCACGGAACAATATCACTTTTACAGGAAACTGTGAACTTATGCGATTTCATATTCAATAAAAATATTTGTTCCGCACAAACTTTCTGTTTTACCACGCTGCTTGCGAACAACATTTAGCAATAGGTTATGCATCTATCGCCATATGACTAGCGTGAATTTACGATTTGCGGGCAAGAGAACAATCGGCGTGATTAGAAACCGCTTCATATGACGTCATTTGATCATTTGACGTTACTGACGTTGTCGTCTGCTCTCAGGCGCAAATTACAAGAAACACTTTTTAATTGGCGTACAACATTTAAAGACTTCAAAGGAGACTTATTAAAACACCAAAGACATATGCTACAAAAAGAACAGTCGAAAGCAGAATATATAGTAAATACATGGTCATTGACGGTGAATAAAGGTCGTATTTGGCGAGGGTGAGAAAACGTGTAGAAAGCGAGGCTCTGCCGAGCTTTCTACACGTTTTCGCCCCGAGCCAATACGACCTTTATTCACCGTCAATGACACCGTCAATGACCATGTATTTACTTTATCCTGCAACAGACACGTCCTAAAATTATAATTGTAACTGCGTGTTATCCATCTGTTTGACTTGTTTGTTTACACTTCAAGCGCAAGGATACAAATGTTTACGTGACGTAACGCTACCCCATCACACCCGTACTTGTCATTTTCGCTCAGTTCGACGTTCAAGCACATGTAGTTCTCAATTATTTATTTTTAAATCATATTTATATAACTACGTGTGTTTTTTAAAAAAATCAATCTTTTTTTAAAATAAAATTTTAAAATATTTATGAATTTATTGATCATGTTTATTATACTGTGTTTTGTTTACATTGAGAATAGGGTTCATTTGGGTCAAAGGTTACGTCAAATGTTGAATGGAAAAAGTAGTGCCGTAACTGTGACGTCACAGTTAGCGCGTGGCTTTATTGGGTCAGTGACCGAATAAAGATAAGGTTTATTCGGCAGGCTTTATGATGTCAATGTACACGTTAGTTGCAGGATAAATGTCAATATAGCCCCAGGAATTCCAAAATGTGAATGGGCACGTGCACCCAACATAAAAGCTAAGCATAGTTGTACATAATGCAATGTTTTGGAAGTTTAAGCCATGGGGATAGTGGTGGTGGGTGACAACAGATATAAGAATTTCTTTCCGTCTTAAACAGAATACATTCTTTTATAGTAAATAATATATATAATATAATTATTAACACCATTATTGCATCTTTTACAGTATTTTCTGATATGCAGGACATATAAGTTGACACCCTATATAGCATAAGTGGTACAACAATACGTACAGCCAGGATGATAAATGGCGTTCATCAAAATAGGACAGCAAGCTTGAAAACATGCACCTGGAAATAGCAAAAAGAAAAAAGAGATGGGGTTAAAATAAAGTATCTAAGAATAAAGACGCAACACAACACTCTAACGTATTCCTCCCAACTTCCAACTCTAAATCACGAGTAATATTTCTCACGAGTTTTAAATATAGCTATTGCTTTAAAATTCACACGAGGATATATGTAAAGTTGAAATAGTTTCCTATTCGTGTTGGACTTCAAAGGCCGTTAATGAATTATCTCTTTTTTAATTAATTTCAAGGAGAACGTTTTCCAAGGTGAGATTCGATGAAGTATCATAATGTCTCGAACAAGGGTTATTATGTATAAAAGTTTTGGAAAATATTTACAAGTTTTTGTAAACATTACGGTATTAAGATCGATCTATATTTGCATATTCTTATAATTTCCCACGAAGTTTTTAATGAATTTAAGGCGATTTTTAATAAAGTTTTAACTTTAATCTTAAACTTTCAAACTTCAATCCAACCACTGCTTTAATTATATAATACATATTTTATTTATGAATCGATATAGAAATAGTAACATGCGTTATGACATTCTGGTTCTGGCACATGACATCTAACGGTTTAATGATGAACTTTGACCAATTTATGTTTTTACAAGTGGTGACAATTCGAGGTTATAGTGATTCTGCATACACAGACATTAAAACAAATAAATATGAAAATAGTATTCAACAACCCTACTGTGTTCAGAATTTATGACAAATCAATTCCTCTATCACGTTCTGCTACTTCCACTTCTTTTAAAATCATAATGAACACGTGGTACCCCGAAAATGCACAATTCAATATTTTCAATAAAGTGAAACTATTTCAATGATAAAAAAGGAATTGTACATGTATGTTCAAATTACGTCAAATCAATTCAATATTTTCAATAAAGTGAAACTATTTCAAATGTTCAAATTACGTCAAATCACTAAACTCATAGTAAATGCATCAAAGTGGTCATGTGCTGATTTTTAAAATTTTTTTTTTTAATAAAAAATAATTGGCCCATGACAAAGGTGTCGGACAGTAGTGCGGTTCAAGTAGGATTGATTGTATACAGTCAAACCTGTCTATAAACGCCATCCAAGGGAACAAGTAAAAGTGGCCTATATTGGCGGGTGGCATTTATATATAGGGTCAAATATTATAAATAAAGAGCAATTGGGATACAATTATACTGGCCTTAATAAACAGGTGGCCATTATATAGAGGTGATTTAAGGCAGGTTGGACTGTAGTTTTGAAATTATGATTTATTGAATAACGTTTGTAATTCTATAAAATCTTAAATTGATATATGACTTTAGTGGAGAAAAGCTTACGCGAAGACGGCGTGATGTATTTGTCAATTTAAAACCTAATTCATTCCATTTCTATACCTTAATTTGTTTGTGGTATAAAGTAGCATTTCTAGGAACATATCTTTTGTTTTATCTGTCCAATCGTACGCGAATACAACGCGACACCATTGTTCTCTGTCACAATGGCTGCGTTACTAACTTTTTGAAAAGGTGAAAAATGACATTGTAAATTTCAGTTCTCGGTTTTAAATCAATTCGCGAAATTCTTACAATTTAATGGTCGCAGATGTTCAATTTTCATGTTTCTAATACTGTTATTTTTCAATCCTCTTCTCGACATTATAAATTTTAGCTTTCTATTCAACGAAATTTTCTGTGACGTTCTGCCAGCATAATTATATAAAGAGTACTTTGACATTCCTGTAATTTATTGGGGAAAACAATCTTGCTGACTATAATGGTATTATTGTCCATAATATTCTAAATCCAGTGATCTTTTCATGAAAGCGATGATGATTGTATGAAGTCTGAAATTCTAATTCTGAATGAAAAAAAAACATACATGAAGAATGTAAAACAGTAAAGGGGCCTACAAAAATACTTGAATCACAAGATTTGATACTACATGTAGTACCAATTTGTTCGAATGACCATCCCCCTTCTTTATTGCTGATTTTTAGAATGAGCTACTTCAATGATTCATTGAACATTACGTCTTTGGTCGTGATACAGTCTGTTCTTTTGTCAAAATTAGGCAGTGAGAGGTCCTGTGATCTAAAGCCACAGTCGATTGTTTTGGCGTTATGTATATTTCCACAAGAAATAACAAGTGTCTGCGTCTAAAGCGTCTGCTTGTTACCACGGGGCCGCTTATTGCCCCAAGTGCAAAGTTAACTTAGATACATAGATCCCAGTATGAGAAAGTTTTCGATTTGCTCGAAAATGTTGAAGGTATATTGTTTCCTCGGACAATTCTTGTTTCCTCAAGCATCCTGGAGGTGACCGCCTCCGGATAAGTCTTGACTATTAATCCTCTCCAATCAGTCATTTTTGAAAACCATTTTATCTCAATATTATATTTAGAGGAGAAAGAGATTTCCAAAAAGTACTAAGTTTAATCATGGATATCAGGGGACATTGCGAATTTAAACTACAAATTAATTCGTGTCTAATGTCATCATGCTTACTTATTTCCCAATTCCTATAAAACGACAATTTCTGGAAATCCTATGTTTGATGTTTGAATACTGTTACGTGAGCATGGCAATATTTTCTTTGATTCAGACAGATTGCCATCGACCACTGATCACAATGGCGTGATTATACCTGCTACATTTCCGGTATGGAAGTCAGATAGAAATTTAATCATTATATTCAATCTGAGGTTTCTAATTCGATTTTCCGGATCAAGCGAAATTCAATTTCAATGGATCAGGTTGCATCAGTTTAAAATAAAATAATGTTGCATTTAAATGAAAGAAATTGTTAATAGTCAGAGCTACGACAATGCAGCTGGAAACATGGTCATGAATAACGGCGAAATGGTATTTGGTGGCCCTGTACGTTTCTAGGGACCAAATGATTCCAACGTACTAGTATTCATTAAGAAATGTTAAAATATACCCGGCTTGAATACAAAATATTTTTCTAGTTCCATTAGCCTATCATTCTCAATTTTAATTACACGTGTAATATCTATAATACCCATCCCGTGTCCGCCTCTTGCTGTTAAAATTTCGGGTGCAAGTCTTTCTGCAAAGTCCATTGATGTAAACTTGCGGGGAGTGGATCCTATGCTCTTATTAGCTATGTTGTTATCTGACAATCCCTGGCTTTTAATTATTAGCATGTTTTATCGCTCATTATTTGGATAAATCTCCAAACCACAACACTGATCCAAAGCCATTATCCCAACCATATACCCCGAAATAACCATCAAATTTTTCGATTTCGGATAGTTTGCTTGTAACGATTATGTTATTGTCATATACCATTTTTTTGAATTTAATCATAAAATACATTCAAAAAATGGTATTGTCATATACCAGTTTTTCAATGTATTTTATGATTAAATTAAAAAAATGGTATATGACATTATTAACAAAAACATATATATTTTGATAAAAAAATAACTTTTAAGGAATTACAAAAAAATGCATGTCAATGGTTAACATGAAATACGTAACAGAAGGAATGGATGTTAAGCTTGATAACAATGAAGTTACAAACTTTTGGAACACATTTATCAGCTGTTCGATGTGCTGATACTCAGTTCAACAAACTGGTTGCCTGTCACTTTCCGGGTTCAAGATCCTGCTTACATGGTTTTACTCTTGGCAACGTTGCAAGTCCAGAAAGTGATATCAAAATATATATTTTATATAGAGTGATTCCGGACTTGTGTATATATTTCAACGCTTTTAAAAGAGCTGAGAAACAAAATAAAACTAACGTGACAATAGCCAGCAAGAACAAAATAATGATAAACGTTAACAAACAACGGTTCAGACTTGTGTATATGTATATTTCATCGTTTATGAAAGAACGAAAATGTTCAATAAAATGCAATTTTTTAATGTTCAGTGTGTATATCTTACATGTAACTTGCTTAGCTATTTGATCATTTACTATTCAAAATTTTGTATGTAACGATTATACCTGGCTTCATCATAATGTTTTCCCTATGTCTTGACCATTCAGTTTTGAACTTGACAGTTTCTATGGAAACGGGTTAATATAAGCCTTTTCCGGCTTGTTCCTGGATTCATTTCCATCTTTGTA
Source organism: Anadara kagoshimensis (assembly GCA_021292105.1). NCBI lineage: Eukaryota > Metazoa > Mollusca > Bivalvia > Arcoida > Arcidae > Anadara > Anadara kagoshimensis. Next base: position 25,806,497 of record CM037858.1, read on the forward strand.
TGTTAAATTATATATTGTATATTGCTTTTTGAGAATAAAGTATTGTTTAAACTACCAAATGACGACCCATTTCAATTATTTCAACATTTGTGAAAGAACAAAAATCCTTAAAGATTACACTTGGCAATAGCCAGAGACAGCAAGAACATGTGTTAATAAAACACACAAAAGAAGAAATATAATCACATAATTTGTCACAGTTTTGAACCAATACAATACTTAAGCAACGTGACGCAATCAGATATGTACAATAAATATTTGCTTCAAAGATTTAGTGATTAAATGCATGGGTTTATTTCGTGACAGAAATATCCTCACTTGAATAAAATATTGATCGAAATTCACTTAATCTCCCGGTTGCTCTGGTCGAATCCGGAAGTTTCATTTTCTTTAAGTCTTTAAAAACAGAATGTAATTAATCATATACACATTGTTTTAATTTAATGTCAAAAGTGCATATCAGTTGTGTCTTGTTTTCTATAAAAATAAAGATGCATTATAAACTTTACGAAAAACTAAAATAATCAAAAACAAACCAATAATACTAATCCATGTCCGAAACACAATCCAGAAGCAAAGTAAAATCAAACATACTTATCCATGTCCGAAACACAATCCAGAAGCAAAGAAAAATCAAACATACTAATCCATGTCCGAATCACAATCCAGAAGCAAAGTAAAATCAAACATACTAATCCATGTCCGAATCACAATCCAGAAGCAAAGTAAAATCAAACATACTAATCCATGTCCGAAACACAATCCAGAAGCAAAGTAAAATCAAACATACTTATCCATGTCCGAAACACAATCCAGAAGCAAAGTAAAATCAAACATACTAATCCATGCCCGAAACACAATCCAGAAGCAAAGTAAAATCAAACATACTAATCCATGTCCGAATCACAATTCAGAAGCAAAGTAAAATCAAACATACTAATCCATGTCCGAATCACAATTCAGAAGCAAAGTAAAATAAAACATGCTAATCCATGTCCGAATCACAATTCAGAAGCAAAGTAAAATCAAACATACTAATCCATGTCCGAAACACAATCCAGAAGCAAAGTAAAATCAAAAATACTTATCCATGTCCGAAACACAATCCAGAAGCAAAGTAAAATCAAACATACTAATCCATATCCGAAACACAATTCAGAAACAAAGTAAAATCAAACATACTAATCCATGTCCGAAACACAATTCAGAAGCAAAGTAAAATCAAACATACTAATCCATGTCCGAAACACAATCCAGAAGCAAAGTAAAATCAAACATACTTATCCATGTCCGAAACACAATCCAGAAGCAAAGTAAAATCAAACATACTAATCCATGTCCGAAACACAATCCAGAAGCAAAGTAAAATCAAACATACTAATCCATGTCCGAATCACAATTCAGAAGCAAAGTAAAATCAAACATACTAATCCATGTCCGAATCACAATTCAGAAGCAAAGTAAAATCAAACATGCTAATCCATGTCCGAATCACAATTCAGAAGCAAAGTAAAATCAAACATACTAATCCATGTCCGAATCACAATTCAGAAGCAAAGTAAAATAAAACATGCTAATCCATGTCCGAATCACAATTCAGAAGCAAAGTAAAATCAAAGATACTAATCCATGTCCGAATCACAATTCAGAAGCAAAGTAAAATCAAACATACTAATTCATGTCCGAAACACAATCCAGAAGCAAAGTAAAATCAAACATACTTATCCATGTCCGAAACACAATCCAGAAGCAAAGTAAAATCAAACATACTAATCCATGTCCGAAACACAATTCAGAAACAAAGTAAAATCAAACATACTAATCCATGTCCGAAACACAATTCAGAAGCAAAGTAAAATCAAACATACTAAAACATGTCCGAAACACAATTCAGAAGCAAAGTAAAATCAAACATACTAATCCATGTCCGAAACACAATTCAGAAGCAAAGTAAAATCAAACATACTAATCCATGTCCGAAACACAATCCAGAAGCAAAGTAAAATCAAACATACTTATCCATGTCCGAAACACAATCCAGAAGCAAAGTAAAATCAAACATACTAATCCATGTCCGAAACACAATTCAGAAACAAAGTAAAATCAAACATACTAATCCATGTCCGAATCACAATTCAGAAACAAAGTAAAATCAAACATACTAATCCATGTCCGAATAACAATTCAGAAACAAAGTAAAATCAAACATACTAATCCATGTCCGAAACACAATCCAGAAGCAAAGTAAAATCAAACATACTAATCCATGTCCGAAACACAATTCAGAAGCAAAGTAAAAACTTTGGAACTGATGAGTTAGGTTAGACACCTGAACTTCCACCAGGGAAGTGAGGCCAATCAATTATATTCTGGCTTATTGATAAACGATATTGATAACATAAAAAGCATTGTGGATTGTAGTTTGTAGGGTTTACTGTAGGGTAGGCATGTCCCTAAAAGAAGTTGGGATATATTGTCTCAACTTCAGTTCTTCTGCCAATATTTTGCCCATCACTTTTGCACTTTATAACACTTTACAGAATCAGTCTTTGGATGGAGTAGATGTGTCATTGGCCATTGGTATTTAAATCCTACACAAGATTGGGAAAACATGGATTTCCTAACTAATTGGGGTTCGTTTTGGGGACACTTTTGAAATTGCATCCCATTACATTTGTCATGTGCTTCGTTCGAATTATTATGAAATAATACATTAAAAAAGTAGCATATGACACGGTTATAACCTGTTGAATATAGGATTGGTTAATTTTAAAAACATGTGAATGTGATGTGTTTGGCAATAACTATAGTCACCAAGACAAAACAACATGTCAAGGATACAGGGCAAGGCAAGACAAGATAAACACACATAGGTAATTCTCAAAATCTGGTTATACCTACCATCTTTGCAAAAATACTTTTGATAATGTAGTGCTGAATAGCAATCTGAACAAACTGATAATAATAATTAGCCCTCAGACCCAACGTGTTTCACGTGTACTCGTCAGGACTACCTTAAGTGTGAAAGGGTTCCTAATTGAATTAAGTCTGGTTTAGCTCGGCTTTGGATTTTTTACACTGCAGGTGTGTGTACCAGCATTTTTAAGTTGCTTTAAGTGAGTATGCACTAATACAAAACACGTAAGAAATACTTGCACAAAACTGACAAAACATATGAACTTGTGTAAAACAACATTCAACCAACCAATGTATTTTGTCAAGATAAGGTAGAAACTAGACATTAAATCTAATGGTGGGCGGGTATGTTTGATTTGGCGCTATTGTCGTTTCTAGTTTATTGTGGAAATGCCTTAGACTTTAGTATTTGAAGATTGTACAGATCTATACTAACTTAATGCTCGTCTCCAATTACAGACTAAATGGTTAACATAGAAGTGAGATTATTAATAACCATTGATAACAATACTTATTTGTCTTTTTGCTTGTTTGTTCATAAATATTTATTGGCTCTCGTTCTTGGCTGTATGAGGTATTTCCATGTACATATATGCATGTATAATATATTTGTAGTTATAACTACATGTAAATTGCTGGCCGTCATCACAGTATTGTTGATAAGTTTGATGTTTCTGCGTACAGGATTGCCCTGGATATATTTGACGTCCCATAGTTCCATGTTCCTTTCACTCAATTCTGATTACACGCATTGCGGGTGTGAGGTGCTTACCCTTCCGGGGCACCCGGCCTCATTTCCCTGGTGGAACTTAACGTGTTTAACCTAACTTGTCAGTTTTAAATGTTTTACTTTGCTTCTGGGTTGTGCTTTGCACATGGATTTGTATGTTTGGTGTTGATTTCTTCTTTTTAAACATTTTGTATGTTGCAAGTTTCCTTGTTGTCCCATTTGTGTTTCACTGTTTGGTCATTTTTCAGCTATTTTGAGAAGAGGCAATTTTTTATCAATTCCAATGATTATATTCCTGCTTATTGGTTTGTTGTGTTGTTTTCTTGATTGCTCTGGTTATTACATGTTATTTTCTATTTCTTATTCTCCCTTTTTATGGATTTTAAACTGCATTGGTTGGAGTGTCTAGTCAATTGTGGTGAGACACAGTGACTTCATCATGAATGAATGGATGAACATCTAATGAAACTAGATAAAAATGTCTCGGTCTGTTTCAATCGCTTTTTAGTTGTAAGCGTCTTCTGTAGCAGCCACAGATGACCTACTCTTTTTGGCGAACTCTATAGAGGTGTCTTTGGCGTGCATTGAGACACGCTTTGACTCTAATACAAAAACCTATTTTATTTCTTTGACTCATTTTCAGAACCTTTACTTTCTTTTCATTTTATATTGTTTCTTTTGTATAGTTATACAGATTGTCTTAAAGTGCATTCCTATGCATTGATACAATGTCAGTCAACTTTTGTGACATTCCATAACGCAATACCTGCTTAATTCGTGATTCTTTATTTAAACGTGTATGCAAAGTATTTTGTAAGCAAAAAATGTCATATCTAAAAAAATATCCTTTTTATAAAAAAAATACAATAATGTCAAAATATGCAATAAATTAATAATAAGAAATTATATACTTTATTTTTCGGACGATTTAATATATTTCAATAATAAATCAGTTAAAGGCAATGCACCTGTGATGATCGTGGTGTGTCTATGAATAGTTTTTCTTAACAATAATAACTGTTTTCTAGTGTCTTGTCCTCGCTTAGCCCCCGTGTCAGAGCACAAGCTTGCCGTAATAAACATTGTATATACCTTTACGGAAAATAAAACAGGTAAAACTTATCTGTAGCGTTCATTGATTGTCCCTACATGACAAATGACTCCGGTATATGGGAGGAGAATTTTCCCACGATCTAGTGTTGACGTTATAGGGTAAGATCTGTCAAACATGATTCTAATCGTCTGCTGTCGAGGCGCGCGCCTTATTCGTCTTCTCTAACTTTCGGTATTGACAACCCTCGTTTGATCTACGTTTAAAGTGATATATAAAATTCTATTATTTAAAAAAAAAAGTTTAAAATATTTTTTTCGTGATGTAAGTAATGAACCTAACTAATTATGATTACACACCCTATCAAAGGATACCGATGACTGCATGTTTATAAGGTGAATTTTAATATATTTAAATAATTTTCCATTTCATTTTAATCTGTTGCTTATTTTCACATGACTTCGTAGGCATGTACGTAAGTTAAAAAGTAATCCAACAATTGTTTTCAATAAAAATAATTTTCAAAATTACACAATAATTATAGAATTTTAAGTTACTTTTAGAATTTAAAAGTTTAACGTATATTTATATCATTTTTATTATTTAACCTAATTTTACATAATTTTCCCTTTAATTTCATAATTTCAAGAGTAAAACGTACTATTTTCCATTTAAATCAACTGTGTTCTGGAATTCAAAGATATATAAATGCGTTTATTTTTCTTTATTAATTTTTCGTATTATTGATCAAAATATAATTAATACCTATTCATAATTTTATCAGGTATGTTATATCTTGTTTTCTTTTATTTTTCAGACGCTGAATAAGCTCAAGGGAAATAGAAAATTATATAGATTATCTGTTAATTTACATATACGATATAATGAGCACACCAAACATTAGTACATATGTGTCAATTTAAAAAGTCGATTTACCATTGGAACAATACATTACTTTAGAGTCGCGAGGAACCTTGTGGAAAGAACATCTGCTCCGCGGCTATTACAACGGGATGTTTTAATTGAAAAAAACATTAAATCAACACTCCATATTATTTCTTTGCTAACATCTTTATATTTTAACCTAAGTTATTCTCAAATCAATAGAAATTAATAAAAATATTCTTGTAAATCGTTGAATGCTATCATATGCGACTTCCGTGTATTGCTACAGCAGACGATGTCCAGCACGAGCGGTCGCGTGAGTTGCACGTGCCCATTCATGACATACAGGAATATAATGTTTGTATCTGCCTCATCAAATTACTAAACAGTTATCTATAAGACTGAGGATTCCATAACACGAGAACGAGAGATACCTAATGTTTGTAAGGGTAATACTAATGAAAACTTTAGTTAACTCAGTCAGCTGATGTTTTACTATACATGATAGGTAACGGCACTTATATACTTCACAGATGTAACTGAATATAATACATATTTAAAGTTTATTTTATTATACTTCACACGCTTGACTGAAGTCTAATTCCAAACTCGCACGCTAGTTTTCCGACCCTTGACCAATGGGCTTTGAAATATCCACAGCTATTGGGTTCATCAAGCCCCTTTAATTTTAACTGACAGTAAGACATGCGCAGTGCACGCGGCTAAATACACTATAGCTTCAGATGGACTAGTAAAGTTAGTTCTAATAGTATACTACATGGAGTTGTAAATCTGATGAATTTCAAGATGCAAATGGATTTGAATTATTTACTTTTTGGAAAAAGAATTAATTTTCTTGTGCCTTAATGGCTGTCGTGTGTGAAAATTTCAAAAGGACCGGATTTCCAACATTTCAGTTTCTGGGTAGGAATGGTTTTTGGAGATTTTTTGGGATCTGTTCGTGTACTACTGCTGGAAGTTCGTCAGGTTATGACTAAGGCCAAGTATTTTTTCCCACGTTCAGTTTTCAGTAGGAAAAACTATGTTTTTTCTGTGTTTCTATGTTTTTCTGGCAATTTTGAAATTATCGGAAAGCTCTGGTTATTTTGAATTACAAATAACGACAATTCAAAATCCCCGGGGTGAGGTTTTGGATGGAGGTTGCTGTGACGGTAACAGGGATGAGGAAGGGATGTGTATTGAGGAATGTGATACTTTTTTTCGCGTGTGTTTAAAAGAATATCAAAGTAGGATTACCCCGGATGGAGAGTGCACTTTTGGAAATGTTACAAGTAAAGTTCTTGGAGGAAATTCTTTTACATATCCATTGGAAAGTAGCAACACCAGATTAAAATTACCATTTGACTTCGCTTGGACGGTGAGTACTATTTTAATTTTAAAATTATATTTTAAAACTTATAATTTTCAATTTTTTAAAAATAACTAATGCATTGCTATTTAAATTAATTTACGAGTTGGGGTTTTAAACCCGTCTTTTGTTTCAGTTTAAAACACATATCGGTTGATAATTTTGAGGTATCGGGCTTAATTACAGGTGCCATAGGTTGTCTTGTAAGAAATGACTCAGTATTTAAAATAGTAAATAGACAATATTTAAGTTTAATGCGTGGGAGATTTTCTCACGGTCCCAACTTTAAGGTTTATAAACAGACAATTTTTTGTCCCTACAAGTTGCATATTAATTATGCGGTATTTTAGTAAAGTTTTATTCCTTTAATATAAGGGATCAATTTCAATTTTAAACTAGAGACTTGCATTTAATAAATCTTTGAATGTAAAAAAGACAAAAGTTATGCAGATATAAAAAAGTTGTATGTTACTTCACGGATGTATGGGCATCTATAACTTGGAGTTACGTATCTAATCATGTTAACTATTAAAATATACGAACGTGTGAAAGGTGTTGATATTATGGATATTTATCAAGCACGTAAACACAGACGAACAGACACACCGATATCTGTATGATTGCATATTTTTCTATTTTAGTTTAATCAGTTTGTTTAACATTTAAATACAAACTTTCGTCACCGCATTGGTATTTTGATAACTGACGGTAAAGGGCTGATAACATCAAACGTAGAAGTTTATAATTGTGATATTGGTGAGAAAATTTAAGAACAAATATCACATTGATTACATAAGCAATAGGGCATACGAACAAATAGATACACCATTGTGATTGTTTAAAATGGAGAAAATAAGGAGACTGTTACACATGAGTTTTATTTTACTGTAGAAACCTGTACTAAATGGTCATATAGAATACAAGCACAACTAATGCTCAGAACCTCTTTTTCCCAAAACCTACTATATTTTTGTTGGTACCGTCTTTCCCAAAACCATTTATTTTGTTGGGCCCTTCTTTCCCAAAAATATTTTACTTGGGACCTTCTTTCCCAAAACTATTTTTTAGTTGGGACTGTCGTATACCACTTTTTGAATTTGTCACATACCACCTTCTGAATGTATTTTATGATTAAATTAAAAAAGTTGTATATGACAGGACCATCTTTTTCTAAAACAATTTATATTTTTCATTGGGACCTTCTTTCCCTTTTTGATGATGCCTTCTTTCCCAAAACTATTTAGATGTACATTTTTGTTGGGATTTTAGTTTTTTATGCTACGAGTAGTTACTAAATTGAAAAGTAGCATCTGACAGATCGTAAATGATTTATTATCAAATTATTTGACTACATTGGTATATAGTGGAAACCCTATGGTATCATCAATGGTGATAGTAAGTTTGCCAAAAACTTGGTGTATACAAATACACATGTATACATGCAGGTGAAAGTTGTTTTTGTGCATTTAGTAAGAAGATTCTTACACACACGCGCATATCGTACTGAGGAACATACACCTTCTTGTAACACGCTGTTGCACCAAACAAACTCGTGAACTAAAACTGGCAACAATTACTAGGTGTTGTAACGAGTTGCTGGACATTTTTAGGCGTGTAGTTTACACGTGTCTATCAAAAACAAATTACATGTTTTATTATCAGGATGGTTTAGTACCATGCTGAAGTACTCTCTATACTCAGGCAATCTTCCAGATAAAAACCGTGTACTGTAAAGGTTGTATAAAGAAAACACGACAAGTACAAGAAAACAAACAAACAAATGAACAAACAAACAAATGAACAAACAAACAAACAAACTTATCAATAAATAGAAATCAATAAACAAATGTTTTGTCCTTGGTTCTTTTTTCCCATTCTTGTCAAAGCAGACAAACATGTTGTTTTTTTTGTTCAATGTAAAACATGATGATTTAATAAAATACAGATAAAGAATTTAACCATCATTGTCTGTGAGCTGATATGGTGAACTTTTACTTCGTGATGTATATGGTTTCAAACTCAGTAAAGTACTACTAAATGGATAAACCAAAACCATATCACAGTATTTCCTGTACTGCTTTCCAAAGCATTTGGAGGTTTTGGGAACAGTCTGTCAGTGGACTGTATACGTGTTTGTGTTTTTGTGCTTTTTAAAGTGCCAAGTTGTTGTATTTCATGGAATTGTTGGTTGTCAAGTAACGCTTTTCCCTTAAGTTGTTGCATTTCATGGATTTGGTGGCTGCCAAGAAACGCTTTCCCCTTATTTATGTTATCGTTTGTTAAGCGTATGTAGGCATAATTTATTTCATTTTAACGATCAATATGATTCAATGAAGTTTCCAATTTATTCTCCTTTATTTCCTGAGCACCTGATCTTAATCTGCCTTTTAGATCATTGGAATAATCAAAAACAAACATACCAATCCATGTCCGAATCACAATCCAGAAGCAAAGTCAAAACTTTGGAACTGACAAGTCAGGTTAGACACGTGAACTTCCACCAGAAAAGTGAGACCGGGTGCTCCGGAAGGGTAAGCACCTCCTGTTTAGCTAATGTTATACTAGTGAAATATACAAAAGTGCGACAAGGAAGAGTTAAACTGATGCACAATTGTTGTGTAGTATAGTTTAAATTTGAATTCACACTGCATACTATATATACCCACTCGAATATTATATAACCAAAAACGTACCTAAATTTAAATGACAAAAGCACGCAATAAACCGTATATTCAAGGAACGATAATTATGATAATTGATTCTTTATGCACCTTTTATAACGTTTTGTAATTTTCCAATTTCATGAACAGCTCGTAAGACGTACAGGTCATAATCCCGTACAGGTTAAAACTCCAGATACGTGATTTAGAATGAAATTATCCAAATCACAAAAGTATTTTAAACGCGTGTTTGCAGTGTTATATATACTGGGCCTTCCTTATTAGTGCCGAAGCATTTCTCAACAATTTGAACAAAGTGTATATGCTTTGTGTAAAGAAACAATTATCTTTCCCCTCTTCAAATTAACTAATTCAAAACACGCCGTAGAAAACACGCGTACTTGTTTAATGAAAATTTCATTATAATTTTAGCACGGTTATTTTCACACACCTTGTAATGTTTAAATAAAGGTTTTAAGATCAGTATACAAATTGTATCTCGTTATTGAAAATGTTAATAGGAGACAAATCTCTACAAGTTCCGCATACAAGGATTACTTTATTATTTTCCCACGACAAAATGATCTTCTACTTGACTAGATTTAAACCCTCGTTGTTAATTATGTTTTACAAAAAAGTTTTCAGGGCATTATACAATGCTGTTTTTATATAAACGTTCAGAAAAAGAACTATTACTTATAATGTTAAGCGGGAAGCTTACTGTCTCTGGTTTGACTGGAGATGTTCATCCAGTCGGTCACATTCATATTAAAGCATTGTTTTATTTATAGAACTATATTTCTTCTAACCTTGAGCAATAATCAGCATTTTGTTCTTCCAGAACTTTCGGTCTCATCTCACTAAAAGCGACGCTGTTTTGCCAATGTAATATTTTGAGGTTCTTGTGCCGATTGTCTTCATGGTTGCTCTGGTTTTTAATCAGCTACAACTTCATAATCTTTTTAACGTGCTTCCATCAGAGTTGATTTCGTATTTATCTTGAAATGGAACTGAGTAAGGTGACAAGTTCACAACCATTATGTTTTTTTCCAATTCCATCCTTTCAAAAAATGCCCATATCTCAACAATTGGAAACAAGTCAAAATATTTTTAATCTTGAAGTTTTTTATAATAAAATAAAAAAGGTTATAACGTAAGTATAAGATAATATCCCTTTTAATTGGTAAAATAAAGATATTCTACAAAAGATGTTATGTTGCAGGTGCGAGCATGATCGATGCATTTCAAAGTTATATGAAACATTAATTGATAACAAAAGCATCATACGCGCAATAGATAGGTTAAAATTCTACCATGTTGATCACCTCAAATGTACACTGAACTTTGGGTAAAAATGAGTTAAGAGTTGTAGCCTTAATGTTACTCAGCTTGTTGTAAGCGCGCAGCCATGGGTCGTAAATTTATTTAACCATTATATGATTTCTTTATGCAATATTTGTGAATCTCTTCACATGGTTTTTTTATGTATGTATGTAATTTAAAACGTTTTAATGCATGTATATATGATACATGAGGCACGTGCGTTAAAGAAGGACGTGTAAAATCTTGATTTATAAATAAGATAAGGGATTTTGAATGTTAATGTAAATGTTTATTGGATTCGGATGAGTTCCGATGTTACAGATTATGTACTTTGGTTCCTGGTGTCAGTACGTATATCATCAGTTATATCACAACAAAACATATAGCAAAACAATAAGGTGCGACCGAGTGTTCTGGAAGAACAAAATGCTGAGCAGCACTACGCAAACCATTCCCTCTGTATATAGAGTATTGTAAAAATTGTTTGTGTTAAATGATTTCAATAGCAACTGTTATTTCTTGAAAACTTCAATAAGCAACAAAATTGTTCAAATTCATGTTACAAAAATTGCCACCTTCCATATGCATAACCGTGACAAATATACCCTTCTGGAATTGGATCTTGCCTCCACTTATTGAGGCCCCTTAGCAGCTTGTTTTTGCCAATGTAGATAAAAATATTTACAGGCAATTTTTCAGACATGGACATTTGTGCAATGGCAGAGCAAGTTCTATTTTGAGAAACGGCTTCTTTTCCAGTTTGAAAACACAAACCTACGCGCATATCGCCTTAAATCTTTCTAATATAGCCAAAAGGCTGTTTTTTTCCTTTTTCTTAAAACACCTGATCAAATTAATTTACCTTAAGATTTCTGATATCTTTTTATCAAGTTTTTTGTTTTCAAGATAAAGATGATAACAGTTAAGAGTATCTTGTCATTTAATGAATATTTTAAGCTATTGGATAAAAATGATCTTTTAATGTGCTTTAATACAATATCTTCATGTACAGAACAGGTATAATCAATATTAAGCAAATACAATGTGCTGATTGGAACCCGATATGTGTTCATCTTAATCGTCTCATCTCATTCAATAGGGCTTAAGGGTCTATTAGCTCAACTACTTACCCCTGAGCTTTTAAACAGCTGCTAATGGACGTGCATCGTCCAATTGGGAATTCACCAATAATGCTTAAGAAACATTGATTAAGATAACACCAAATCGACATTTTCATTATTGAACAATACCAATACATCATGTTGAATTTCAAAGTTAGAATGTCAAAAAAAATCTTAGTACTTATTTTTTAACAATGAAATCACCCCAGGCTGCACTGATTTTAATCACGGAACATAATTTGAGATATTTAGATGTACAGACTGGTTATTAATGCTTAATGTGATGGTGAAGAGCAGCGCGTGCATGCAGGTCATTTTAAGAGTGCAGACGTCATAAAGCATCGTCTGATATCATGATATGTCAGTTGCAACACGCGCCTGTTTTAAAAGGTACATATAGTAATTGCAACCGACAACTGCCGTATGCGCAGGATGGTAGTGGTAACAGCTTAATCTTTTGGTGTACAACGAAGCTAATACATTAGGCTTTTGGGGTCAGTCTTAAATAAATAAATTGTCATGTTATAGTTGGGATTTAATCATGGAAAGCGTACTACTGTGGGCGCCATTCTAAATGACAAAACGGTGTCCAAACTTTCAGTTACTTCTGTCACTGTAAGCTATTATAGCAATCAATGTTTCGTAGTTTTCAAAAATCGCATGCGTATTCTTAAGTAACCTTCCGGTATATATAAGTGTGTATGTGCTATATATTCGATATTTTGAAAGGTTATTCACGGGTTACAATACTGAGACGTTGTCAATTCCATTCTTCTATATTCAGCCATAAAGTATGAAAGCCTGTTGGGCAAGTTTGATGGAACGAAAAGATGTTCGTGGTACGGTATTTCATGAAGGTCAGGCGTTAATTCACAACAGTTTTGCGTTTATTCCCGAAAGTTGCCCATTATTTCGCGAAGGACACGCGGTAGGTCGCGAAAATAATGCGTTATTATGCGAAAAAAAAATTTGTTCTTCCAATAGGCTTTCGTATTATAAGAAATGTCTATTAAAGAATCTTTACCGTTTCTCAGGTATATTTGCTATTATCGATAATTAATCTTATAATGTTAGATGATATATGTGATCAATCGTTTTAGTATTATCAGCTGTCAATTTACTCATATAAAAACGTTCCCTCATGTCAATACATGTAGTAATAAAATGTCGGTTGTTCATCAATATCATTGTACCGGCACAAGTAGATCATTTGACACAGGATGCGTGATTTATATATGTGGTACATACCATTGTCACCAGAAAAAATAAAAACCTTTTTTCTTGTTAGTTTGCAAATTTTAATAATTGAACTTATATTGAACATACCTATTTCATAACTAAGAAAAGGCGCCCAGTTCAAAATCATATGCTTAAAATAACGTTCCGGCATATTTTGCGTTCATTGTACTTGCTGACTTTTACATTGCTCTGAACACATCCGGTTTCACCTTTACCTCAAGAAGTGTGTCATTCAGGTAATAAGTGCTTCCCATCAATATATGATGCATATTAATATTGTATATATGTTGTAAATCGCCAGTTTTATTCGTTTATAGCTCACCTAATGAAAAGGACCATGCCCATGACTGCTTTACAACCTTTTAATGCGTTGGTGTCAAAACACTTGAAACTTGCTCAACAAAGTTATGGGTGAATTTGAAAGTGGAAATGAAAGTCTTTTATTTCAAAATAAAGCCAAACTTTCTTGTTACTCCTAATACTCTGGTAATAGCTCACCTATCTTAAGCACCATGGGAATTTTAATTAAAGAAAACAATAGTTGGAGTCAAACTGTTTTAATCTTTATGGGTGCATCTCTGTCTATTTCAACCACTTTTACAAACTCTTGTAAGCAGTCACAGGTGGCCTTCCCTTTTTGAAAATCTTCAGACATGTCTTTAGGGTGCACTAAAACACAGGACCTCTGTTTTTATGTTGCGTTCAAATTTAAAAGACTAGATTTTAAAAGATACACTTTTTACAAAAAAAACTGCTGATCATATTGAAAACGGGGTAACAAGGACAGATTTAAAGATAAATATTGGAGAATAATTGTAACAATTTACTTATTGTCTTCATAGTGTTAAGTGTTTGTTATAAGTATTTTCAAACTTTAAACCAATCAATAGAACACTGAATAGAAGTATTTAGTCAATGAATTATTTATGAGTATTTGATTCCACCCGTCTGTAATATTATAGGCAAACAACATTGACCTGTCCACTTGACCTTTCATTTAGAATATTCATAAACGATGATAAATATAGATGATCCATGCAATTCATGGGTAGTGTTTGGATTTGCAGTTATTACATATACAATGCATGCTTCCAATGATGAAAACAAAATAACATTTGAGTTCCCTATACACAATTGCACTGATCCATAATATTTAAATTAAAGGTCAAACGGACAAGTCAATGATGTTTGCCTATACCAATATTGTTTACACATGATTGGTCCTAACTGAATTTTGTCCACTATATATACATATAAATGTAATAGAATATTAGACATAATGAAAATTCTATTAGGAGTTCATTTACCATTTATATTTGAATTATCCTGTCATTATGCTTTTTATAAAGAGGGCTATAACATGGTCTTATGTTGTTATACATTATCAATAAAGTTTTCATTATAATGTTTTGGCACACCCTTACAAAAATAAAAAATTGGTGACAAATTGTATAAAATAAACAAATTACCTGTATATTATTAAGAATAAATTCATATTAAGTCAAAATCTTAATACATTTTTTTCTTGTCACATTCTTATGATAAAGTCTCTACTTTTCATGACATATTTGTATAATGCAATCGCATTTATTTTTATTAAAGTTGAAAAGCATACATTTTTATTACCATGAGAAGAAAAGCAAAATCCTTTACTTATGAGCTAAGAAATAAAAATATACATTGTAATGTCAATGGAATTCCAATCCCATTCATAAGTTGACATAGTTATTGTCTATTCTAAAAGTTTATTGAAATTCTTTGAAATGATTTACCCAATTTAACGCAAGGAATTTCCCCATATATACCAGGTATTCGATCCAAATTGTCAGAATAATATATTTTAAGAGGATTATCGATGTTCAATGCAGTTTCTGTGAGATTCGTATTAAATCTTAAAGTGAAAAGTTTACATGCACAAACTTCTATGCAAAGATGTTTTACAAAAGATGAGTCAGTATGAATTTTGACAACAGTATCTTTCAGTTAAACAAAATTTAAAAAACAAGGATTAAATGAGCAAAACGTTTATATGGTGTGGGGGTTGGGATGGTGGGGTCATTTTAAGTTTATGAGAACATCAAATCTTTCAATCTGACTGGTAGATAAAGAGATACCTTTAGTTAATCCAAAACATTGGTTCAAATGTCTGTACATATTAATGCCACCAGGTCAGAACACTAATCCAACAAGATTAGTCTATAATCCTCAAAGCATAGTGGTGTCAAAAATGTCAAACATGGAGGGCCAAGAAAAGGTCAGGTTTTAAGTTTTTTTCAACAGAAACAGGAAATTATAATATTTTTTTCTTTTTCCTGTTTCTAGAGGCATGATTAAATTGATTTTGTTGACGTTGATGTAACACCAAGATAAAAAGCGCAGTGAGTTTGATACTGCGCTTCATTTATCAACAACATCCGTTATCCAATTCAATTTATCTTAGACGATGCACTGTTAAGTACCCGACAATCATTTTATACTGTCAACGATCCTATTGATGTGTCCTTATTGCAGCTAAATCATTTCCATTTTACCTGCGTACATTTTTTTCGCAGCTGGTTTTGAAACATTTGATCAATACTTCCATGTTTGGTTACACTGAGACATTGTTTTTGCCGGAAAAGAAAAAACAAGATGAAAGTGGGCTCATTTCCTTTTGTAGGAAGTTATCAATTAAACTATTGTATGTCATATCTGATTAAGAATTAATTCATGTATCGATTAAATTAAACTGTGGTTGCTTAAGTATTGGTATTTTTTGTTTGGGGTTATATTTCAAAAGTATTGGAATTGATACATCTAAACATGGATATTTTTATAATTTTTATTCAAATGCGGGAATTTTCAACAAATTGTTAAGTGGGATACTTATAAGTGCTTGTTAAGTGGTGTTATAAAATTTCTGGCAATTTTTCAATCACGTTAAAGTGTTAAAACAACTTTTGAAGAAAATTATACATTGTTGGCTTGCAATTTTCAATATTTCTAAAAATAGATCAAATAAAAAGCATGTGATAAGGGTTGATGATGTCATTAAAATGCATGATGATGTCATATTGCATGTATGGTAAATGGGTAATGGTGTCATGAAAATATTTCACTCTATGTGACAGAAAGCCACACATTACACCATCAAGTGAAACATTAGCAATGGAATTATTTTTGGCATGGTTGTTGGAAATAAAAGATGTAAAACACATTTCAGGCGCTTTTTTTGACAAATTTGGTATACCCAACTTAGGTGTTTTTCTTAAAGTCACTGGTGATTTGCTTATTGTATTGTAAGCACTGTCATGCTCATCAGAGATTAATTAAAGCATCTCAAGTGACCCCATATTATTTTTTGACTTCATCATTAGATGTATAGATAGCTCACCATGCATATTTAAGAACTTTGGTACTTTTGTAATATTATATACACATTCCTGAAAATGTTTTTGATACAGAAAAATACAGAAATGTGTTTTGTTGAAATGTTGACAAGATGGTTGAAATAGTGTTATGCATCCTTGTCAAATTTAAATTGTTTCTCTTATATAAATCCAGTCAACCATGGAATAGTTGAGGAAATCAGAGTGCCCAGATAAAATCAGAAACCCTCTGTAAATAACATCAGTCTGAGATCAGAATTAAATTTATATAACTTGTCTGTAACGAGTATTGACATAATGTTGTTTTACCAATATCAATTCTGATTTAACATGCATTAGTCTAATCAAATCAATGGATTGTTGATTTAGCAAGTTGTCGTAAATTGGTATGGAAAAATTACTTCATCTAAAGTCTTTTCATACAAGCTGTGCTCAGTAGTTAAAAAACCTCTAGAAATTGAATGAATAAAATTGAATGAGTAAGTTGTGTGTTTTTTTCTATGCTTGATGATTGTTGAACCATCAGGTTGTCAAAGCAATGCTTGTGACAATTACATTACTGTTTTAACTGTCTAATTCCCAAGGTGTTAATTACGTTAAAATCTCAGCAGATTTGGAATTACGAGCCAAAATCAATGCTTAATGCCTTTGTTAAATGCCTTACCATAAAGAGTGAGAAAACCAGGATATCTTGTTATTTGTTGAAATTAGAGTAATTGATGAACACGTCATTAAATGATGGATGAGTTAAATTGAAATGGATCTTTTAAGAAGTGCGTTCTGTAATCTGGTTGGTTCTTCTCTTCGGGAATAAAACTAAAGCATCTAAGAAAAGATTTATTTATTTTGAAGTATTGTTTTTTCTATTGTTGTAACTTAAATCACTATTTATATAAGTTAACACACAGTAAGTGTTAATGGTGGAATGGGGTTCGTAAAACAAGGGGCTAATGGGATTAGGGATCTTAACTATGCTTTTGTTTGATCATATCAACAATCTTCTATATGGTATTAAGAAACAGAAAATGCTATTTAATGTTAGGGACCTTTGTGTGCTGAATGCTCTAAAGTTCTAGCTCACAAATCACAGCACTTTTTGCTGCATAGGTCAGATAACCCCACCCATACAGATCCTAATTTAAAAAAGTTTGTTAGTTCACTTGTCAAATGGTGGTGGTTTTCCAACACTTCCCAGTTTTCTCCCTCCAACATCCTAAGACCAACTGCTTTTATATAAGGAAAAATATCTTGACTTGGGCATTAACTATCATTACTCCATAACACTTCAATCATGAATGTAGCTTGTCCCTCAAATTTGTTTCAAAGTACTGCAGTATTGTATGCATGCAACAGCATGGTCAATATAAAGAAAGGATCTGCTTGTTCTTTTTCAGTTTTTTTAAAAAACCCAACTTTTTGTTTTATTTTTTTTCCAAACACGTGTTTTGTATTTATCTAGAATCTGGATTTTTATCAGTGAAAATAATTGATGTTTCCTATTTAAATGCAACTAAAAAACTTTTTTGTTGAATTAAAATTTGAAAGCAGCATTAGACCACATTTAAATTGCACATGCAGGTTATAATTTAATGTAAATTAACACTTTATTTGATTAGCATATGTAATTTTAGATTAAATTTTGAAACATAATGAGATACAAATAACAGAACAGGTACAAAAACAGGTGTTATGTCAAGTAAAAGGTCACATCTAAATAACGGGAGTTGTTCAGTGTTCTAAGTAAAGCTTTTTGTTAAATTACAACACCCATTTGTTTTATCCTGCTACCTGTTTTGGTGTTATTTGCAATTTGCACCTGCCACAGGTAAATAAATAGTTCCAACTGTGTTTTCATTTTTGGTTGTTATATCATTTTTCAAAAAAAAAAAAAAAAAAAAAAAAAAAAATACCTATACTAGTTGTGTTTATGCTGGTGCACATTGTTTAACTGTAAATTGAAATGATATTACCAAGAATACTTTGGCATTTGTTCCTTGAAATATATTGGAGTTGAAGTTTTTGCTGAAGGCTTTTAAGAATTCTAATAAAAATTAATTTTTCAAATTGTTGAAACATAAGAAATTGTAAATAAGGTATAACTGTCTGTTTGAATATGAAAATTAGAATAGAAATATTCAAGAAAGTCAAAGCAGAAATCTTGGTAGAAATTTTATAAAAATAAAAACAGAATATATTTGCCTATGCCAATTCCATGGATACAAATGTTTGATTAAACAGATGGAAAATATGTGCTTGTTATTTGTATACCCTCTTGAAATTTTCATCTTCAAATTTATCCAGTTTCCTGAAGATAAATATATCTCTTGTTTAATTAATAAAGACCTTAGCATTTTCCACCATAAGACCAAAGAAAAACAATCATGTTTTCAAAAATCAAATTTTGGTTAGTAAGCAGGAAAATTATTTTTTTATACATTGATGATATTGAACAAGGATCTTATATTCTCAAATTTAATAAAAATATGTGATCATTGCTTAAGAAATTTAGTGTAGTCAAGCAAATTAATATAAGGATTGGTTGGGTGCCCCCATTGTGCGGAAACACACATATTTTTTGCATTGTCCTTTTTTGTGAAAAATTAATCCACAATAATAAAATTCCAAGTATATAGTCTGAAACTTTTTCATTGTCTTCAATTTCAGTACTAAAACCTTTACATTGTCTTCAAATTCAGTGCTAAAACTTTTACATTGTCTTTAATTTCAGTACTAAAACCTATTTGTCTTTTTTTCTGTTATTCTTTTTAAATTCCCGAAATTGTATGTCAGAATCTCTAGAATGTTTGTAAGAAGTGATCCATAAATATTTAGGTAAAACATCTAGAAGACAGAAATAGAAAACACACAACAACAGTCATGTACAATGTTGTTAGTATAAAAACCATGTTGTTTCCCTAATTTTGAATGAATAAAATCTCTGCGAGACCCATCACACTCCAATAATATTTACAAAAACCAAATGCCATAACTTGCAGAAGTAGGTAGATAACATGTATATTTTGAGTTGTATTGCTAGGGTTACACACACTTGACATGCCTATTCACAGTTACACAAATTAACTGTCATGCTGTGTTTTCTATGCCTAAATAATTCCCCAACATTTGGCTTTTTGACATGTTGTTTTAACTTGGCAGTCGGGGCCAAAAGGTAAAAAAGGCAAACTCTAGACAAGACTGTTCATTCACCTTGTATCATTCATGTCTCTTTATAAAGTTTGTACTTTTGATAGAAATGGTTAGAAAGAAAGTTCTGAAAAATCTTTGATGGATCAGAACCATAGCTAATGATTTAAACCAAATAACTTACCATCTCGGAATCAACGGTCTAGAACCATTGAACTAATGATGTAAACCAAATATCTTACCATCTCGGGTTTGATGGACCAGAACTGTTTTAGCTAATGATGTAAACCAAATATCTTACCGTCTCTGGTTTAATGGCCCAAAACCGTTTTAGCTAATGATGTAAACTGAAATAGATTACAATTTCCTGTTTGGTTGGAGATGTTAATCTTGTTAGTCAATATGAAATCTACAATACATTTAATCCTGTTCCTTATCAAGGGACTAGATACCCCTAGCCTAGCAAATTGAGCAGATTTGTAAAGGTATTTTGTCTGTTGCCACCAAAGGTTTGAACAATTGGGGTACATCCTAGTTTAATGTGGTATGCTGATGTCTTGTGATTTCTTTGATTAAACTCCACTTTCCCCCACCATTTCAACACTGATCTTTTTGATATGAGTGGGATAATGACCATTCCATAATCAGCACCTCTGTCACCAACACCATTATACAGAGTCGAGTTTAGTTGAGTAATGTTGTTTAATGTCCCAGTCAAGAATATTTTACTAATATCAAGACATCAGCAGCTATAGGGGAAGGTGTAGAAATTTTGCCTGTGCATTGCGCTGATGGCATTATACCCTAGGGTTCTTTATGGTGTAATTGCGTCTGTGGCATGGGACCTCCTTTATTTTAAATTTTAACCTAAAGAACTGTGACTCCGTAATGCAGAGTGCTCGGCGAAAGAACAGTCAATACCCACTTTCAAGTCTTGTGTCAGACCTGGTCAAGATTTGAACCCATGACCTCCCACTTACAGGACGATCACTCTACCAACTGAGCTACTACAGTGGTTCCACCACTATACAGACAAACTATAGTGTAACTTCAGCTTTAAAGAGGTTTATGAATATTGTGTTAATGATTTGTGTATCTCAGGGGATTAATTAAATGGAATTTTATTATAACATATAATTCATGAAGGTTTCAGGTCAAAATATTTCCACAGTCAAATTTAAGTAGGAGGGTCTCACATTTTTATTTGTTAAAAATTAGATCAATTATTAATGAGGAAAATCTCATATACATTTTTTAAAATGCCTCTGGGAAAAAATTTGTTTGGTTCTTTGAAGTGGTTTTATTTGAATTTGAGAATATTTTGTATTTAAATTCATATTATTTACAGAATAAATTAAGGAGACTTTGTACATAAAATCATCAGTAAATCAACCTATCTGCTTTAGGCTTCAATTAAATTCTATTATATAAATTGATAAATTGAAAAATAATCTCTGGGTCTTCAGGAAATATTACAATAAATTTTGAGAAATGTTGCACCACAGTTGTTTAAAATTCAAGAAAAATGCAGTCCTTTCATGTCTTAATTTTTGAAAAGTTTTTTTTTTTTTTTTTAGATTGCATACTTCAGTTTTCCTTGTCATTTGGTTAAAATTGTAAAAATTGTAATGAATTTTATATTTGTAGTCCAGAAGCAAGAAAGAGTATTTTATTTTTTAGAAAGCATTTTAAGTAGCCTA
Organism: Anadara kagoshimensis; assembly: GCA_021292105.1. Taxonomy (NCBI): domain Eukaryota; kingdom Metazoa; phylum Mollusca; class Bivalvia; order Arcoida; family Arcidae; genus Anadara; species Anadara kagoshimensis. Next base: position 25,828,003 of record CM037858.1, read on the forward strand.
AACATTTTCTACAAGTTGGGTGTATAGAATTTGATTGCAGTGAATTTAGACCAACTTTAACAAACATTCTGGTAGTATGGTGAAATTACAGTTCAAGAAGTTTAAATTTGAACCCAGATAAATCGAGACAGCTTTAAGATGAACTTAAAGTAATACAAGGCCAAAAATGATTGTTTTTTCTTATTACAGTGTCATAACATTTGATTATTAAAAGTCGCACCAAGGTATGTGGGAATCTACCTGTATATATATTTATATATTCATAAATTTTGAGGTGGCGGCGAAGTAATTACATGATCTCCTGTCTCTAATTCAAGATATCCCGTGATAATCTGATTAAATCTGCTATAAGATCAGATATGGGTGTTGGATTGACTGTGTACCATCTAATACCCAAAGACATGACACTTATCAATTAATGAATCTAAAAAAACGTATATCATAATTGAGGAATGATCAAATACCAATTGTGCAAACAGATGGTGCATAATATATACATATATTATATTTAAACGGTTCACAGCATTTCAATATACCTTTAATTTGATATCTGTGCTTATCTGCCAAAACTATCATTTAGCTCAACCAAACCAACGGAATATCGGAATATCGCCTTGGTAGATTCTTAACTTTATCCAATGATTTATAGATTAAATGTTTCTGACTTATGTATGTTTATTGCACATATATCTTGTCTATTGTTAAAACTCACTGCAGATTCATTACACCGCTTTAGGAATCTTCATTTCTGTAAGAGCGCCTCTATTTGTGTTTCGCCATGTAACGATGATTCTATTTGTGTCCGGGGTGTTACAATATTACCAACATTATGGTCAATAAGATTTAATTAGTATAAATCAATGTCATTTTAGTTTAAGATTTACAGCTTTTCAAAAAATAAATCCTGATTTATGAGAAAATAATCTTTACACCTAACAACAACAGCTTATAAATAACAATAAAAAATGCCAAAATAAATAAATAAATAAATATTTCCTTACAAGCATTGGTCATCTGTCTTACACAGGATTGGCACCCTCTTAGAGGATTAGGTATCTGGAACAATTACACCCAATTAATGACATCTACAGTGTACAATCAAGGCTATGATCCACATTGCTGTAGGGTCTTTTTCTGACCACCCAGAAAAAAAGATTAATTTCAAACTGTTCCCATGGCTATATCTGTAAAGTGGAACCATCAGGAGTACTACCGGTTCTTGTTGGTCAATACAGTGTATATATAAACTGGTTTAAAGTACATTATACTTAATGTACTCAGAATTCACACAGAAACCTGCAAGGTACTTTAAACACGTAAAAAGCCTATGTAATGCTCATTTAGCAAAAAAGACAACATTTTTAGATTTTCTAAAAACTATATACATTCTATATATTCTTGTCAGATTTGTTTAAATGTATGACCTTGATATTTAAAAAAAAATGCTTTGTTAATTATGTAATAATATCTTGTAGAGCTGTATGAAAGCAATCACAAATATGCCATTTAGTTTTGCAATTTTGTTTTACATTGGGTTTGCTAGTTATGCTGAAACTTCACGACAATGTTCAACTTGGCATCTATTTGTAGTAGAGTGCAAGTTTTGGTTATAGTGTTGAGGTTATACTTAAGGAAGTATTATTTGGTATTGTGAATTTATTTAAGTTTATTTAAAACTGTGATGGGAATAATTTTTTTTGTACATGTGTATATACAATTTTAGCAAAAAAGCTAGTGAATTATTTTAAAATGAAACAAAACAAGCCAATCTCTGTTTTTGGCTGTAAACACCAATATACTGATATATTTATAATGCCATTATACTTATTTATTAATAATGAGATATATTTATTCCAGATATTTGTCAAGAATGATATATATCTATTGTGTAAAACCCTTTCAAGTCCGTCCAGCTTTAATTAGGCTATAATAGAAGTTCTCATGCCTTCTAGACAAGAAATTATTGACCAAATTAGTTCCTGGCTTTTTAAGATTTATAAAAAAAAAGAATTGTTGCTTGCTTTTTAAGATAAAAAAGTCTCGAAGCATTTGGCAGAAATTCAGTGAACCAAGTAATTCTAACAGGAATAATAGACATAATTCCACTTGGTGCCATTTAATACAAAATCACTCCAACATTAATATCTTAGAGAGCAATTTAACACAAAATCATTCCAACATTAATATCTGAGAAAAAATCACTCCAACATTAATATCTGAGAGAGCATCAAAGGTAGACAGGGACCCTGTTTAACTAAATCGCTCACTTTGATTTACGAACATGTCAGGGAACCAATGTAGTATACTTAAAAACAGCTGTAAATAATAAGTGAGCAAAGTACCATTACCAATACCTTATTATAAATGAAATATTCAGAACAGGAGACCAGGTTTGTAGGTAAAAGAGTAAACGCTGTCAAATCTGCAATGAATTTGAAAAGTTTCTTTTCTTTGCTAGATCAATTAGTGTTACGTGTGTAAGTTATTGAGTTTAGAAGTTTAGATACTGTGTAGATAATACACTGAGGTATTAAGGTGATGGACGATTATGTTACTAGTGAAGTGTCTTATTGTGTTCCGACTGTATTTTACATTAAAGATGCAACAGCAAGCTGCATTACCGCTATTACTTATTGACTTAAAATGCAATCTGGAATAAATGTTAGCTCAGCATCTGTTTTGGATAAAAAAAGAACTGAAACAAGCATCAGATATCCAAGAAAACAATTTTAAAAGATCTCTTGGATGCATCTGATTATCTACGTAAAATACTGGCGTATGTCTTCTTCTTCTGCGGCAAAATTCTACAACTTTCCCACGGTCTTATATCTGTACTAATAAGAAAAATGATGAGACTCTCTCACAGAGCAGGCATCCTTATCTTTTTATTGTCTTTCTGTACTTGTTTGTAGATCTTATAGAAAATATATTAACAAATGCTATGTGTTTTATGGATTCTGGAACATGTCATCTGTTCTGTGTTCTTTACACATGGAGTAAACATTTACTACTATATATAAAACATAGTTTTCCCAGGCCTCTTTTGTAAAAATAAAACTTCTATGATGTAATTTTTCCTTTTTCCTTGACCCATATTTTTATTATCTTCACCTTAATTACATAAATAAATTCATAAAATGATAAAAATTTCAGTTTTTATGGCAATTTACTTTCTGGCTTATTTCTTCTCTTTTTATTTTTATTTTCTTTTTCCTTCCTTTTGAATATTTTAACTGTTTTGCATTTTGATTTTGATTTAATCTCAAAAGATTCAAAAGGTAATGGTTATAGATGAAATAAATAAATTTATCCAATTCATCTTAGAACTATAAAATTCTAAACAAAACTGAAATTTTTTAATATTAATTTTATTTGAATTTTAGTTTTGTAGGCAATATAATTTATACATTTACCTATAAATAAATACAGTAATTTTAATTACCAATTGTATCCGTTAACATCTCACAATTAAACATAAGAAAATAAGTTTATTACAAGGGTGGGGTTGTGGTATGATTGTACCGAGCTTAATGTTTTGATCCAGCAAATAGCGTTGAAATTCATAACATATTATTTCAGGATTGTTATCAATAATTTACTTAAAAAACTTTTTTAATTAAAGCAAATGGAACATTTTAGAATGAACAAGAAGATAAGGATTGCAAATTAATAACAACAATTTTGATTGGGGGGGTGACAAAAACAAACTTAGAAGAAATGAAAACAGTATTGTAACATTACAAATATGAATTTTAAGCAGTTTAAAATAATTTGTAATTCATTCATTACTGGTATAAAACAGATAAATTTACTCATCTCAAATATAAAATTGTTACTGCAATGGATTTTTTAAGTGAGAAAAGACAAAATATGGATTTATTATTGCTTTGAAGAGCATTTAGCACGCAATATAATGGTGATGTTAATCTCAATCCATGGTCTAATTAGTGAACATCTCTATTAAAAAGCATAAAAATCAATTTATTTGTCAAAAATTCCACTAAGTGTGGAAATCATATCCATGTCCGATGAAAAAAATTGGGGAAGATTCCTTTAATTAGGGATTTGGAATGACACATTATTTATGACATTCCATATTTCATTTTTTTCTCCTAACAAATATGGCTGGCTAATCAAGAATAATCTGAATATCCTTGCACTTTCTTCAACCTCTAAGTGTAAATATTTACTCAGAAAACCACAAATTAATTACATGTTATCCCTCAGAAAATACATACTCATTCCAGTTGGAAGAATTATTTAGTTTTATTGTCATTTGAGACAAACTTGTTAATTGTTTTTTAACATTTGTAAGGAGCATATCAATTGGTCAGATTGATTTTTATCATTTGTAAGGAGCATATTAATTGGTCAGATTAATTTTCATAATTTGTAAGGAGCATAATAATTGGTCAGAATGATTTTTTCATTTGAAACGAGCATACTAAATGGTCAGATTATACAAACTGGTTATGCTTGTACAGGCTCTTTCTGTTTATTTCTACAAGTTGGTGTATTTTTGTGAGAGTAGAAATCTGGAATTATTCTGGCACACATGGTACCATTAAATACTTGTTTATAGTCAGACCTCTCATAATTGATATTTTCTCAAGAGTATTTATTGTGTATGTGTTCTTATTAAGCATTTATTTTCCTTTCTGTGTTGTTTTTTCCCTCATTTTATTCATCATATCTTATGATATTAGTATTTGTTTAGTTAACCTTTTTTCCATGTGTTTTCTTTGTCCATGTTTTTTCTCTCCTTCTTTATAGCATTTCATAGATTCCATATTGACTGGCTTGATGAACATTTCCAATGAAGTTAAACATCGTCACATTATGTCAAATGTTTTGGGGGGCCACGATATGGGATTATCATATTTGTGTTTTATGTTCTTGGTTGCTTAAGCTGTTGCTATATGTGTGTTTTTAAGCTACAAATTGCTTTTTAATTCTTAGTTACCTTTACAAAGTTCTGGACCTTACTGTTTGACTTTTCAAATCAAGCAATAACTCTGTTTAAAAGGGGCATTAAGAAATGTTAATCATTTCCAATAAAATTAATACAACTCTTATCTGGAATTTAGGCCAGACCACTAACCAGCAACCTGGAAATTTTCAGTTGGACCTGTAATATTTTGAAAATCTTATAGAAGAAATTGAATTCAGTTAGAATTCCAGTCTAAATTTGAGACACTGACTGTGAAAAAAGAAGAAAAACCTTTTTTAAGTAAACTAGGTTTCAATAGTTGATTTAGACTGTAAAGAAGACTACATACAAGTGTTATACTGTTTTACTGGATTTTGTTTGATTTAGCCAAGTTGTATGATATAGAGTGTTACTATACCTGGAATATATAAATATCTCTTTGATACTCAATGATAAACCCTTAATTCACCTATCAATAATTTTCACACAGGGGACTCTAGAGCAAATACTAGGTTATAGTATAATGATACCCCTCCTTTTGTATTTTATAATTTAATAATATTTTCATTTTTTATATAAATAAATCAAAAGAAAAAAGAGGAGTATAAAAAAAAATTACATATTGTATATATCAAAGACGGTGTCATATTAGGTCTTCTTCAAATGTGGAACCTTGTCTTAAACCCTACAGGTCGTGTGAGAAAATATTTTTTATACAATTGATAAAGAATAATACTGGGAATGTATTGCTTAAAACAAATTTTGGGCCAATTTAGAGTTCTCAGTAATTTTAAAGGCCAAGCCAAGGCCAAACTGGGTAGAAGAGTTCCATGGCCTTATGCTTAAGCAGGGATTCATTCCTTGTTTTTATATTTCCTTAAGCATCAATTGTAAACCAAGCTACTATAGATCCTAGATCCTAGTAATATACTAACATCAATTTGTTAAGTCGCATTTCATTACAGTTGTCTGGGTTTAAGCTAAATTTAGTTGAGCAGGACACTAAATACCAAAACATTTAAACAAATCTATAAAGATGATTGATTTTAATTGTTACATTCAGACAAAAACTACAATGTAGTGAGTTTTCATGAGTAAAAGAACAAATTTTTGTTGCTTACATTTTCAGTTCAGCATATTATCTTACCTTCAACAGTGGAGGCCTATATAGTGCTTTCAACAGCAAAGGTTATTAAGTGTTTTAAAAAAAAATCAAGGGTTTTTTAGTTTGTTTTTTTTTGGTTTTTTTTTTTTGTGGCCACATGTAAAGATATAAAATAGATATATAAGTTTGTATAATTTTTTTTAAAGCTTTAAATATGGGTAATTGTCTTTTCTCAAAATAAAATTTTAAAAAATTCACATGTTTACTGATAGTTATAAATTATCGGTTAGTTTTACTTTTAAAACTTTTTCACATATTTCAAAAGATCTCTAAAAATATCTGTTAATATCATTTCAAAAGTTTTTCCCAAGTACAGGTCTGGAATTTTGAATATCGATAAAGCTTTATCCTGTCACCTTTAGATTGACAGATATAAGCCTTCCAGACTTAATTCATCTGCTTTCCGGGTAATCAATGGGGATTTAGAGATTACGATACCTTGCTTGTTTTCCTGTGAACCTGTCATTAGAATATTTTTGTGTTTAAATAACATATCCACCGTATCCCCTCTTTGATAACCCTGCCGAATAACCTTTTATAAAACTAAGGAAGTTAGAATGTTATTTGGGTATATTGAATGCCATTGTCTGTTTACATTTCCATAGTAACCATATTTAGTTTTTCTTACCAAGCACAGAAAAGCTTATGTCATACAGCATTTGTATGGGTGTTGGCTTACAATGTAAAATGTATTTTGATGGTGTAAATGTAAAGTTGAGCTGCACTGATCTGGTAGTTTTTGTTAGTTGAATTTGTTTATTTTTTACAACAATTTATTCTTTTGACAAAACAATCAATTTATTTGACAAAAGCTCTAAACAATTCTTTCAACCACATCCCTGGAATGAGATGAACCAATATCTCTAAATTACAATCCAAAGTAACTTCTCAATTTTAAAATGCCATAAAACTCTTCAAATAAAAAACAATCTATTGCCAAATCATTGTCAATTTAGATTTCATACATATTCAACTAATAACATATTTAAGTTTATTGTTCTGGTATTCTTTCTGACTGTCGATATGACTTTTAAAATTTTCAATAAAGACCACATTGTGAAAGTTTTCAAGATCAAATACGGACATCTCATGATGTTACCAGGCCTAAACTTTGTTAAAATAACTGGAATCCAAGAACACCCTTAATGTGTTGATTAAACAATTAATATCACAGTAATTAATCAGCTAATTAACATGTATAAATCTATATTGATGTTGAAGATCTTGCATATGAAATTCTTCTGATTAATAGATTGCCAAGTTTATTTTTCACATTTTCACAGAAAAATGTATCAAGTATTCCCTAAGTTATTTAATATTTATGAAGAAGATCTGGATTTCAACCTCCAGCTTGGATACCTCCTGCATTTAGGTGTTAAAACACCATATTGCATTTACAGCCAAAGACGTTTGTTTTAATTAATCCACAGATAAAACGGAATCCTCAGCACCATCTTGATTTGAAGTCTTGCATCTTTCTGATGCATGTTGTGGTATTTTTAACAGCATGCTGTGTCTGTCTGCATGGTTAAGAAATGGGATGTGATATTTTAGTTTGTGCATGGCTTTTAACAAAACTTATATTTCACACACCTGAATTTACATCCAAAGTCAGCGTACATTGGACCGATTATCTAATTCAATATCTGATCAGAACACCTTTTGTACTATCTTGATCCAATTTACAATCAACCACCTGAGTTTAAGCCCCCCAAATCAGTACACATCACTCACACGATCTGAATCTAAAATCAAAATTAGCACACCTAGCTCGAACCACCATAACCCCCCACCAAGGATTGCAGGTGTCTGATCGTAAACCTTGTTGCATGCAAGAAGAAAGACGTAACATATATTTGACAGTTTATTGCAGTTTTATGTGGATTGATTGCGTATTTAAGTCTGTTATCCCGAGTTCTGACTCAAACTGATTCGGATTCAAACATAAGTATGATATTATCAATGTTATCACATTTATCTTACTTATTTAGTTTCTACTCACAAAGTGCAGGTTATGATATAACGTCACAATGAAGATAGTAATAATTGCAAGTCGAAACTGTAACTTTCTGGATTGTCAATACTTTTAATAATAAAATACAAAGTAAGGTAAGCAATAAAAAATAACCCTTTTTTCAACTGGAATAAAATTCTGAAATAAAATATTTCTATGTGATGTACCATAAAATTCTGTAAACATATCACTTTCTTAAAAACCAATTTGGTGCCAAACACTTTTTTTCTGAACTTTTTATAGATTTGTACTCAGTTTTGACCTTATTGTAAATATGTTTTTGAACCTTCTGAACTAGAAACACAAACTTTACAATGACACATTTTGACATTTTGTGCACTTCATTAAGATTTTTAATTTTCAAGAAAACAAGTGGTTCATTAAAAACTTAGCAATGACTGATTTAATGAACTTTTCTAATAAAACTGTGTATAAAGATGGTAAGGCTTAGAACACTTTACAACTAAGTTTCTGGTTCTTTTTAGATCCTTCTTTTGGCTAGTTGAAACTTTACACTGACATATTTTGAAATTGCATGTACTTTATTCAATGTGTAAATTTAAAAACAAGTGCTTCATTGAATAATTTGCAATGTCTGACTAAATGAACATTTCCAATAAAACTATAGATAGTTAGACACAATAAGGCTTATGAAAACACTTGACAATTATGTCATGCTGGCTCTTTTGAGATCAATTTTACCCTCTCAATGTACTTTTTGGGCTAGTTGCAATAATTGATTGTTTTCTTTTACAAAATGTGTATGAAGACAGAGACTTGAAATTGAATATCCATTTTGTGTTTATCATGTTATTATAACCTGTAGTTCAAGTTATTTTGACCTGACCCTTACATGTAAGCTTTAAAATAAAACTACTTGTCAGTTCCAGCAGCTCATTTTGAAGCCGAGGCACTGTCATTGTATAAAGTGCTTTGTTTATTCCTTTATTTTGGTTTAAGTGTTGTGGCTACTACAATGTACTGGTACTTTCCCACATTAAGGTGTTATTATCTGACAGTGATATCAGTGAGTTGTCAGGAGTTATCTGGACTGTTGAAGTAACTCTTCACCTTTCATCATCACTGACAACACAACCCTCTATGCTATTACAAGCAATCTCTCTCTAATAGACTATCATATAGCACATTGCAGAATTATGTTAAGAACTGAAGACTAACTGGCTACCTGACTGACCATGTTAGATTGATGAGTTTTTACTGGTATTTACAGTAATGGTATGGTCAGTCAGCTTGTATTTCTAACTGCTTCCTCTCATACTTGCAGTCACTTAAGCTGGTATGCATTCTCTGATACTTTTTAGTGCCCATACCTCATGCCTGTTAAATTACATGCAAGTATTAAGTTTTTATTATTTGATATCAACTGGTCAATCAGCATAGCACACTTTCTTGTATTTCTAACTGCTTTTTTCCTCGATTGAATGGTCTGCATTCTCTAATACTTTTTAATACTAATACCTCATCTCTATAAAAATTATTTGCATTTATTTCAATTTTATAACCAAACTCAAGTATTTTTAATGAAAATATTTTAAGAAAAATAATTCACATACAGTACTTTCAGATTTCAATTATTGCTTAATGTACCTTCTTGGCAATCTATTGACTGAACAATTAAATTTATTAAAATGAGAGAGAATTCATTCTTGATTGGCTGTTGATTTTTGTTAAAAAAGTGATTTTCCTGATTTGCTGAAAATTTTAAATAGAGATTTATTTAATGTTTGATTGTCTTTGAAATTTAAAATTAACTTTCTTTAATTGACTTTAAAATTCAAATTAAATTTCTAGTTTAAATTCTATTAATTCAAGATATTTAATAGAAGAAATTAGACAACCTTTCTGCAACTCGGCAACTCTATGCTCTATGCGTGTGCACACAGCATGCATCAGTATCAGAGTCAAGCGATTTAAATAACCCTTAGCAGATTGTATTGCCAAATGTAACAGTAAAAATACAATCAGAGCTTTACTCGATTTTAAGCAAATTCATTACTTTGAAAAATGACCTTTTTATTGTTAAGTGCAGTAAGAAATTGATTTTTTCTGTTGAAATAAACATGAAAAGAAATTGATTGGCAGGTTGATAAGATGAGGTATTAAGATTTTTCGGGGAGGGTCCCACCGAGGCATTAGGTGCATTTGTGGGCAATATGAGTCATTGGGACACCAATACCCTAAGGGTTGTTGATTGACAGGGCAATTTGAGCTCTGTATCATCAGTAAAACCAATAAAAGAAAATATATCCCAATAAAAAAGACATATAACATGTATTTGTCAATCCGATATCATTTCCATTACAATTTCAAATATTCTCAGTGATAGTCACGTACAAATAATATCCTTGTTCTTTTATGAAAAAATCACTTTTATTGTAATTGAACACAATTTTGAAACACATTATTGTCTTAGAAGTTATTTTGTGGTTTGGGGAAAATCATATTTTTATGCCCTTTTCAGGGAAAAAGTAATTATGACTTTCTGTTCTATTTTTTATTTGTTGTCAACGGAAATTATATTTATTTGTCAGTTCTAGTGACTTATTTGTCCTTTAAATACAGTCAAACTTGCCTTAAAGGCCATCTCTATATAACAGTCACCTGCTTTTAAAGGTAAATAAAATTTTATCCCATTTGCCTTTATTTTAGTAAAATTTAAGCATACCAAAATTGGAACAGTCAAAAAGAGGGGGATGTTCTGGCTTATAAAACTGAACATAATCAAGTTCATTACAAGGTTAATCCACAATTTTTCTGCTAGCATTTTTTCACATATCAGCAATATGAAATAAAATATAACTTGTATCTTGCTCAAAAATTACATGCATGACACAGTCCTACTTAGATTTGAATCCATAACCTTGACTCATGAGTCTACGAGCCTTACCCATTTGACCATACCTCTCCATAATATCAGCAATATGAAATAAAACACAATATCTTGCTAAAAAAATGCATACATGACACAGTCCTACTTAGATTTGAACCCATAACCTTGAATCATGAGTCTGCAAGCCTTAAAAATTTGACCATACCTCTCTGTAATATCAGCAATTTGAAATAAAACACAATCTCTTGCACAAAAAATGCATATACGATAAGTAAGCCCTTCTTAGATTTAAACCCACAACCTTGACTTGTGAGTCTGCAAGCCTTAAAAATTTGACCATACCTCTCCGTAATATCAGCAATTTGAAATAAAACACAATCTCTTGCACAAAAAATGCATATACGATAAGTAAGCCCTTCTTAGATTTAAACCCACAACCTTGACTCGTGAGTCTGGGATCCTTACCCATTTGACCATACTTCTCCACAATATTAGTTTTATTAAGATTTACTGTTAATTCATTATAGTATGAAACGACCAAATTAAAGACCCCATATAACGTAAGTAATTGAAAATACCTTTGAAATACTTCTCACGGGAATTGTTCAAAAGTTTTCATTACATAATTCAGATATGCATCTGTGATGTATTGCATTACACTGCCTTACAACCTTTATAAAGCCGTAATTGACAAGTAACAGTGCCCTAACTTAAATTCATTCTTCAACGTTTTATTAAAGGTATTATTTTAGAGGTTAAATATTGCACAATGAATCGCTTTAATAAATTCATACATATTAGGTATAATGGTTTATCAATAGGCAATTGATGTTGGATGTATAAAAAAGTTCAATTTTAACAACACTTCATTTAAATTTAAATTTTTAATTTTTTTTTTAAATTGTAGTTTTTTATTCAGATTATTTTTCCTTGTAGATCTCAGATCAAAAGATTAAGATGTCTTACTGTTTTTCCAAAAAAAATGTTTTATTAAATTTTTGTTGTGGTTTTTTAAAATTCTTTCAGTCTAGAGAGAGTCTAAGTGCACTATAGTGGTTTAAACAGTGGTTTCTAGACTCATTTTACACAAGTTCTCATTTTGTGGAGTTGAAAATATGCTGATATGTAACAGCTAATAATGTTCTAAAAATTGCTTTTGTTGGTTCATGGTTCTTGTTTGGTGTAAGCGTTATGTTTCTGTAATTACACCAGTAGTTATTATAATTTTGTACTTTCCCCAAAATTCATATTTTTCAATGGTCTTGTTCCTAACTCAAAATTGGTAAAATTGTCCTGGGTCTGAGAATTTGCCTAAATTGAACCCAGCGAAAGGTCATTCAGGTCAAAATCAAATTATTTTAAATGTTCATTTTATCGTATTTTCATTGCTTTATAACATATATCCAGTGGCTACATATCGCCTCTGTATGTGTATCAGCTTTCTGGTTCCAAAAGGCAGATTGTGAATACTGTCTCACAGCCATCTTTTATAGGTCCCAGACATCACCAGTGAATCTTCTATATTTTATGGCTTATTTTCATTTTTTATAGATTTAGTATCTCTGTAATTGATAGATATGCATAAAATGTTATTTATCAAAAGTTTTTTTGATACCATTACTGTTTTCCATCACAGTGTTAAAATTACTAAAATGTCTACCAAGATAAGGCTAAAGGTTTTGGTAAATTTCTTCCCAGCATTAAATGGTATATTGGAAAACCTAGATTAGGTTTCACATATTGGACATTTAAGCTTCACCTATTTTCAAACTTGTGCATTTGACTATTGCTTGCCAAAAGGTCATGGATTTCTCCAGGCACTCTGGTTTCTTCCATTATCCCAACTTTCATTTGACGAAGGTCTATGTTTTTCTCTGAGTACTTCCATTTCCTCCATTATCCCAGAGCTGCTGACTTGATATAAGTGAAAGACTCTTGATCCATTACCCCACTCCACATTATGTGTAAGTTAAGTTAATGTTTTCTAGTATGCCCTATTTTTTCCCAGCATTACACACATAGATAAGGAAGAGTTGGAGATGTTTTGAGTCTTGTGAAGTTTATAAGATGTTGTATGGAGACCAGTATCTATCTGGAGAATGGTTCAACTTTAAAAGATTTTTGTTTGTACAGATTTCATTGGCTACTTCTGTAAACAAGTTAATGTTCCAACATTGACTACTAAATGCTGATTTATAGGACATTACTGGGAGAAGTATAAATACACCATAGCTCTAAATCTTCTGAATGTGCTTAAATTGGGAGAAATATATATTTATACTTACAAATGTATTTATATACATAATAGCCCCTTAATCTTTTGAATGTGGATAGTAGGTTCAATTTTGAGATATATATGTGTAACCTCTAAGTCTTCAAAATGTAGATAGTAAAATTTAAGATTTTTTAATGTGGGTAAATTTTAAGAAATATACAGATCTGAATGGGGTTAAGTTTGTATATAAATTTACCCCCCCCCCCTCCCCCTCTAAATCTTCTGAATGGGGTTAGATTGAAGAACTAATTTCTTCTGTATTACATATATCAGTGTGAGGTTAAGTCTTGCTTAATATACGAAATAAACCATTTAAATTTATACATATGTTACATAAACCAATCTACCGGTACTTATTCCTGTAGCTCAAAAACTTTCATTAGGTCATAAATATGTGAAGTCAAAATTTTTTTTCCTTAGCTTCATTCACTAAATGAAGGTTGGTTGTTTTTTTAATGGTGCTCTGGTTCTCTCCAGCATCTCAGAACTGACCACTTTGATTAAGTAAAAGAATTTTGACAAGGACATAAAAAACCATCACTTCAATCCACTACACCCCAGTCTTAGTTTCTCAAAAAGAAAAGTTGCAATGTATTACTAAGTAAGAGTATAAATAGACAAAATTCTTCTCTTTTTTTACTGTTTTCCAAGAGTGGCAAAATGGCCACAGAGACGTGTCTTTTAAAACATTACTGCTGTACTGCACTTGCATATGCATGTATATAACATGTTTAATCAAAAACAAACATACTAATCCATGCCGGAATCAGAATCCAGTAGCACAGTAAAAACCTTGGAATTGACAAGTCAGGTTGGGCATGGCAACCTCCACCATGGAAGTGAGGCCAGGTGCTCGGGAAGAGTAAGCACCTCTTGTTTAGCTAGCTACACCCGCCACATGTGTAATTGTTTGAATGGAACCTGGAACTATGGGACATCAAATATATCCAGGTTATATATTTATGTATATATATAACATATAACAAGTTATAATATATAATGCACCAGGTAACACAGTATAATTTTCTGATTGCTGCTGAGATTGTATACACACTATTTTGTCTTTTACATCTTTGACTGTAGTAAAAAATTATTTTGGCTAATTATGCCACAACATCTGTTGACTCAAGCACATCTAAATAAGAGATTTGATATGATAAACAATTAAACTTATATAGACTTTGTTGTTAGAATGAACAGTTATAGCTGGATTTTTGTTTTAATATATAACCTTATAAGGAAGCTGGTTTGAATACTACCAAACATCTGTGTAAAAGCTGTATGAGATCTTATATAGATATCAGCAAGATTTTAACAAGTATAAAGGATGTAGTATGATTTGGTACAGAGTTTTATAAATTATATCTCAAATTACTTACTTGAAACTTGAGAACTATTTCAATAAATTCATTAGATTTCATCTTACATCTGTTGTCTAGGAAATAAATAACTTCAATATATATCCTTTCTGTCTGAATATATTATTGACTTCTCTCTTGTTTATAGGTCAATTTTTACATAGATTCTATGTCGCTCAGCTGACATTGGTCTTATCATAAACTGTCTTGCTCAGATGACAACTATTCCTTGGTTCTAATATTGTTTCTCTCTTATTTACTTGCTTATTTGCTCACTTGTTTTAAGCTTGATTCTGTCTTGCACAGATGACAATTAGGTATCGGCTGTAAGGTTGTTTCTGTCTTGCACAGATAACAATTTTGTCATATTGTTAGCTGTCTTGCACAGATGACCATTTGGTATCGGCTGTAAGGTTGTTTCTGTCTTGCTCAGATGACTATTTAGTTTTTGGTCTTATTCTTTATTCTGTCTTGCCGAAAAGGCGAATTGATCTTAATACTAAGCTTGTTCTGTTTTGTTCAGATGACAATTTGGTCTTGATTCTAAGCCATTTTCTGTCTAGCTCAGATGACTATTTGGTCTTGGTTCTCAGCTTGTTTCTGTCTTTCTCAGATGACAATTTATTCTTTGGTCTTATTTTTGATTCTGTCTTTCTCAGATGACAAGGTGATCTTGATTCAATGCTTGTTTCTTTTTTTCTCAGATGACAATGTGACCTTGATTTAATGCTTATTTTCAGATGACAATGTGATCTTGATTCAATGCTTGTTTTTTTTCTCAGATGACAATGTGATCTTGATTCAATGCTTGTTTCTTTTTTACTCAGATGACAATGTGATCTTGATTCAATGCTTGTTTTCTTTTTTTCTCAGATGACAATGTGATCTTGATTCAATGCTTGTTTCTGTCTTTCTCAGATGACAATTTGGTCTTGGTTCTCTGCTTGTTTTTGTCTTGCTAGTTGTAATTCTAACCTTGTTTTGTCTTGCTCAGATGGCATCTCTGTTTAAGCTATCTTGCTCAGATAACAGTTTGGTCTTGATTCTAACCTTGTTTCTGTCGGTCTCATATGACAATATTTGATGTTTATGTCTTGTTCATTAATAACATGTTTTTTTCTGTTTGACCATGTGTTCATTATTCTAAGGTTCTAAGCATTGCATCTGTTTTGCTTGTAAGAGACATTGCATGCTTAAGCTTTCTAGGAAGAGATTGCAAGGTAAAGTTGTAAAGTTAAAGTTTTCTTGTAAGAAACTGCATGTTAAAATTTTATCATATCTGTGTTTATATGTAGAACCAGTTATTTATGATAATTGATTGTTGTCTTTTGTCCTACATTTTGTTCATGATACAAGTTTATAAATCTATTTTATTGTTTTTTAAACATGTTTTAGTGACAGATGTAGGTTTTTGTCTTTTTTCCCTCATTATGTAGTATAGATTTTACTATCAAAGATGTTATTGTGACAGTAATAAGACAGTTGAACAGTAATGCTGTTGTGTAAGACAATAAAGGCTCATTGAGGCAAAATGGGCCACATTTTCAGTTAGAAAGAACTTAAATGTACCTATGGTGTCTTGAAAATATTCCCATGCACAAATGCACTAATTTTTGCTGACTGAATTTTTTTAATTTGAATGTTTGAATGTAACATTACAACAAAATTGTTTAACAATGCTCAATTTTAAACAACTTATTATTATTAAACTGGTTTAATTTTCCAGCACTAGACAGCCATTTCGGAATAAAACTCTTCATCAGTAGTGCACGGGCTAATATTGTGGACATTTATAAATATTTTTTTCTATTCCCAATTTCCCTTTTCTTGACAATACATAATCCCAATTACCTATTAATTACAAGCCTTTTCTTACAAAAAACTGTTTCATCAGTTTATGAACAAAGTGGCATTTCTCAAGTGTAATTGAGGGTGAAATTTAACAGACTAGAGTAAATTGAATACATATATTAGCTTTCTATAATAATAAAATCTCTAACAGTTCTGTATTGGTAATGCATATTGGTCAAGTCACATTGACATATTGGATGAATGGATAAACCCCATTATTTATTCTCTCTCTGTGACAAACTTGGACGTTCCTTGATCTAACCATGTCCTCTCAGCATATCTCATAATTTCCTTCTCAGTAAGTGACTCTGAAGTTTATAATCTAAATATTTTACTAAAACTAATAAAGTACTCATGATATCCTGAGAGGAAGATGATAAGAAAATCTGCAGTTTATTAAATCACTGTTCAAATTCTGTGATTGTTTTAAAACTTGATATCATATCAAAAGTTCTGCATGATTTGTGCTGAAATACACACTCTTCAGGCTTCTGGGTGCTCCTGTCAAAGAAAGGATTAAAACCTTTGATCCTTAAGACATAAGTTTGCATATATTTATAGAAGTTATCTAAATATGTTTGTATTAAAATCAACATCATATTTACTAATGTTTGAGGTGTTAGTTTAGGTAACTAATCCAGTAAGATATGAACATCCTTCTTATAAAATAAACTGTTAGTAGAAAGACTGACAGATTATTTCCTTTTGAAATGATCCCTCATATCTATGACAAATTTATTTTTATTTCCTATATTTGATATGGTCAATTTGTCATAGAACTTTACATATGCATTACTAACAATGTGCTGATAAAATGTTTTTGGATTCCTTGTAATCACTATATATATTTTAGACATTGAATCCAAAATAGCATACAAGAGGTTATAAATGGACAATGTTCCAAACAAAAAAACTAAATATACATGACTCGGACATTTTAAGGTTTGAATCCTCTGAAAAGGGTTACATCATGATCTGTATACCTTCTGACCCTAAATAAAGGAGCACTTTTAAAAATTCCTTTATAAAACCAAAAATATGGAGTATCATCTTTCCCCTTACAAAAATTAGAGTAATAAGGTCATATCTAGGAGAAAGTGGCTTTGAGGGAGTTCAATAGCCTAAAAATAAACAATAAGTTTTCCTGGAGACAAGAATATTGTGTATTTACTGTAGAAATGGTACTGATATAATCATATATCCAGTATAAGGTCATTTTAAGGGAGTTTTAAATCGGGTTGAAAAAAGTTTTTCCTGGTGGTGAACTGATGGCTAAAGAGGCTTTACATCAGAATGTGTTACAGTTATAATGTCTGACAAAGATGGTAAATGGTTAATGTGAATATTTTAGTATTATGTAATTGTTTATGAAATCCTTATATCTAACGATGTCAGACTTTAATGATGGTAAAAAGGTGAAGCTCGTCAGACTTAACTTGCAATGATATGACTTAAACGTTTGGAAATAGGTTAAATTTGTTGGTGAGATTTATTACAAAATTTAATTTTTTGAATAAACGGCTACATCATATATGTACACAGATTGTGAAGAAAATGTAATTTGTCAGATAGTTATAATAAAATGCTATTTTTGGGTATTTTATCGGGATTTAACAGAAGATGGTTGTGTATACTCCCATTCTACATGTTGAGATAACACTGGATGATAGTTATCCCAGTCTGTTATTTTTGTGTAACTTTGTGGGTAAATTTTGTGGATGTTTTGGGTAATTTTTGTGGATGTTTTTGGGCAATTTTGTGTATGTTTTGGCTAATTTTTGTGTATGTTTTGGATAACTTTGTGTATGTTTTGGGTAATTTTGTAGATGTTTTTGGCAATTTTTGGTAAATTTTGTGAAGGATTCTTATTTTTCGTGAATGCTTCATATTTTTTGTTGTTTGTTTTGGTAATTTTTGTGGTTGTTTGGTAACTTTTGTCAATGTTTTTTCTAATTTTTGCACAAAAACAAACTTCAAGGTTAAATGTAGGACATATAGATTTGTGAACAACAATAATGAGAAACAATAAAAAAAAATGGTCTTTTGTTTTAGATAAATGGTATGCCTACTTTGATATACTAGTAACATATCTTACCAAACAAAGGTGGCTTCAAATGCATTCAGTACACTTGAAGGACATTAACTGGCAATTGTCTGACCAACCAAAAATGACTTGTTGTTTTAGAACAAAATGTTACATCTGTAATCAGTGTTTTCCATAAGAGCCGGCAACAGGCAGATTTGACCAAATCGGTCTGTAAGAATTCATAAAATTGCCTTCAAATGACCTGAAAATCATTTTCGCTTAGGAGCCCCCTTGACCCCAGGCCCGTCAGATTATTCAATCCACCTCCTGCTACAAATTTTAGGGAAATAACTGTGTAATGAATGATATAAAACATATCTAGCCAAAGCACATAAGCCACATAAGACATGACTGACATTATGGCTGACCAACTAAAATGAAACCTTGTTTTAAACTAAATTGTATGACTGTTTTGATATAAGACATGTATCTCACCAATCAAAACTGGCTTCAATGTATTCAGACAGTAGACCACATAAGACATGATGGACATTGACTGACCATTGCCTGACCAACCAAAAATAAACTTGTTGTTTTAGATAAAATAGCAAGTCTGTTAATGATAAAGCATGTACATGTAATTGACATAAAGAAGCAATCTTTTTTTCAGCAGGTATCTCTTAGTAATATGTTTAGAGTTGATGGTATCTGTTTGTACATCCATTGTAGTAATCAGCTGTATAAATGACCAGACATCTTTTGTCTGTACTTAAGATTATCAGTATCCAGGATCTACCAGATACACTTTACATCTTTTGAAATGGATGGTTTTTTTTTTGTTTTTTTTTTGTTTAAATTTTAATTAATATTTTTAATGAAAAATTGTTAGATTAAAATACTTTGAAGTTATGAATTTTACAATGAAATGTGAAAGAACCTTTACTGGGGCTTCAAAATATCATTACTCCATTCGACTGCTTGTAATCATTGAATACTTTGTGACATGATCTATTTACCAAAGGAACACCTCCAATAAGTTTTGGAAAACTTAGAATTGTTAGCCAATCCTTCTATTTTTTGCTCCCAAGCACCTGTTTTATTTTGAAATCACCCAGTCATGCTTAAAAACTAACCAGTCCCACTCAAAAGTTACCAGGTTTGGATTGACCAATTTTTCAACTTAGCATATAGCAACGCTACTTCCAAGTTCACTAATTAGATCAAACAATTTCTTATCCTCTGAACTTCAAAAGTTACACACATATATTGTAAGATATCATTGTTTACCTTAATATAAAAAATGTAAATTAAATATGCATCAGATTTACATAAACTTCACATTACTTATAAATAGCGTTCATTTGATTGAATTACTACTATTTGCTGGAGGTATTGTTTATGTTCACATGCACTTTAATATCTTAAGTTTTTGTTACAAGTGATGGGAAAATACTTCCCATGGGCCAAGAAAATAAATTCTATGTTTTCACTTTTACCTGTTGAGAAAAAAAGGTAGATAAATGATACTTGCGTTTTAATATCTAAAGTTTTTTGTGTGAATTACAAGTGATGGGAAAATACTTCTCTTAGGCCAAGAAAAAAAATCTGTGTTTTCCCTTTGACCTGTCAAGAAATAGGTAGATTGATGATACATGTGCCAAGTGATTTAAAAGTGCAGCTTACGGTACAGTGCCTGAGTGTGGATCACACTAGGGCCATGCTGACCAATCAAATTTATTTATTTGTCCAGATTTTTAGTGCAAAAAGTTGCAATTTAGGTACTTCTTTATGGTTAAGAGTTTGATTTTGGTACAAATTCCATACAAAAAGTCTGATTTTTTAGTAACTTTAATTTAAAAAAAACCTGTCAAAATGAGAAAAATCCGTCTAATTTGACCTTTTCATTTTATCCATCCATTTATCAGTTTTTATGTTACAAATCTGTAAAAAACGGATAAATCCGTGGAATTAGTCAGCCTGTAGGACAGAAATTAGTGCAATCAGACAAAGTTTGTCAGTTAGCTTGTGGAAGGACTATCACTGTGGTTGTCTCTAGGTATGAATGGGTACACTGGTTTTTTAATCAACTAAGTATAAGTAACAAAACTTGACTGGGACATTAAACACCATTTCTCCACTCTTCCTAAGTGCAGTGCCTCGATCTGTAAGTGGTAGGTCGTGGGTTTGAACCCGACCAGGTTTGACCAAAGGCTTGAAAGTGGGTAGTGACTGCTCTTTCGCCAAGCACTCGGCATTACGAAATGAAAGTCGCAGTTCTTTCAGATGGGATCTTGAAATAAATCATCAGAGGTCCCAAGTCAGTGGGCTTGGCATGATAAAGAAGCCTGCTGTATAATGCCATCAGCGAAATGCACAGGAAAAATTTCTGCACCTTTGCTTACAGCTGACGACGTCTCAATATAAGTTAAATATTTTCAACTTGAACGTTAAACACCATTACTCAACTGAACTCTTCTTAAGTGCAAATGCACTTTAAAACATCTGCATGTTATTAATATCCAAAAAATCTGGAAAATGCATCTTTTTGCTGAACAAATAAGAAGTGCATAGTGAATCTTTATTTTTATTTTTTATTAATAGGTATATAATCATGTTTAATAATTCTGTGGTTTTTGTGGTTAACCAGTGTCTGGCAACCAGTAATCTCCACGACAACGACTGACATCTGGAATCAAATATGTCCTCTTGTCATTACTGATTAGGGAAGCATTCATTGATGTACTAATGTTATGTCAAACACAAGATACTAATACTTTCATCTCTAAAGTACTATCGATAACCATTTGTTGTAGAGTAGTACTAAGTGAAATCAATGCATTATGTTAGTATGGTACTAATTTGAGATACTACAAAAACTTGCTGTTTTATGTGTACTTAACACACTAAAGGTGTTCTTAATCTGGTAATGTTCCACATTTTAAGAAATTTCAAATCTGAATTGCATTATTTAATGAAACATAGTGTTCTTTTAATATAACCAATATCATAAGAATTTAACTTATTTATATTTTTTTTCTCTTACATATTGCAGTAACCGTTATATATATTTTTTTCTTTTACATATTGCAGTAACCGTTATATATATTTTTTTCTTTTACATATTGCAGTAACTGTTTTGCAAGGTAATACAATTAATGGTATAAAAACCAACTTCTTTATTGTCTTAATCACCCAATCAGATTTTGGATAAAAAATCATTTTTATCAATTCACAATTTTTTAAGATAATTAAGATGGTATCAAATTTACTCACTTGTTAAAATAAAAATTATAGTTTTGAATTACCTGGGTAGTATGCAAGTCCAATTAGATAGATCTGAAAAGTAAAATTTCCATTAATAATTACTTTTTATTAATAAATTTCTCATTTTATTTTTATGATGTTTACAAGATAATAAAATCTTGAATTCTAAAATATATTTTTTTAATTAATAAATTATTTTCATTCTGCTTTACCATATTTACATAAAAGATAATACAATGACCCAAATTAAGTTGAATTCAGAAACTGCAAGTAAAAGGACAATACCCATAGGTTTAAGAATGACCATTAATGTATACCTTGTCTGTATATCATTACTCCCACACCTCTGACATTGATGACCAGTGTCCAAGCAATAATAATAATGTTCTAAGGTGTAAATAACACTGTTAAGGGCCCATCTTGTAACATAAAATTAGAGGAAATCTTTTGTCATTTTTATTTTGGTGTTAAAGCTATATATACCATAATACACAGGAACATAAAGACACTGGTCATTCATAGATCAATTGGTCAGTTTTATTGTATACCTATCATTATGACTGATCACTCTATTAAGACATTTTGAAGTGGTCATCAGTTCTTATTAAGTGTGTCCAGTCCTATGATTAGCTTCATTTATATGTCAATTGGTTTTTTCTGTCATTTATGAAGTGTGGTCTTTGCTCATAAAGTGTGCCACTGACGTTGAAGTATCATTGAGTACACTTTATATGTTTTGTGTCTGGTTATAATTACACTTACAGCCCTCAAATTGGGTTTCAAAACCAAGCGGCCAGCTGGCCACTAATTTAAATTTTTAGGTGGCCAGTAGAAATTCCAAGTGGCTAGGCAATCTTTTCTTGCAAATGACAAAAAATTAAGGCATTTTTTAGGTATGAAAAACAAATGTGCACTTTTTCTAAACTGACTGGCAATCACTTACATACATCAGTGTTATTAATAACATTAATGGTGATGTTAAGTTTCCATAAGTATCATGAAAATTTTGTGAAGCAGAAGTAATATCTATTCTCTGGTCACAAAAGTTCAAATTTTAAAGTGGGCTAGCTGGCCACCATTTACAAATTTTAGGTTGCCAGACACAATTCCAGGTCGATTTGGCCATCATTTTAGTAGACAAAATTGAGGGCTGACTTAGGTATCTATTAATAGCATCATTTTGTAGAGATTGGTCTTAACTGACTGGTCATATTTTTTGGGCCTTGACAGCCATGTGGTCTTCAGCACTGGCTTTGGAGCACAGTACCTCACAATGCCTGGTTTGAGTCACACTCCTAGATTAGATTCTCCACAGTCCAAATAATTGTCTGTCTTGATATAAGTGAAATATGCTTGACTGGGGCATGAAATAGTGACATCACTACACTCATCTATATTTCTAAGATTTCAGTTCAAGAATAATAGAGGAAACAAGAGTGTCCCAGGAAAATCACTGAATTTATAAAATGTGTGCTAGATATAAGCATCATTTAGTAGAGATTGCCTTTTATGTATTTTTGAAGTGGTCTGGGTAAATGGCTATAATTAGGGTCATCAATGAAATGGTCCAAATGTGTCTTCAATGTGTGCCAATAATTGGTGTGCTTGAGTGGACATTAGCATGTATTCTCACAACAATTGCTGTCCATTATTAGCATCATTTTGAGAGTTTCGTTTTTCTCTCCTTTATGGAGTAGCGTGAGTGTTTATAAGTGGTCAGTGTTTAGGTATAGATTGGCTTTTCCCTCCTTTATGGAGTTGCCAGAGTCTTTAAGTCCTTTATAAAGTGGTCAAAGTGCTTATGAGTAAGTTTGTTTTTTTTTCACCTTCATGAAGGGTTTGTGATTAGTATCATTGAGTTGATATTAGTGTTGCAGTCTTTTATCTAGTCTTGTAACACCATAACTGGTTATCAATTTTTGTGAAGTGTGTGCCTGTCATCTGGTTTAAAGAGCATCAGTTTTTCTGTCATTTCTGTTTGACAATTATTATGTCCAATCAGTAGAAAATTGTTGACAAGTTATGGTCATTGTTAAGAGTGTGTCTGGTCAAGTATTTAAAGTAGTGGTCAAGCTATAACAATGAATTCATAGCAGTGGTCAAAGCTATAAGGATGAACTCATTGTAGTTAGTTCATGTCATCTAACTGTCTAGGGACAAAATGTAAATATTTATTTGGTTAATGATTTAAATAAAATGTCTTGATTGATTAACAAGTGTAAACCATGCACACTCCAGATTTAATTAATATACAGCTGCTTAAATCCCATACAATTATACTTCCTTAATGAAACAACTCCCAGGCTCTGTACCAAACTAGAATCTCAGGAGCATAACCATTAGTTAAACAAACGTCTTAAATATCATCATCCATGATCCAGCTAATGTGTTACTAAAAATGCTTGTGGGGAATGCATTTTTTAAATATTTTTTTTTTAAATTTCTGAAGTTAGTAAAGTCAAACTGCAAATATAATTTGCATGAATTTTTAGTAATAATGATCTGTTTTCTTGAAGTGAAATATGATTGACAAAAAGACAAATGAAATTAATTAAAATATTTGCCTCTGAAAGTTTGTGACTGTCAGTTCACTGAAATTCATTGGTTTTGTCAGGGTACTCCATTGTCCTCCACCATCCTTGAACCCAGTGAAAGAATCTTGACTTGGCTATTAAACACCATTGCTCCACTCCACTTGTAAAAATCTGTCAAATTGGTTAGACGTGGATGAAAAGGATTGCAGTTAATATCCTGTTTATTTAGAACAAAATTGCAAACATGTTACCTACTTTTTCACTGAACAGAAGAAAAATTTGGACAATCCTCAACAGTAATAGTAACATAGTTACTTGGTACCATATATTTGTCAGCATGTTTAGTAATTCTTTTGGATAGATATTGCACTCGGTTGTAGTCATTAGCATGAACTCTTTGTACTAAGAAAAATGTAACCGGGCAACTGATAAAATAATTTTTATTTTTATGATGGCACAGATGTCTAAGACTGATATCAATATGTTATTACAAATATTAATATATATATATATATAATAAGGAATATTTATATAAGGAATATTTATATTATTAGAGATATTTCCTTGTATTTAGTATGTCATTAACGATATGTCAGACGTAAGGTTATGTATGGGTTGGAGGCAGTAAATGGACACTGATTATTGTAACTGACAGGTGATTGATTTCATAACTAACTGCAAGTAACATAATAAAATATGTTTTACTTACATACATAATGTACTAGTACTCATATTTATTTGTATGTATGTTTAATGTTTTGTAATTATGGTAAACGGGCTCTCGTTAGTGCAGTCTTTTCTGGGCCAAAATTTGACACCATTCTGAACACAAAAATGTTTGGTAATAATTACACTGGTAACCGATGCAAAGAAGTGTGCTTATTTTTTTTATCAATTAGGATCAATTTTTTGGGTTTAATTATCGATTACAAACATACCAATCCATGTTCAAATCTAAATTCCAAAGCAAAGTAATAACTTTGAAATTGACAAATTGGGTTAAACACAACTTCCACCAGGAAAGTGAGGCTGAGTGCTCCAGAATGGTAAACAACACCTAGTTAGCTAGCCACACCCCCCACATGTGTAATCTTGTTTCATATTAATACAAAATATTACAAACATTTACCATGCATATTTACATTGTGTTAGATGGTATACAAACACATACAGCAGAGATTGTTGAATGACTATAACATTCTTCTAGTGAACATCAAAGCAATAACTGACACAATTTAATTATTATCATATGATTTTATAAAGCCTTAATTTCAAATTTTACCAGTTGTATATCCTGTTTTTTACGATTTCAGATTACCAAAACCTGACTAATTTTATTGAAGATAATCTTTTCCATTTGTACAATTTTGTCATAAAATTGAGATATATTCTTTCATTGCGATTTTTATTGTGTAAATCAGAATAATCTTTTACAGGCGCAAAACATTTTCTTCTTAAATCAGGAAATTTTGAATTTTGAGATTTTCCATGTAAGATTATGATTTCTAAACAAGACGCAGAAGAGAAAATAGAAATATTTAATCCCTTTCTTTTATTAATCCCTTGTGTATTGGCATTAATCAACATCAAAAACATATTATAATATAACTTTTTTGTACAGAAATAATTGTAGTAAAAATGCTTTAGTTAACTTTTTTGTCGGAAAATATTTGTAGTAAAATGCAGTAAGTATTGTTTATGACCTAACTATGTGGTATTGGTTTAGACAAAGAGACGAGCGGTCATTAATGTACAACAATGGAATGCAGAACTAGTAATGAAAATAATTGCAATGGGTAACCACAAAGAAGACATCAGGATAAAAGAAAACAATAAGCTACAAAGGACTCGGGTTTATTGCAAAGATTACTCTGACAATGATAAAGTTCTGGGGTGACAGTCATTTGTATGATTTTACAGATTCAAACAAGACAAAACTATACAAAGATAAATGTTTTCACTACTGTAGTGATTATAATATGAAATTTATTAATGCCTGGATATTCTAAAGCCCGTAATTAAATTATGACTCACATTTTTTGAAATTTTAAAATTGCTTGCAAAAAATTATTTTAAAGTTTTGTTTTTAATTGTAGTAAAAATTTAGAACTTTGGTTTCCTTCCAGAGAATGTTTTAAGCAAAAGTTATGGTCTTTTTTGTGCCAAGCCATGATTCTTTCACTTATACAATATATCGTGGCGGGTCAGTTATGGGATGGTGGAGGAAACCAGAATATCCAGAAAAGACATAAACCTGCCAGCAAGCAAACTGACAAACTTTCTTGCAATATGATCTGATGAGAGGGATTTGAACAAAAGCTGTGACAGGTGCTATAATCTGCAATCTCGAAGTCCCCAGAAAATGTGTTGTACTATTTCTGTTGACATTAGAGCAAATAACATAATCCATCAATGGTGGTAGACAAAGAAAAATTCTTTTATAACAGTAGAAGAGTTATATAAAAGTAAAATAAAACATTTTCAGAAAATGAAAGTTCATTTGAAAAAAATAAAGATGTTGGATTTCTATTTCTGACAGATTTTGCACTCATTGACATAGAATGCACATGAACTGTAGACCAGTAGAGTATAAACCTTGAGGAGTTTTTTTTTGAAACTGAAAATAGAAACATTTTCAGAAAACAAAAGTTTATGTTAAAAAAGTGTTAAAGGATGTTGAATTTCTGTTTTCTTTTGAGAATGTGTTAATCGACCTTATGCCTGCCAGTAGTCTAATGACATGGCATATACACTGGCTGTGTATATAGCCTTTACTGATCGTAGACAAAAAACCTTGAGGATTTTTTTAAGAGAGAGATGAGTTTTTTCTCTTGTCTGACCATCTGTTTTACATCATGGTACATCATGTCTTGTAAAGTTAACCTTGGTATTTAATTCTGCTGGTTATATTTATGTCTGGGAACCACCAAATGCCAGAAGTCGTTTAAACAAGGGAAAAAACGAGGGTTAAGCTATCTCTCTACCAATAAGATCTGATACTAGTAGACACTTCCTTATTGTAAAGTTTTAACACACTTCATTAGAACTCATTTGGCGAGATGTAGCGGTAAGGTAAACAAGTGTGGACCCTATAATAAAGAGTGATGATGGTTGTAATGCCCCCTGGTGGGTCGAAACAGCAGGAGAAGATAACTAGTATCAGTAGTAGGTTATCTTTGACAGACAAACTGACCAGGCTACTTGTAGAAAAAAAACTTACATACTCTTTGAGTTTATTTTAAGATAAAATGATAATCAGACTTTTATTTTCTTTCACAGTTTTTATCTGACTTTTTTCGATTTTAATAGGCAGTTTTAGATGTTTAGTTGAGTGATGAGGAAATGAAATTGACTTATATTTGAAATTTGGTTATTGTAACGGCCAATCAAACATTGGGTATCGACATCTCAGCCAATCAAACATTGGGTATCAACATCTCATCTTTATCTTTGTAACTCTTGTGTAGATGTTTTTGAAGTTTTTCATGCATGGCCTTCATTTTGTTTTCTGTTTAGATATCATATTTTCATGTTTACTCCACAGGATCTTGTCATGTTTACAATCAATGGAGTTCAAGGGATTTTTAATTATTTATTTGTAGTGTAAGTGATAAAAGAAATTTTGAAACTTAACCGGTCAAGCAGTATCATTTGTCTTTGATGATTAATACTTATGGAGTGGTCAAGGAAAGGTCTCACCGGTCACTCCTCACCAGCTGATGCCAGCAAGACTAGAAAAACTTATATTCAATAGGGGTCTTGGTATTTCTGGAGATTTGGGTTAAAAGTTTATTGAAACAATGGAATGGGGTGCATCTTAAACATTAGTCCATAGACCTAGCTATATCATTTGTAAAATACAAAAAAATCTTAGAAACTTGGGACCTTAAAACACTGGTCTAAGTGGAAAGTTGGTCTTTATATAGAGGGCTGTCACTAGAGCAGGAATTACTGTATGATATGGTCCATTGGTAGTATTTTCTTATTTTTTATGAAAATGTTTTAGTGTTAAGCATTTTTATTATTTATTTAAATATAGACGCTTCTTTAGTATAAACAGGTATCAGGTAATGAGATCAAACCTGAGCAGGATCTAAACAAAAATTGGAAAAAAATTATTGATTGTCCACATAATTTTGCATTTCTGTCATTGAAATCATTGTTTGAATTAGTCTAATTTGATCACTAAAGAAATTTTATTTTGTATTTTATTAATCAACCTCTTGTAATCTGAAACTCTCAGTTGAATTTTAAATTTTTGTTAGGAAAGGATCCATGGAATTTCATTTAATTCCAGCAGATGGACCAGCTAATATCATGAGCAAATAAATTTCTTAAAGTGATTATGTGATTGACACAAACGACCTTGTAGAATGGTGAAATTGACATGAATGTTCATTTCATTGAAGCATTGATTAAATGGAAAATGTAATTATTTCAACCAAGTTGATGGTAATGCCCTACATAATTTTACCATTTGTACACACACACACACACACACACACACACACACACACACACACACACACACACACTTTAAGTACATTACAACCTGCATATAAAGACCACCTACAGGACCTAAGGAATGTGAACTTTATAGACAGGTATTCTTTATATAAAGGTTCCAAATGTGTTTAAATATAATGCAAAGGAACCTTAAACAATGGTCTTAATGAACAGGTAGTCTTTATATAGAGGTGGTTGCTAGAGCAGGTTTTTCTGTAATTTGTAGACATGCTTGGTTATAGCCAATATAACCAAGAACACAATAGAGCAACATACAGAAAGACATTTTCAGTGGGTGGACAGTATTAGATATAATGGCAAAATGATATTCAGTTTTGTGATTAAAATGCTTTCAATGAGCTCAGATTATCCTACTTAGACACATTAAAACCATTTTAATCTTGAAATCTTGAATCATGAAAAAAAATTGATTCAATGTAATCTAATATAAATTTAACCATTTGAAATAGTTTTAATAATCTTGCAGTTTATAAAATAAATCATGTTCTTTTCTTGTTTTTTCTTGTGCTTTTGATATTATTTAAATGCATTTTTATACCATGTAATGCACTAATTTTTTTATTGCACAAGTCATAAATGATGGATTTAAAAAACAGCAAAATGAGTCAAATTTCATAACATAAAGGACTTTTACATTTTACTCATACAAGAAAAATTAATGCTATGCCAAAAATATAATTTAAGTCCCTGGTAATGACAATCATTTGTTGCAAAATTAATGTTTTTAAATTCTAAACCATACCTAGGTTCATTAAACGATGTACGGTGTGTATTAATTAACGACAAAACACCGTGGGAAACAAACTATTTTATCATAAAATATACATATATATATATTTATTCATAATTAATTGCTTTATTTAATTTCATGTCATGACGTAATAATTTCTATTTTGATACGTGTTTTAAAATATAAATTATGATATATATGTTTATATATATAAATACCAGCACCCATATATTTTCACAGAGTATATGACATGATAATGGTGTTTGGCTGTAAATCAGGGGATTAAATTGACATTTCGCTTTTTGAAGCCAAGTAGAGTTAAGAACAAACACTTATATATATAGAATATTAAATGGATTATAATGAGCTCACGAGTGTTAACACAAGTTCTTCAACAAGCAGCCATTTCTCCTAAGATGCATGGGAAAAGTAAATTAAAAAGGTTATGAATTGTTAAAAGAGGCTAAGTGCCAAACATTATACCGATGTTTAAAGGTGTGAAGTATACCTACACCTCATTTCCAAGAGTTAGTAATATAACGAGGGTTTTTTATGATGCTGTTGTGTCAGTAGGTGTAAAATTGTAACACTTACTTTTTCTACTGCTGAAGTGTTTCAAGATTGTATTTCCAAACGATATATATTTATTAGTCAACTTTGCCATTAAAGCAATTTTTTAATATACAAAAAGAAAATTGTAGTTTCTACTACCAATACAAATATTTCACATTTCACTAGATTACATATTGCCATTTAAGCCTTTTACAGTCCAACCTGCCTTAAAGGCCACCTCTATATAAGAACCACCTGCTTAAAAAGGCCTGTAGAATTGTATCCAAATTGTTCCTTATTCATATTACAGTAAAATCTCATTATAATGCCCCTCGATAACTTTGCCACCTCGCTAAACACCACACTATTTTTAAGTCCCAAAATCCATTTTGTTTTATGTTTTTCTTTATCCACCTCCCCCAATTTATCGCCAAACCCCTTTATAACGCCAAAATTTGACTGAACAAATGGTGGCAATGAATCGAGGTTTTACTGTATTTGAACTTGTTAAAAGACAACCTGCCCATAAAGCCAGTTTACTGGTTCCCTTGGGTGGTCTATATAGACAGGTTTGACTGTATATGTACTGTATAAGAAATGTAATGGAGTAGTGGTATTTTACCTCCAAGTCAAAGTTCTTTCACCTATATTGAGATGGTCAAGTCAGTGATGTTGGAGAAAACCAGAGTGCCCAGAAAAATCACTGACCTTTGGCAAGCAAACTTACAAACCTTCTCGCACAAGAATATGTTCGAGCAAGGTTCAACCCTAGGCAGTGAGTGGGTTACTTGTAAGTAAGCCTTATTGTTCAACATAATTTATGACAGTATTTCACCATATGTTTTATAATGCCAGCATGATGAGCACTCAGAATTAGGTCAACAATTACTTCCTGTTTATGACATATTTTGAGGTTATCCTTGCCCTCTAAATGACACAAAACAGTAACAGTGAATTTTATTACATTATAAATTATACGTTTATCTATTACAAAGAATGCCAGCACACTAAATATTATAGTGCATACAATACAAAACTTAAGTCTGCAAATCATAATACATGTGGCTTACTTTTGTTTTAGAGGCATTATGTAAACATTTTGTATGAAGTCACTGAAATAAAATGTGAATTGTAGCTGGAAATTTTGTATATGCACTTTGCAATAGCCAATGTAGCTAAGAGCAGGAAACAGCAAATCAATGAAATAAGAAATCAAGATAAGATAAACATATATCTAGACTACAGATTATAAGACTCCCAAAAATGACTTGGTGATGATATTGGTTACACTGTCTATTGTGGTATATATTTATTTTGAATTATTCATTTTCATAATGTTAATAAATACTTTTCTACAAAAATACTCCTTTTTACTGGTGCTTATTCTTTAAAACTTCTGGTAAAATGTTGCTACTATTTTAGGGTTTAAAAAGATGAACTGTAAATGCTTACAAGGTCAGTAGATACCATTTTGCAATTCAATCTAAAACTTGGATTGAATTCTTGCCAGTTTAAATTTCAATGCTTCCTAAAATGATTTTACCAAATATTCTGCTCAACTGGCCTATAGATTTGGGATCTAGTACATGTTCAAAGCTGGTAGTTTTATGAATAGTTTTATACATGTATTTTTGTTTTTACTGTGAAGTCTTTCACTTACACTATACCTTAGAGTAAAACATATGCTGCAGTGCAACTGCATGGGACAGTGCATTATATTGCATATTTGATTGCAGAACAATGATGAGGATCATGATGGAGATAAAAGTTGTGATTTTTAATTATGTGTAATTGACATACCAGACAGTTTTATACATCTGTTCCAGATTCTAATCTATTGCACAGGGTTTTTCCATCGACAGATATGCATTGTTTAATGATGTATGTTGAACTTTATGGTAACAGATACAAGTTTGTATTATGTTGCTATCTACTGCAGCAACCATGTTGTTTTGAGCTTTTCTGCACTAAAAATGACAAAAAAGCAATGCATTACCCGAAATGTTCATTGTTAAATGAGGTATGTTGAACCTTGTGGCAACAGATACCAGTTTTTAACATTGCTGTCTACTGCAGTTAAATTCCGGTACCATGTTGGTTTTAGCTTACCTGAACTTAAACTACAGAAAGGGATTGGTATACCCAGGGAATGCATAGTTAAATGATGTATGTTTAACCTTATGGTAACAGATACAAGTTTGTAATTTTGCTATCTACTGCAGTTAAACGCCATGTTAGTTCTAGTTTACCTGTGCTTAAACTACAGAAAAGCTATGCTATACCTGGGTGCGAGCTTATGAGAGAACTGGTCAAGTTCCATGGTTTCACATTTGATACTCTATGGTAGACCTTGATTCAAATGTAGTGGGTGTAGATAGTTAGACAGGAGTTACTTACCTTTCCAGAGCACCTGGCCTCACTTCCCTGGTGGAAGTTCTCATATTGTACTTAGTTTGTCAGTTCTCAAAGTGCTTTTGGGATTTTGGTTTGGATATGGACAATAAACTGCTTTTAAAATAAGAGAATTTTACTCTTATGTCGTTAATTTCACGACAAAAAGTCCACGATAGTGTAGCAGCTGTCTCAACCAAACATTCTGGGCCTATATTTGTCAAATATGAGCTCGAATAATTTCAACAAACAAGAAAGTTGACAAAGAAAGTCTGTGTTTCTGTTGTTGATCATATGAACGCCATACAAAAAGCTTCCATGCCATTGATCAAGTTTTTTGTATCTGATCTATTAGTAGATCTAGTGAACTTGGTGTATTTTGGGACAATTAAAATTGCAAACTGGAAGTTTAATTTGATTTCACAGGCATATTTTCTCAATATTTTGGTAATATTTGTTATATGCACACCATTAGGAATGTTATCAGTTTTTATTATACACAGCAGCATGTTTTACACTGTATTAACTAGTATTGTTACGATGAGCGTGAATCAAAGTTTTAATTGCACCAGGTCATATTATACTTGTAGTAAATTAAATCCCTATTGACGATGATTAATATTGATTGACTTTAGGTTTGTCCATATTGCGTATACCCACGAGAAGATTAATGTCTAAATAACGTGCATGCCACATCCATCCTGTAACGGAACATTTATGATTGTTTCGTAAGATTGTTTGCAAGACATATATTATCGTAATCTAACTTTTCCAATCAATGTGTAAATTATGTGAACTATGCTTCACAGCTTGCTTGTAAAAATGGGGTAGAGTTGAGTAATAGAGTTTTACAATTTACGCTGCAGTGAAGATTCTCTCACTAGTACTTATATTGAGGTTGTCAGATCAGGAATTGTGGAGGAAACTGGAGTGTTGGTACCTGTAGAAAAGTTAGAAAGCTACCAACTTTTGGCAAATGAACTTACAAACTTCATTTAGAATTTGTCCCAAGTGTTATTCAAACAGATTGGGTAGTGAGAAGCGGTATAATTCCTAAGCACACAGTTTTGACCTTTCATCCACCTTGGCACACTTTAGTCCAAGTGGTTACAAAGACCCACCCAATACAGCACATTAGGAACTTCTATTTATATTATTTGTATCCTCAAGTAAGGTTACAAGAGGATGTCCTTCAAAATGATTTTAAAATTTATAAATTTATAATTTTTTTTTTTTTTTTTTTTGAAAAGTTAATACATGATTATTAGGACACCAAAAATGAGCAACTGAAAAATGACAGAATTGAGCCATTTGGAATTTTTTATGAGGTATAACAAAGGCAAGTCTTACTAAATGATTTCAAATTTATAAATTTGAAATTTTGTTTTGTAAGTTATGTAATACGTGATTATTGGCACACTAAAAATGGGCAACCGGAAAATAGATAGTTAAGGAACATATAGATGCATATATACAATACAGCTGATATTACATAAAAGACAAATTATCAATACAGTTGATTAAAATTACATTTTGAATACTGCAATAAAATTTTATTTGTATATACTAAATGAGAAAATTTATCAAAACAAGCACATGTTAGGTCAATGCATGTTGAAATTATTTTTTAAGAACAGATGCATGTATAAATGTCAAACAAGAATTACAAATAAGTTTATCAGTTAGGCTTATTTTAGATGCAGTAGTTTATTTATCAGAAATTTATCTGGCAAGCTGAACATGTTGAAATTAACTTGCTTTTATTGCACTTTATCTGAAATAATCATGTAGATTGTGCTGAATTCACCAGATCTCAAAGGCAGGCTGAACATAATTTTAATTTACCATGGCCTTTATAGTGGTGCTCTGAATCAGTCATGCAGATTTTTCTGAAGTCGTATATTTACTGTCATTCTATGAATTCATTGTCAAAGGCAGGCTGAAATTTTTTGAATTATTTTTGTATTTTTGTCCTTTTGTAACTTAGGTTTTTGCTTAAGTCATAAAATCACCAAAACACATATAGACTGTTTCTACTTGCTTTCAAGCGTAAGGTGTTTGTGTAACAGAGCATTTGTTCTACCATTGTAATTGTTCTGAAGGATACTTTTTAATTAGTGGTTCAGGTACTGGTAGTTAGTTTGCATGTATAAGGTTCCAAGGTACATCAAGTGTCAGCATTTTATGTACATGTATTTTGATTGCAATTTTTGATGGACAAACATTTGAATTTTTGGTAAAAATATTGTTGCTGGACTAGATATGCTGGCAAGCTGATTTTTTCTCCCAATAACTCGTTTATTCAAGAAATTCATTATACAAGATGATTTATTATAATAAAATTCTACAGATTTCATTTAAATTAATTTGGCTTTTTACCCATATTTAGAACACAGGATTTGAGATCTTTGTCATTTTAACCAAATTTAACAGTCATTAAATAGATTAGGAAGCTATTTCAAAAAAATTAGTAAAGTTTTTATTTTGTGTGTCTTGTCATCCATTGATTTTTTCCCATCACATTCATTGAAAGCAAGATTAGTTTAAGTATCATGAATTTAATTTAATATTCTTGTCATGGGCTATTGAAATTCCTAAAAACCATTTAACACAGAAACGTGCCAGAATCTATGAGACTTCCGACTCTCCATATAGCTTAGAGTGGGACACTTCAACCCTATAAATGATGACAGAATGGTACTCCATCTGTGTGAATTTAGATGTTTTACTTCAAAATGTCCAGATTGAGGATTGGAATATTTTTAAAATTGTGCATATTTTAATGGGATCCATGTTGAAGCTAATATTGATGTTATGTAATTAATGAACTATTTGCTGAAATGGATTTTGTGGTCAAAACAGTTATAACTTTGATTACCGAGTGCAATATACAGTAAACCATGTTTATAATGACAACTCATGATACCTGTGTATAAAGACACCAACCCTGGGACCTGTATATATAACAACCGCTTATTGGACCTAGGATATAAAGTAAAACGTGTATATAAAGACCACCTATGTGACTTAAATATGGAATTTAATACTTTATAGTTTGTAGACAGTGATTAACACAAATTCAAAATACCAACAAAATCCAAAGTATCATTATTAAATCAATATTTTTATAACAATGTGCTTGACATTGATGAAATTCTATCTATTTTCGAAATTATCAATGTTAATTTCACAATATATTAGTAATTACGCAAAAATCACATTTCAACTACCCCCGTATTCAAGTTTCGAACAACTGGCCCCTGTTGTAATAACTAGTGTGTATGATTATGAAGAAACCTTAAATGTTTCTATTTGAAGTAAATGACCAGAGAGGCGAGTGTAGTAGAATTGGGAAATACGGTACACAATTTTAGGGATAATTTGTTCCATAGATTACAGTATTTATGGTATTTCACTAATGAAGAGGGTTTATTTTCTACTTGTAAATAATAAATGTTTTTGGGTGATATATAGGTGTGAACTGTGCTCCTGGATGTATTTAAAGCAGTTGAGTAGGATCTTAATAGACAGTTTTATTAGAAAAATGGAATAATTTGTTGTTATGTAGAATAACTAGTCATTCTGGACACATGAAGATAAATTATTATTATTACCTGGTTGTTATTAACAAAGTTGGGATGTTTGTTTTGCCTGGGTTAATGTAAAGACATGTCATTAGTTACGCAAAATATCCCATCATCCATAATCTCTGCAGCTGCAACACCTGCGATAATCCCAGTCGAGAGATTAACGGTGTGTTTTATACAGTCCACTACTCAGAATCTTGTTTGTGTTGTGGACTATAAATAAATCATCTGTTTTATTTTCTGCACATTGTAGATGTTTAACTCTGACAAGCATCAGTTTCTGTGACTGTCAGTGCTAAACTTGGATTCTATTCTTCAATTTTTTCAGACTATATGAATATAACATGACTGAAATAGTAACATTAAAAATGTTCGCGTTTTTAAAACTAATGTTTGCCAAGGCAAACCCGAGGTAGTTAGTGGCCACATGCAGAAAATGAAAAATAATAACCTTTGAAAATTATTCTAATTGCTGTCTGGGTTTGACCCCACAACCCTGGACTTTGAAAGCCAGTGATATACAACAAGGCCAAGTCTGCACAATACTTTGATTTTGTCTCAGTAAATAGTTGTCTAAGGCATGCGCTTACAAATTAGTGCACCATACTACCTAGTTCCAATCCTACTCTGGGCATATCCTCAGTGTGAGAAAGTTTGTGAGGTCACTTGCCAAAGGTTGGTGGTTTTCTCTAGGCACTCCGGTTTCCTCTATCTTTCCTGAACAGGCTTTCTTGACATAAGTGAAAAATTCTTGACTGGCTGGCATAAAATGTCATTCAAAAATATACTTGTAAGCATTCCACGTATTTTGCAGCAGTCCTGGAATAAAAGCAAATTACAACCAGGATGTAACATCTTTGATACTGTTTGTTTTAACATTTTATGTTTGTGTGCCTAGAATGTGTCATATAAGTGAACTTATTTACACAAACAATGTTTGAAATTAAATACTACATGTATATGGTAATCGATATCTCAAACTTGAGTTTAATTTTATGTCTGTAACAGTTTAAATATTGAAGTTCAAATATTTGTAACCGTTTCTTTATGGGGGAGAAAGCGGAGCATGTTTTATGTTTAATACTTGGGTGTTTTTGAATTTTTAATTGTGGTGTGAATTAGAACAGGCAGTGAAATGTCAACATTGTTGTTCAGGTATAGGCAAACAAGGTTGACCTGTCCACTTGACCTTTCATTAGGAATATTCATATCCGGATGATCCACCCTGATCCATAGGTTACATGTTAAATTATATACCGGTAAACAATACACATTTCCCATGATGTAGACAAGATAAACACCTGTTTACCCTATACATAAATGTACTGGTCCATAAATTATTTAAATCTAAGGTCAAGCAGGCAGGTCAATCTTGTTTGCCAATATATATAGACCTTGGCAGTAAAAATGCTGAATGGCAAAATTTTTAAATAATTATATCTTGGCATGATACAAAAGGTTATATGTTATGAAACAGCAACACAGTGAACTTTATTTCATTCAGAAAGATTGATCTATAAAAAATGAACTATGTGAAAGCTACAGTCAAAATAATAATAAAATTTGTTGTTAAAGGGCTATAGTACTTGAGCTATTTACAATTTCATTATTAATAATGTTTTGTTAATATATAACCTTATTTCTTCAAATATTGAATGTTAGAAATGTTTTATTGTGGTCAAGGTCACAGACTCATTTTTCAAGGGTTGTGGGGTTGAGTCCCAGTCAGATTATGCGGTTACTTTATTGTGGCACCCATATATGAATTCAATTGAACATTACTCCATATACTCTCAGCTGCAAAATGAAAAGGCACCTGTATAATTATGCTGATGGTTGAT
Source organism: Anadara kagoshimensis (assembly GCA_021292105.1). NCBI lineage: Eukaryota > Metazoa > Mollusca > Bivalvia > Arcoida > Arcidae > Anadara > Anadara kagoshimensis. Next base: position 25,865,899 of record CM037858.1, read on the forward strand.
CCTGATGGCCTAACCAAGAGGGAGTACCTGGTATTGAACTCTCCGTTCCTTCATGTCATTGAAACTGGATAAACAGCCTGATGATTCCAAAGTCCCTGAACAATGAACAGAATTTAACTTGAATCATTTGCTTATATGAATCATAGATCTTTTAAGAAATAAAATTACAGTAAATCCTGGTTATAATGTCCCTCGAGTCAACAACCTTGCCAACTTGCTAAAAGCCACAGTATTTTGAAGTTCTAAAATCTGATTCTCTATGTGGTTTATGAGTCTCCCTCAATGTATCATTAAATCCCTTTATAACATTTGACTAAACAGATGGTGGTGATGAATCAAGGTTTTACTGTATATGCTAAAAATAATTAGGGTTCTGGTAATTAGGCTATGCACTAGTAACTTACTTATCAACAGTAACGTGAAAAAAAGAACGGCATATTAATACGAAGGTGTTAACCCAATTCTTTAATGTTTCTGAAGAAAATCACTTTGATAAAGAAATGAACATTTTGTTTTATTACATATGTATCAGGTGGTCTTTATTTAAAGGTCAAGATATAATACTGTTTGTAAAGAGGTGTTTAAATTGGGTAATCTATGGGTTTTAAACTAAAATATGATTCCTTTCAAACCCTGATCCTCTTGATATTCCAAAAGACTAATACATTCTATTTAAGACCACTTTGTTTCACTTTAGACAGGTGGTCTTTATTTAGAGGTCATGGCATAAAAAAGACAAAATAAAGAGGGGTTAATTGGTAATACACGAATTCTGTAGAACCCTGATCTTAATAGCCAGAGTTTTATATATAACTAATTGAGTTTAGTAGGTATCAAAGAGTAAGGGTCATATTTCAGATCCATCTGGCTTTCATAGTAAAACACATTTTTCAGGGATACTGACTGAAGCATCTTCTTCAGCTGGGCCATATGTTAATATACACAAGTGTTTGATATAGTAGTAGTAGAGGTAGTAGAGATATGTTTATTTGTTTACAAAGAAGACAGCTTGTTTATTTATGATAAACAATCAGTGTGTATTGCCCACTAAAATATTGACTTACTGACCAAAATATTTTACTTTCTGTTACAATGATTGATAACCCGAGATCCGATCAGCTGGTTTTACCAAATTTCGCCTCTAAACCCCGAGATCATCGGATCTGCTAGTTTTACCATAGATCACTTCTCCTGTATTTCCCCATTTTTATTGTGAAAGTAAATATTTTTATAAGGATCTCCCCAGCTATCATCTTTTTCTTTCTGTTATTGATATAGATCTGTTTATGCTATAAATCCTGTTATTTAGTAATTTGGGTTGTGTTTTTATTGTGTGACATAACAGGTTTTTTTACAGCAGGTTGTGTTAGGTATTTAAAAAATGAAGAAGTACTAGTGCTGTAGTTGTTTAAAGATGAAGCATATCAACTGAATTGTACTGATGGGACACCATAATTACTTGACCACATCTTATTGTTTCTGACAAGACAGAATATAGTAAAACATTAATTTTTTTTGCAAAATGAAACCTTTTTACGATAATTTGTAAAGAAATTGTACTGAAGGGCACCATAATTACTTGACCACATCAATTCTGAAAAAATACTTAAAAACATTTAATTTTGCAACTGCAAGGCCCTTTTAAGCAAATTGTACCAAAACTATTGCAACATGAAATAAATACATTTCAAGAATTGTTTTCTTATTAATCTCAAGGATTAATCTTTATACAGGTTTATGTCTTGTGTAAGGTTTGTGCAAGTGTTTCTTATCTGCTTTGTACTATGAACACTTATAGTGAATTTTGGAGTGGTGGAAGGTCACTTGCCCACAAAACCACAGAAACTCTGTCCATGTAATTGTACTGAACTAACCATTACATACATACCACAAGGAAAAAAACTTTTTCCTTTACACTTGACCAGAGTCAAAGCCACAGCAGAGAGATGCCTTGGGTATGAAGGCATACTTATGCCCCCACTGCTCCAAATTAAAAAGAAAAAAAGATGAAGTCGCAAACATTTAACAAGTGCCATGTGCACTCGTTGCCATAGTAAATGGCAAGTAGGAGTATAAATAATCACACCACAATTATCATTAGCCATATAACAACATAAGTATTTAATATACATGTTACTTTTCCATGGATGCTGACTCAATTAGAAAGAAAAAAGTAAAATTATAGGGATAAAAGTGAAGTTATCTAAGTTATAGACATTTTACCAGTGCCATGTGCACCAGATGCCATAGTCAATGGCAAGTGGGAATATAAATAATCAAACCACCATTATCATTAGCTACTAAACAGAAGTATTTATTAAACATGTAACTTTTCCGTGGATGCTGACTGAATTATAAAGAAAAAAGTAAAATTATAAAGGTAGAAGTAGAGTTAAGTTGTAGACATTTCACCAATGCTGTACGTTGATGGCATTAATGGCGAGTAGGAGTTTTAATCCTGCCACACCTATCATTAACAACATTAGAGGTTAATTTACATATGTCTTCTTCACTTTGAAATTCAAATGATGCTGTACCAGTCCCGACATTCTCATTACCTGCCAAAGATACAGATGTAAAATGTTATTTGTAGAATTAGTAACGAGAATATTAATGTTTATTACGAAAAACCCTAATGGATGACCGACCGACCGACAGTCTGTCTGATTAGTCAGCTTAAACTGAGTACATTCACATTATTAATTTTTCCGTTAACTAATGATCCGGCCTGTTTAAGGTCAAATATTGGCCCATATTTCTGTTTCATGTTTCTGGTGACCTTGACCTGATTACATTGGCAGCAGATTGCATCACATGATCTTAGTTTAGGAAGCATGTTGTGAGAAAATTTTTACAACATATATCAGAGGTGTAGTAGAGTAATCTTTTTGACTTTGGTGTTGCAGTACGATAATGTTTTTTAAATATGGTGTAAGTAATCATTCAAGTCGTACAAACATCAAGAAAAAACGAGGAAGGCGTAAGAAATTGATTTTCTTGGCACTAAATATTGTTGATGAATATCAGTGATTGAGAATAGACCCGATTGTACGTTTTTTTTAAACATTACAACATTTTACCTCATCACCATTCATTTTTCACTTGGCCGTTCTCCAGATCAGCATATGTAAACTGGCCATTTTCCAGATCTTTATAAGCCTTGCATCTTAATTCAATTTTTCTATCATAATTAATGCTTTTGAATTAATTTTGTTGTTGGGAAAAGATATTTATAAAAAGAAAAGCGTGTAGTGCATAATTTCACGATCTGATTGAATTCAACCGGCCTTCATTCATTTTTTTATTTTTATAGGTACACACGTATATTATTCTTGTGATTATAGTTATTTTGGTTAGATTATTAGAAAGTAAGGCACCAAGTTGATATTGGTGTTAACGGTGTGATGTGTATGCATGTTATTTTGGCATAAGCTGAAAGTTGATGAATTGTGAAGGATGGTTAGAAGGAAGGTTATGAGGAGTAGTATTGCACTGAGTACACTTTATCACACACATGGGAAAGGGCCAACATATTTCAAATTTAATAGTTTTGATTTTTACGTACCACATGGTGACGATGATTGATTTATGATTAATATTATGTAATTCAGTTTTCTCTAAAATATAGAGATAACATTAAACTGCAGGTAAATTTGCAGAATTGTGCATCATCCTGCAGTCATACTACTTGAAGTTTTATGGCATATTAAACTGCAAGTAAAGCAGAATTGTGCATCCTAAAGCCCTGCTACCTTGAATGAAAGTGCATACCTATTAAACTGAAAGTAAATCTGCAGAATTGTGCAGCATCCTACAGTCCTACTACTTAAAGTGTATTAAACTGCAAGTATAGCAGAATTTGTGCATCCTGCTGCCCTGATACTTGAATGAAAGTGCAGAACTATTAAACTGCAGGCTAACCTGCAGAATTGTGCAGCATCCTACAGTCCTGTTACTTGAAGTGTAGACAGTATAGCATAATTGTGCATACTGTAGCCCTGGTACTTGAATGCAAGTGCAAAGCTATTAAACTGAAAGTAAATCTGCAGAATGGTGCATCCATCCTGCAGTCCTGTCACTTGGATACAAGTGCATACCTATTAAACTGCTGGTAAATTTGCAGAGGTGTGCATCCTGCAGCCTTACTACTTGAGTGTGAGTGTATACATATCAAGCTGCAGGTAAACCTGCAGAATTGTGCAGCATCATGTAGTCCTGTCACTTGGTTACAAGTGCAAACCTATTAAACTACAGGTAAATCTGCAGAATTGTGCAGCATCATGTAGTCCTGTCACTTGGTTACAAGTGCAAACCTATTAAACTACAGGTAAATTTGCAGAATTGTGCATCCATCCTGTAGTCCTGCTGCCTTGAATGCAAGTGCAGAGCTATTAAACTATAGGTAATTCTGCAGAATTGTGCAGCATGGTGCAGTCCAGTAAGTGCTACTTTAATGCATATGCAGACCTGAAGTTTATGGCTATTCGTCTTCAATTTCCCATTTGTATCATTAAACTTTTTCAGTTTTGAACCAATCATTTTGTCTGAATAGTAAAGGACTATAAAAACTTTCACATGTACACATAAATGAACACATGCACACTTCCAAATACATGTTTCTTTCTTCCATTTTAACAACTTATTAAACTGGCAGAAGTTTTCACTCTCTGACATACATGCAGCTCTTAAGCATGAAATAAAGGGGTTTGTATGTGGTTCATGTGTGTGTGGGGAGGGGGGGGGACTATAGCTAGTGTTGAAGATATCTGTGATTTTTTTGTGCTCAGAGCAAAAGGTGAAAAAGTCATATTGTTTTATCTGAGCTAGTCAAAGATTAAATATCAATTTCTGTCTGTTTATGTCATCTGGAAATATACTCAAAACTAGAGGAAGTTGAAATCCTTACTGGTAAGTCTCTGTAAGGCTTTATGTGACATGTGAATGATAAATGAAGGGAAAATTAACTTGTTTATTTTGATAAGTTTAATTGAGATTGACTCCTCTAGGCAGGACAGCAAAGTAAAAGATGGACCAGCTTCTTTACACCTGCCAGTCAGTGACACTCTTCATGATTAATAATATCATCTGCCAAAATATAAAAAAAATAGACATCACATTGGTGTTATGGGTTTATAATGAGGGAATTCTGATTCAGAGAGACAGAGATTAAGATATATATAAAATATTGTACCATAAAGAACAATACACTACACAAATAGATTATCAGCTTAACTAAATCAAACTAGATCTAATCTCTTTGAACTTACTGTACTGTTTAACATTCTGAAGACTTTTTGTTCAAGCTGTTAATTGATTTACAGTAAAACATTAGTTCATTGAGTCCAATTTTGCCAAGACATTGAGGAAAACAGAAGTAAGAGCTATTCAGACAATATTTATTAAAAAGAAAAATAATAAATAACACTGATAAAATTTTTTGTTTCTTTATTCATGGAATTGAAAATAAATGGCTCTTGCTGAGCAAATGTTGAATTTTCTCTGGCAAATTTTTGGCTGCGACCTATGTAGAAGACCTTTAGAAAATTCTGGGCTTGATGTCCTCAGGTTGGGGGGGGGGGTGACATATCTACTGTGGCGACGTATATAAGGAGATGTATGGTAATAGAATTTAGGACTTCTTTTTAGAGTCATTATATTGAGGTTTTGCTGTATTGACTTAAATATTTTTTCAAACTATTATGGCTTTCATGGCTTGAAATGACTGAACATACTGTGTTCAATTTGGATGGTATGCAAAATGCCATTTCTTCACAAGGCTAACTACCTGTATGTTTGCTGAGTGGTTAATTCATCTGTTTAGTGGACTCAATGTGAAAGTAATTGTCTCACTAAGGGACACACCACACAGTCCAGCCTGGACAGAAACCAATGAAGTATCTATGACATATACATGTACTACTTGGTTTGAAAGCATTTTGTCACAGCTCATAAACACTTATTTCAAATTTTGTCATAGACAAGTTGGTCATTTTAAAAATCATTTTAAAAAACCCACAAAAACACTTAAACTGTAAAGGTGGAAGCTAATGTGAAATTTTCTCCCCATTTATAATTCATGTATTATGTGTCAGATTAAATATAATGGTATGTTTAATATGCTGATGTCAGCAAAAATACAAAATTAATAATATTCTATTCTTTCTTTTCTTACAGAGATCATACACATTAATTCTGGAAGCTTGGGACCAAGACACTATGAATTGTAAGTAAACAAACTTTTTTTAACTTAATAACTCATTTAGAAACTGACCACAAGGTCCAGTGGTATATAACTTTATTAGTTCACTGACCACTCGGTCCAGTGGTATTGTCCATTTAATGCCTTGACCACCATGGTTTTACTGATGTATGATAATTTTGGTTCTCTTTGAGGATAATTTGTTAATTGTTTCCAGCTGTTTTTAAGGTGAAGTTGGTTTCCAAAAGTTGACCACCAAGATATACTCTAAATGTAGATGCTGCTTCTTCATAATGGTACTAAGTTGCTAGTGCCTTGTTTCTTATATAGTTTCTTTCCTTGTGCCTTGTTTCTTATTTTATGTTATTTGGTAACTGTGGCAACAGCCAAGTACTGGTTTTAACTTTAAAAAGTTCTGATATATCCTATGTAGAGACAATCAGACATTGGTCTTTTTGCTGCTGTGTTATTTTTTCTCACTAATATACATGTATAGCATTTTGGTAGACCCTGGTGTGAGAAAGTATGTCAGATGACTTGCTGAAGATAGTTGGGTTTCTCTTGGTACTCTTGGTTTCCTTCATCATGTCGGAACTGACTGCCTGGTTATAAGTGGCAGTTTCTCGAGTAAGGCCTTAATAACCCCATTATTTAACTCCACTACCTTCATTTCACTACTGGAAAATGAAATCATTGCTGAAAGCATTTGGTATTGGCTAATGCACATTAACAATACTGTTTTCATTCAAAGATGGAACTTGGTTGAACTTGAAATCAAAGATTTGTACCAATGCTTTATGGTTCATTTATTTATAAATATTTGTCAATAAATGCAGTCTTAAGAATAAATAAAATTCTGATTATAGTAATGGTTGGAGAGATAAAACAATTTTTTGAAGCTCTTTATTGTATCAACTTTGTTTGTGATATTTGAGTGCAACTGGTTTGTTTGTAAATTTGAGCTGCAAGAATATGATAAACATAAGCATGGTACCATACTTGCCACTTATACTACAAAACTGGTGCCCTGTGATGTTAACATAATTACAGATCACAAGTCATGTACTCACCACTTACACTACAAAACTGGTGCCCTGTGATGATGTTAGTCTTATCTACCGCTTATCAGGGAAATAATTTCACACTCGGAACATGAGATAAGGAAGCTAACACATCTATGGAGATTTGTAAATGTGTCCATCTCAAGAGTAACAAATTGTTACTAAGCGCTAAACATTGTAAATGGAGTGGATAAATGGACAGATATTAATTGTCCAAGGAGCTTTCTCATTTATTTTCAACAGATATGTTGGAACAGTGGAAAGTAGCTTATACGAGCTACACTTAAATAAAGTTTGAGATTTTTCACTTACTTTAGACAATATTTACGGAAAATGATCATTTTAGCAAACTCAAAGTAGAAAGATAAAAATCCTTGTTAAAAGTTAAAACATTCACAAAAAATAATAAATGGAAAGACTCTCTATTGCAAGAGAAAATATTGATCAAAAACTATTGTGTATAAATTCATGCAAAGACTAAGCACTACATGTATTTTCTTTTCAGTTAGGGCATCATTTATTTGGTACAAATGTAACTACTAAAACAAAATAGACAAGAAGCACTATACAATTATCAAAAACGCCCTTATTTTATTACATGTTTGTATTGCCAGACAAAAATCATTGCAATCTTTATCTAAATGCATGCATAAGAAAATTGCTGCTAGTAGAATTCTATTATTATCAAATACATCCTATTTTTGGCTTTTCACTTATGGCTGGTGATGTCTCAATATAAGTGAAATATGCTTGACTAAGTCGTAAAACCCCATTCAATCAATCAATGTTATTGTCATACAAAAATCATTAGAATATTTGTCTTAATGCATGCGTAAGAAAGTTGCTGCTAGTAGAATTCTATTATTATCGAATACATCCTATTTTGGCTTTTCACTAATGGCTGGTGATGTCTTAATATAAGTTAAATATTCTTGACTGAGATGTTTAACCCTATTCAATCAATCAATGTTATTGCCATACAAAAATCATTGCAATATTTGTCTTAATGCATGCGTAAGAAAGTTGCTGCTAGTAGAATTCTATTATTATCAAATACATCCTATTTTGGCTGGTGATGTCTAAATATTAGTGAAATATTCTTGACTGGGTTGTAAAGCCCCATTCAATCATACAATGTTATTGCCATACAAAAATCATTGCAATCTTTGTCTGAATGCATGCATAAGAAAATGGCTGCAAGTCATTCTGTTATTATCCAATAATCCCAGTTTTTTTCATTGCCATGCAAAATCACTGCAATCTTTGCTGAACACATGCACAATATAGGTCTATAATGCTGGTCTTTGTTGGTATTTCTGGTCTTCATCTTCTACATCAGTACATGCAATATATACATAAATATCAGGTTGATCAAAGGAAAACCAATGCAATGATGTTATATTCAGGTAAACATGATTTGTTAAAATCTAGATAAATATCGGATTTAAAATGGTTTATTCATTTGAATGCTAGAAGTTTTCCAGTAGACTTCTCTTAAAATACTGGAATGTAAACATGTTGAAGATAAAAAAAAAAGTTACGTTTTAGATATAACCCATTACCGGGACCTGCAGGAACCAACAGTTAATTTTGATGATATATTTTTTTCATTATCAGAGCCTTAAATAACTCACATTCCGAATATTATCTCCCTTGATAGTTACCGAAATACCAGCTATAAACATCAAAAGTAAACGTGTGTTGTGTAACAAATAAACAAGACTTCTATAACAAGCTGATGCACTCAACATTTTTGCATTACGGCAGTTTGTAGTAATTTTAACTCTCTGACAATCGTGAGAAAATTTTGGTTTTCGGTTGTTTTTACTTGCACATCTGTTGGGCTTACATCATTGTTTTTACATTTGCACAATCTGTGATGTCCAGGTTTTTACTTAGCATCCTTGATTTATGATGATAATAACACAGATACACAGTGATAGTAAGGACGATTCCTGGGATTGTTTTGGAAATATTTATATTACATATTTTGCACAAATGCCAATCTTTTATGCATATTGGTTTATCTCGTTTGCTGACAACTTCTATGCATTTTACTGCATGTTTTGGCAGACTATCAGGAACATGCAGGGTTTTAAATTCTAGATTGTAATAAGAATGCACTGTTGAGTATACTAAAGAGATAAGAGAATGTGTTCTTCCTGAGAGAGTCTACAAATAAACATTCTAATATCTTACATTTTTTATTTTACTTATTTATCTCCACAATGATAAATTTGTTATGGGTCTCCTGTTTTTATATACTTTCTGAAAATTTGAAATATTTGTTGTATCCTTTTAACCAATTTTTTCTTTTTTTTTCAAAAAAAATACTTTTCACAGTTTTTCCTAATAATTAAAACCTATTTTTGCTGAAACCTTGACATATCAACATGCAATTAGAATTACATAATAAAGAAAGAAGATTTTGATTAAGATAAGAGCTAAGCCTGGCATTGATGTAAGGAATCAAGTCGGTACATTGGTGTGTTTGCACTTACTTTTCAGAAATGGTCCAACTTCCCTGGTGGAAGTTATGTGTTTAGTTAATTTGCAAGTTTTCAAAGTTTTTGCTTTGTTTTTGGGAGATTCTAGTCTGTACAAAAGGGTCTGACTTCTCTGTGGAAATTAAGTGTTTAACTGCAAGTTTTTAGATTTTTTACTTTGTTTTTGGGATTGTTATTTGGACATGGACAGTTATTATTTGTGTTTGATATCAATATGTGTTTATATTTTTTTGGTCTGTATAGGTCTTATTTCTAAACTCGCTCTTTTTGTTGTGGTATTTGCTTGGTTGGTTTGGTCAAAATAGTGTTAATATCTGTTTATCCTATAAGATTTTGGTCTCACGTAATTTTTATGTGACATGATCTTTCACAAAAAAGAGTCCAGTATTTGTATTTGTTTTGGTCTTGGTAGGTCTTGTTTCATTTTGGTGTAGCATATGATGTTTGCTGCAAAGTAAGCACTAAACAATATCTACCTTGACCAGCAGTAGGGTCCCTTTATAAATTATTATGCAATCTAGTGACATCTACACAATTCTAAATGGCAAAAGAGGTCATCTTCGGCATCCATTGTTAAGGTTTATTGCTTATATTTGTAGGCAAGTTTTGGTCAATGTGTTGTTAAGTCTTAGCTTATGGCTATTGATTACATAAACAACCAAGAGCAAAATTAAAAACTAAAAAAAAAAAAAAATCGAAGTTCTGAAATACAGCTAACTGCATAATGGCATGCTTGCAATAGCTTAGGGCCTGCAATACAAAGATGTTATATTGTGACAGTATATCCTACCTTTATATGGGTAAGGACAACTAGATTTAATTTGCAGGTATATCACTGTTGTATTGGGAATTTTAGTGGTCAAATTAAGAAAATTTAATCATTTCATCCCAGGGGAAACTACCTTTATTTATTAGTAATTTAGGCAAACAAAATGACTGATGTTATTTAGTATCTCATGATTGGTTTTCATATAAAAATAATTCCAAACAATATGCAGCATTAACTTCACTTTGCTCCTAACTATATCAAAATATATCTATTTTGACTTTTCAAGATTTTGACAGATAGCTGCATGATAGCATGTAGAATACCTATAAAGAGCTTGCTTTATGTTTGGATATTACACTTCATTGAACAAGAAAGTCATGAATATCTCTGTAAACATGCATTCTATCAACAGATACTGATCCTTGAACAATGATAGATGTTTATAAATACGCTCATGTACTACATGGATGCTGCACATTTAATTTATCTAATGTTAGAATTTATGTTTAACTAGCTAGTCTTTCAGTTAAATATCCACTGTGCCAATCAATAAATGATGCAATTTATTTTCAAGGAAATTGCTGGCTCTGCCAATCATGTGTTCTCCCATTCAGACAAAGGCTGTGATTGGATATTTATTATTGTGCTGTCATGCATTAGTTTCCTTTTTCAAACAAAGATTGTGCTTGGATATTAATTATTGTTCTGCCAATCAGTGTTCACATTAGTAACAAAGTCTGTGATTGGTTATTCAACACAAATGAAATTGTAACTGCTAAATCTATCAGTTGGTTGCATTAGACTCCAAATTCATTTTGTTTTAATTTTAAAGTCTTCCTTGACTTTTTACAGAACCCTTTGATCATGCCAAAATTTGAATGAACAAAATATTTCTACAGTAAAATTTGATTTTATACATTTAGAAGGCTTCTATGTGCTCTTTATGTTGTATAGCGTTAAACCTCTTATAGCATCAAATTTTGTGTTGAAGTTAATATGCTATGATCAACCTGCTAAAGTTTTGTGATGGCTTTCACCTCCATACCTCCAAAGAGCTTTGGGTTTTTTTAATCAAAAATGTCATTTATTATATATCATTTCATTATCCATTTTGATATAGAAAAGTTCTATGTGCTCAGTGTGAGACCCTTTGTAACATCAAATTTAAGATTGAAGTTAAAATGCTTTAGACTACCACTTAATTTTTTTAGGCTTTCACCTCCACACCTCCACAGATTTTTGGTTTTATTTCAAGATAAGTGAATTATCATTTTATTATAAATTTTTGCTAAATCTTTTCAGGCTTTTACCACCACACCTCCACAGATTTTTGGTTTTATTTCAAGATAAGTGAATTATCATTTTATTATAAATTTTTGCTAAATCTTTTCAGGCTTTTACCACCACACCTCCACAGATTTTTGGTTTTACATGTATTTCAAAATCAATAATATCATTTAATTATAAATTTTTGTTAAATCTTTTCAGGTGGTGTTTAACTTTACACCTCCACATATCTTTGGTTATTTTCAAGTTGAATATATAAATTTTGATGTGGACAGGTAACTGAATATGTGGGTGTACCATATATGTTTAGATTTGTCAAAATTGATAAATTGTGAGCTGTAGAAATTGATTAAACATTTATGCTTCAGAAATTGTTGTAAGTTTATAAGTCAAATAAAAATAATTTTGTATATTCATCAATTTTATCACCAATAAATTCCTTACACCATAAACTTTTACTTAATCAACCTTTTAAGTTTACCCAGTTTAATGTTAATAAAGGGTTGGGGAAATTCCAAAATAGCCATTAAAAATTTTGACAGCACTGTATCTGTAAAACAGCCTGCATCCTTAGTTAGTTAAAATTTAGGGTCACTGAGACCTTAGTACTTTGATAATTAACATCAAGTATTTGACCATGGTGTGGGTTCTTTTTCTGGTCAGGCTGGTCAGCTGTAATAACAGTTTTAACTAAGTTAAATGTTACTATTTTAGTATCAGATATTGAAGTTTAGACATAACAGTTTAAAAGTTAATTATAAAGATTGATTAGATAAAAATATTTGATAAATGGTTTCTTAAGTAATGGTATAGAGTGGAGTAATGGTGTTTTATTTTCAAGTCAAGATTTATTGTTACTTGTATTGAGTAAGTCAATTTTTGGATGGTGGAGAAAATAGAGAGAGAAATACAATGACCTTTGACAAGCAATCTGCCATACTTATTGATACAAACTTACTCGCACTAGAATCTGGATGAGTGGATACCAAACCTAGGTGGTAGGCACTTTATAATCATTAAGACATTGTTCTAAACTGCTTGGCTACAGAGAACCCTGGTTCTTGTAGTTTGTTTTGTTTAAATGGAGGTGTGGCATGCTAAAGAATCCTCCCTGCACATTGTCCTGAAAGCCCGGCATTGCCAATGTTAAAATTTCTGGCAATTCTATTGCTGGTGCTATATCATTAATCAGTATGAGTGAAAATTTCTTGACTGGTATGTAAAACCCCATTCAATCAATCAATTCAATCAATTGTTCAAATGGAAAGATGTTTGATTAGGAATAGGAATAATTATCATGATTATCTCAATGCATATTCTTCTTTTCTTGGTTTCTTATTCCCAAGTTTGCAGACCACAAACTATGACCACAAGAAACAAAGGTTTTACATCTACAACTTTTGATTCATTCTGTGATCTTCTGAAATATACCGGTATCCTTTAATCTGAATTGGAAATTCTCTTTGAAAACATTCAGAACAATTTTTTGGGGGGATTGAATGATAACATCTTTCAACAGTATGAAACAAAAATTTACATAAATATTGGCCTAATTGTCATTTACTATATACTGGCAAAGTTACATAGTTAAAAAAAAAGTAATTTGGAAATCGGGGAACATTAATTAACGTTACCACTAAGCCTTTACACACGAACTGTACTACAGCACAGATGACTTAACACCATTGTGTATAGTAAACAAAAATAACTGTCTTTTATGTTGTACGCCAATAGAGGATACATCAATAAATAAACAAAATATGTTTTAGATAAAATAGGAGTGTAAACTTTGATCTGAGTTCGTGTAAGTAAAAAATGTATCCTCTTTAGTTTACTAATGTGAATGATAATACGGCAGATCAAACATATGGATGAGAGAGGGATTTCCTTCAGTGTGTATGTACCAATATCTGGTGTTATTGGTGAAAGTACATCTCAAATTTGTTCCAAGGTTTCTGTGGGTACAATAAAGTTTCTATTTCAATACAGTTTATTTTATCAATATGTGGTGTTATTGGTGAAAGTACATCTCAGATTTGTTCCAAGGTTTCTGTAGGCACAATAAGGATTCTATTTCAATACAGTTTATTTTATCAATATGTGGTGTTATTGGTGAAAGTACATCTCAGATTTGTTCCAAGGTTTCTGTAGGCACAATAAGGATTCTATTTCAATACAGTTTATTTTATCAATATGTGGTGTTATTGGTGAAAGTACATCTCAGATTTGTTCCAAGGTTTCTGTAGGCACAATAAGGATTCTATTTCAATACAGTTTATTTTATCAATATGTGGTGTTATTGGTGAAAGTACATCTCAGATTTGTTCCAAGGTTTCTGTAGGCACAATAAGGATTCTATTTCAATACAGTTTATTTTATCAATATGTGGTGTTATTGGTGAAAGTACATCTCAGATTTGTTCCAAGGTTTCTGTAGGCACAATAAGGATTCTATTTCAATACAGTTTATTTTATCAATATGTGGTGTTATTGGTGAAAGTACATCTCAGATTTGTTCCAAGGTTTCTGTAGGCACAATAAGGATTCTATTTCAATACAGTTTATTTTATCAATATGTGGTGTTATTGGTGAAAGTACATCTCAGATTTGTTCCAAGGTTTCTGTAGGCACAATAAGGATTCTATTTCAATACAGTTTATTTTATCAATATGTGGTGTTATTGGTGAAAGTACATCTCAGATTTGTTCCAAGGTTTCTGTGGGTACAATAAGTTTTCTGTTTCAATACAGTTTATTTTATCAATAAGTGGTGTTATTGGTGAAAGTACATCTCAGATTTGTTCCAAGGTTTCTGTGGGTACAATAAGGTTTCTGTTTCAATACAGTTTATTTTATCAATAAGTGGTATATACAGTATATTTCTAAAAAAAAATTTGCTTGAGTTTCAGTAATTTCATGAAGGTACTGTTTGAGTATACAGATTTCTTCATTAATATGTGTTGTTATTTTTAAAAGTACCAGTACATCTCAGATTTTTTTTGCTGGGGTTTCAGTTATTTCAACAAGGTACTGTTTCAGTAAACAACCCTAATGTCAATTATAACTTAGATATTGCCATAAAAACAGAATTATCAGGAGGTATATTGTGGGTGTTAGTCAAACATGTCACATCATAAAACACTAGTTCTGAACGCTCTCTACATGAAGCTGTCAAGAAATTCATCTTCAAAAATTACCTGATTGGCTTACTGATGTCTGGGATTTCCAGGCACTGGTCCAAATGTTCATTAGCAGTGTCAGGTCTTCGTGTTCTCTGCAAATTTACTAGGAGTCTAAATCAGGGTCTGTCTAGGTCACAGCGAGTGTCATACATTGGCAACCTTCATTTACTAGGAGTCTAAATCGGGGTCTGTCTAGGTCACGGCGAGTGTCATACATTGGCAACCTTCATATTGGCTTGGTATTACAGTGTAATAGTACATGTTATATATAACTTAAAATTTGTACTGGTACTTAAGTAAAATGAAATCTATTTGAAAATTTTGTATGGATATTTAAATGCTTGACTGTATGTTCTGGTCTTTATAAGCAGGTGACTCTTATATAGAGGTAGTCTTTAAGGCAAGTTGCACTGTACATACGCAATTAAATACATTTACAGTACACTGAGGTAGTTCACTTCTGGGATATACCTTTGGAAGTGAATTGACAAACTTTTTCACACTAGGACCTGCAAGAGTTAGGTAGTGAAAGGCAACATGATCTGTAAGACAGCACTTTAGACCACTTGGCCACTGAGGCCTCCTGTTGTGTTTGAGCTTGTGATTGAGAGTTACAGCAAAATAATTTTTCAGTAAGCTAAAGAAGACTACTTTTTATCACACCTGTTCAAAGTCCTGAAGCATGTATGTGATATATATTTTCAGCTTGAGGTCCAAATCCAGTGTTAAAAGCTGTTTATAAACAATTGTTATAGTTTTTGGTTACCTAGTTTCTTTGTGAAGTAAATATAGAGGCAAGCTGCACTGACATGATGTGATTCCCACCCTTTCATTTTACATTTAATCAACTACCAGCATAAATGAGTATTAACTACATTGGCAATAAAAGAGGTATTCCTAAGTGCTGACGTTAGTACATAAATAACTGTTATTTATCTCCCCTTTATAGTCTTTATCTCCGGTACAAATTATTAAATGTGCCGGTCAGTTAGGGCTGCCCAGCTTGGTCAGATAAGGTTATTAAGTGGTCATTTAGACATGCCCCGCCTAGCTTGGTCAGATAAGGTCACTAAGTGGTCATTTAGACATGCCCCGCCCAGCTTGGTCAGATAAGGTCACTAAGTGGTCATTTAGACATGCCCCATTATCATGTTTCTCTTCATTTACTAGGATTTATTATGACACCCATCAGTCACAATAATTATTTTATTGTTTATGTTTTGTTTTCAATTATTTAGGGATGGTATAAATAGAAAGGTGTATGTCTGAACTCCTTGACTTACCGGTAATCACTTTTCTATATAGCTTCTCTATGTAAAAGGTGTATGATAGATAAATCTGTCTTATAAAAAAGTTTAGTCTATTTAAAGTCAACCAAATCAAACCTCTAGAGTAACCATTTTCATATCTGAGCATCTCCATCATTGTCCATTTCATTTGCTATTTCAAGTTCTGAGCTTTTTCAATTCATTTGCCAATACAAGTTCAACACATTTCTTAGCATTTCCAATTCATTTGTTAATACAACAAGTTCTGAGTATTTCTGAGCATCTCCAATTCATTTGCAATTTCAAGTTATGAGCATTTCCAATTCATTTGCCAATACAAGTTCTGCATATTTCTTAGCATTTCCAATTCATTTGCCAATACAAGTTTTGAGCATCTCCAATTCATTTGCCATTACAAGTTCTGAGCATTTCTGAGCATCTCCATTTCATTTGCCATTACAAGTTCTTAGCTTTTCTGAGGATTTCCAATTCACTTGCCATTTGTAGGTCCAAGCATTTTCTTTCCATTTATATTTTAAGATCTTAGTATCTCTTCTATTTTTATGATTTAGGCCTGAGCATTTCATTTGCCATTTCTATCTCTGAGTATTTCTAAGCATCTCCTGTTCATTTGCCATTTCTATCCGCGGGCATTTCTAAGCATGTCATATTTTCATTTGCCATTTCTATCCCTGAGCATTTCTGAGCATCTTCATTTTATTTTACATTAGTAGCTCTGAGCATCTTCATTTTATTTGCCCTTTTAAATTCTGAGCATATTCTTTCAGTTAACCATTTTAATATCTATACGTATGTTTTTGTTGTTATTTCAGGCAGGTTTTACCCTTTTTTTTAACTTTAACCCCCATCCCTCTACTTCCATTAAAATGGGGGTAATCTGGTAAATGGCATGTGTAACAGAAATAAATTACGTTTTTGCACCAAGATTATAATTCTACAGTGTTACAGAGATAGTAATTTGTGTTTGTACATGTTAATAGTACTAGTACTACCACTAGGAACATATTCTTGCCCAATTATGGGAACCGTGCCAAGTCATTTATTAAAACTTTGAAGTAATGGGAATTGCTATAGTTAAGGAACATTATGGCAGTTACTACACTTTGCTTTCTGTAAAACACAAGTGTAGTTATTATATGTAATAATTGTCGTAAGAGGATTTTGGAATCGGATCCAAGTGTTCTGTCAGTATTACACTTACGCACGATTCATCATCCCAAATTGTTACGTTCACACGAGATTTTCGACAAAAATTCATGTTTTTGGCAAAAGAGTAGTATAAATGTTTTTTATTTGTAACATAACTTTCGTATCGTACGATAACTGCTAATTTCATTACGATACACATACTACATCAAATTGTATCTCGATGTTATCAGCTTTTTAAGCAAACCATTTCCATTACCAAGATCATACAGATATACTGTATTATCCTCTACAGAATAAATGTACTTTTCAAAACTCTGGAGTAACCTATCTCTTATATATAAAAACAAAGTTCAACAAATCAAATATGGCAAAGTATGGCTCTTAGGTTTCTTTGAAATTTGATTGGTTATTAAAGAATTAAGTTTCTTTTTTACAGTAAAACCTCAAATTATTGCTATCTCTTCAGTCAGGGTCCTCGGTGACCAAGTGGTCTAAAGTGCTGGCTTACAGATCACAGTGCCTCTCACTGCCTAGGTTTGAATCCCACTTTGGACAGTTCCTAGTGTCAGAAAGTTTTTTTGTTTGCTTCCTGAAGATTTGTTGTTTTCTCTGGATCTTACGGTTTACTCCGCCATTCAGATCTGGCCACTTTACATAACTGACAGAACCTTGACTGGTCTTAAAACACTATTACTCCACTACACTATCTAATCAAATTTAGCATTACAAAGTTGTTTGGTGATAAGTTAAGGGAGATGTATAGTAAAATCACTAAAGAAATAGACTTTGACATTTCTCTATCATCCCAGAACTAACTGCCTCAACATTAGTGAAAAGATCTTCAGTTTGGCCTAAAACGCCATTACTCCGTTACATGCCTTCCAGATTCACACCATGTACCTTTTATATATTCAAGCAGTGTCTCAATAAAATCAAATCTTATCAACTTTTCTCTTATTTGTTTTTTCCAGTTGAAGGTCAAATCATAGAAAGGGCAGCACATTCAGGCATTATCCGACCTGGACAAGATTGGCACACTATCACACACAGTGGACCAACTGCTAGTCTCATATACAGAATACGGGTTGTCTGTGATCAGTTTTATTATAATACCACTTGTACTAAATTTTGCCGTCCTAGAAATGACCGATTTGGACATTATACATGTGACTCCAATGGAGATAAAGTTTGCGTGGAAGGCTGGATGGGAACAGATTGTGAAAAAGGTAAGATATTAGATAGTATAGTCTGTAGAGTGCTTGAAATGGTGGGATAATTGCTTTTTCTTCAGTAGACAATTTCAATAAATGGCAAGAAACTTTTGATATCTTCATGTTCTATTTTTTTTTTTTTTGGAAGTAGGGTTTGCCAGTGTACTGTGTAATACCACATAACGTTTCTGCGGAACAATTATTTCCAATTGAGAAGGAATCGCTTCAATTCATGTTTTCCCGAAAATGACATTACTCTGGAAAATTTAGATATAAGCATTTTCCAAAATGTTCTGCACAATCGTTAAGGGGTATCGATCACATGGTACACTGGCGATCTCTCTATTAGTTGAACATTTTCGCCAGGGTTTTGTTTTGTTGTTTTTTTTTGTTTAATTATAAACCAGCATATCACATGATCAGTATAACATAAGGTTTGCGTGGAACATTATGGAAACTGTGTATGTCATGAATTAATGGAATAACACATTATAGACACTATTACATCCACAACTACCACCAGTATCCACAGGATACACAAGTTACTTTTACAGAGCTTAACTATCAAAAGAACCACCAGTATTGGAATATGTTTTAAACTCCATGTACAGAAAATATGATCAAGGACACTACCATTTTCTTTTGCTGAAATTGATAAAAATGTATGCAGCAGGTGATTTATCAAAACAAAATGATTTTGAAAAATAACGGTCACAGTGTGATATACAAATTTTTCCGTGAATTTTATAAAGGAGTTTTGTCTTTTAAATACAAATGTAGATTTCCACTCTGAAACTGAAAAAAATAATGATATTATTGATTACAAAATTTCTATTAACAAAGCATTTGGCCCCTTATGTGAAATAAGTAGGGTAACAATAAAATTCTTAGGTTCATATAAAATTCAAAGTTCGTTGAACTTTGAATAAATATTTTTTACTGTAACTGTAATCTTAATTTAAAACAAAAGCAATTTATTTTGTACTTTTGGTTTTTCTCGTTTTTGGTTTTAAAATTAATGAGAGTATGATGATATGGGTTTTATAGTTATTTCCTTGATGTTTCTTGGGTCTCTCATAAAAGTCAAAATAATATATAGAACAGTGAAACCATGTTAAATTATGTTGAAATCTGTGTCAATGATCTGGATCGTGATAAGATGTATTAATTTGCTTCTAAAATACTACAGAATGACTTTCTGTCATTTTGAAGACTTCACCATGACTGATTAAATGAACAACTCCAATCAAACTAAAGATAAAAGTTTTGTTAGCATATTCTGCTTAATTTTATTTTCATAACTTTTTTTTCACTTGAAAAAAAAAAAAAAAAAAAACAAAAAAAAAAACAACATAAAATTACATGCACACACAGCATGTCAATATGTTAGAAAAACAACCACAATGGTTAAATTTACAGAATTAAACACTCCAAAAATATTAAGAAAAAAAGTTCCCAACAAACAGGAAACCAGTTCCCCATTTAATTTTTTTTTTTTTTTTTTTTTTGCGTTTTTACTTTTAAAGTCCAATTTTCTCCTCGTTAGGTTTAAAAAGGTTTGTGTCTTACAAATTACATCTTACTTATCAGTTTAAACACCTTTAATTCACTGGTTAAAATTATACTCAACTGAAAAAACTGATTGCTCACAAATTGCTGGTTTCCTTCAACCATATACAAAGGCTTCCAATGCATACAAGACATTTGTCTCCAATATGATAACACAAGCTCTGGATGAGAAGACGCTTAGCAAGTGCGTGGGAAACATCACCTTTCATAATTTACTTGTCTTTTTAAACTTCCACAAAATCTTTATAGATTTTCATCTCAAAAAATTAATTTTGTTTTTAAAAGTGTTACAAAAAATGTCAGATTTTATTTACCTAAACCGTTGAATTTGTTTCATATTTAAAAAGTTGGTTATTTGTGTATTTATTGTGTTCATAGTTAAGATAATTACCTGATTTTCATACTTTTAACTAGAGCTGTAATCATGAGACCAAAAAAAGCATCATGATATCGCCAGACTCGATATTGTCCCCATATTATTGCGATATTTCTAGATGAATATGCTCAAAAGATGGGCTGGGTTTTCACCGGTTTTTGCAGTTAGCTAATATATACATAATAAATAACAGTGATTTGTTTGTGGTTGACAGCAAAACTACATGTTTAATCTGCTTAATCACGATCAATAATTTCAAAGAAATTTTTTAAGTAATAGGGTTCTGCCATATCGTGATGTAAGCTTTGTTCTAAAATGTCGCCATCAGCAAATTCTTGGCGACGATATTCGCTATGACATTATAATAACAGGACTACTTTAACATCAGTTTTAAAATTCTGAAACTGGCACTTGTAGAAGAGGGTCGTCGTTGTCCGTTTAATCACTTTTATGTAATATTTACTTTTATATAGTGATAATATGATATTATATAACATTATATATAAAATTTATATATTTCCCTGTTGTCATTTTTCATTAGTCATAAGTATAGTAAATTATAATTAATTTTAATAGCATTTTCTTGTTTTCATGTTTCAAAGATACCATTAGTGCACAAAAGGGCAAAAAAAAAAAAAAAAAAAAACAAAAATCAGGTTGTTGAGAATTGTGTAACTGGTCGAATTAATTTTTTGTGTCCTCATAATGGAAAACATACACACAAGACTGCTCTCGTAAATGATTGAAGACATATACACAAGATTCTTTTTCAAATTCATTTTATTAAAACAATATTACCGGTATATGCTACAGAATATATTTTTTGTGTAACAAAATGCATAGACAATTTTAATCATTTGTTGTAGTTTACAGATATGTTAGTTTATGGAATTATTCTTTTTTTGGGTGATATTTTTATGTACCCAGTATTTATATTTTTTTAAAATCTCAAAAGTCAAATTATAATAAAACTACCTTTCAGTTGTTTGTGATGCTCCAAAGAATTTAAATTCAGTATTAAAGAAACACTTTTTTCTTGTTGCTGCTAGGGGAGGGTTTTATTGAGGCTAAACAACAAGGATGAATATTGTAAGAGTCAGGCTTAAAAAATTAGTTGTATGTTAGACCTTTGTCTCAATGAGAAGACGCTTGCTCAGCAAGTATGTGGGAAATTATTACAATGATAATTTACTTCTATTTATTTAACTATCACATAATCTTCAAAGATTTCTGTCTCAAATTAAGTTTTTACAAAAATATCTGATTTAACCTCTGCCATTAAATCTGTATCATTTACGGGATAAAATTTCGACACTTTTCGTCCTAATGGCCTTTATTCACTCTTTAGACATTTGATATTAAATATTGAGTATAAAGTATCCTTCACCTTCACCCCCTTCAAGTCACATGACCCAACATTCTTTCATGCTTTGTGTCACATGACTCTGTACACTCTCGTCCTTTGAGTCATATGACTCCCTACTCCATAGTCTGTGTTTCTGTCCGTTGCTGATATTTTATTTCTACCCTTGTCTTCCACTTTCATATTTCTTCTTTACTTTTTCCACAGTTCATTGCTATATTGTTTTAGGTCTTCCATCATTCCTTCTTCTTTTTAGGACTCCATGTAATAAGATGTTATACATTTGAAGTTGATGTCTTGTCTTTGCAATTTAAGATTTAAGAAATGACATTCTTTTTTTCCTTATCGATGCAAGTATGAATAACAATGGTCAGTCCAAATTGCATGACAGCGAAGCAAACTGACAAACTTTCTAACACTCTGGTTCTTTTTCAAACCAACTCTTTAACTGCATAACCAACAACTGAATCTGTTACTGTATAAGAAGAAACATTCGCGTCGAAAAATATTCGCGATTTTCATGCTTGCTCTTGTTTTGCGAATATATCTTCTTATCTAAATTGGTACATTTTCTTTACAGTCAGAACCATGAAAATTTCTTACCGCGAAATACCGGTAGTTTAAAATGTTAAAACTGCAAAAGTTTCCTACCACTAATGTTTTTTTATACAGTACCATATGAACAAACTATATAACAGTTTGAATCAACTGTATAACTATATGAACCAAATTTACTTTATTTCAAATTTTATTTTTCAGCTATTTGCCTGACAGGATGTAGTCATGGATCATGTGATTCACCAGGACAATGCAGGTAAGTCAAAATGTTTGAAATTTTAATGCAACTTTTTAATTAGATTTTCTGCTTAGCTATACCAGATATGTCTGAAAAAAACCAATGTGTTGGGTTCCAAATGTTACAGTGTTTTTGGTTATTGTTTTTGATGATCTAGATGTTCAGGGGAGATGCTTGTGTATTGGTAATGTTTTTACTCAGGTTAAAGGTCATTAGAATTGTCAAAATTCCACAAAATCTTTAAAGTTAGATCTTTGAACTGCATACAAAACATTCTATTTCCAGCTACAATGGTTAAAATCCCATTAGAATTGTGTCAATTATGTCAAAATTCCACAAAATGTACAGGGTTAGATATTTGAACTTCATACAATAGTTACATTAGTTTAAACCCATTTGAATTGACAAATGATGCATTCTATTTACAGTAAGTTTCCAGATCAGCTGATACACTGGTGTATAGAATTGATCATTGTTACATAATGTCTAAAATATGTATGCAAACTTTATTTTATTGTTGACAGTACATTTACTAAGAACAGAATTATTATTTGTACCAAATTTACAGATTTTATTGTTCACAAGACATAGTAAACACCATTTGAGCTGAGTTTAGAGATTTTCATTGTTTACCGCATACAGAGTACAGATCTGTCAAAAGTTTAACACTGAGCTAGCAAAAAGGGGTCAAAGTTCGGCTGCTGAGTGCCTAAATATGGATAGCTAGTGACCTGAAAAAATTCTGAAAGGTAGCTAGCAGCTGCCAAAAAACTGTCAAAATAAAGCATTGAGCTGTCTATTGGTTAGCCTAGTGTTAAACTTTTGACAGGGCTGTACTGCAGTAAATACCATTTGTCTGAAGTTAGAGGTTATTGTTTGACAGCACATAGTAAATATCATATCTGCTGAATTTAGAAAATTCTTCAAAAGATGATTTTATAAAGCTGTAGATGAACAGACTGATACATTTATTATATAAGGGGAGCTCTGTGTTTGAATGTTTACGCCTGTTTGTCTAAGTTTGTCTTACAACAAGTGGTTTACACTTACTCTCCCTTCTGATCTCTGATACAAATTTTTTCATTATATTCACTTAAAGTAATAATATTGCAAAAACAATGTTGAATCTTTAAAGTATTATCAAGTTAAACCACCCAAAGCTTTATAGCTCACCTGTAAAAAGGCAAGTCAAGTTAAACCACCCAAAGCTTTATAGCTCACCTGTAAAAAGGCAAGTCAAGTTAAACCACCCAAAGCTTTATGGCTCACCTGTAAAAAGGCAAGTCAAGTTAAACCACCCAAAGCTTTATGGCTCACCTGTAAAAAGGCAAGTCAAGTTAAACCACCCAAAGCTTTATAGCTCACCTGTAAAAAGGCAAGTCAAGTTAAACCACCCAAAGCTTTATAGCTCACCTGTAAAAAGGCAAGTCAAGTTAAACCACCCAAAGCTTTATGGCTCACCTGTAAAAAGGCAAGTCAAGTTAAACCACCCAAAGCTTTATAGCTCACCTGTAAAAAGGCAAGTCAAGTTAAACCACCCAAAGCTTTATAGCTCACCTGTAAAAAGGCAAGTCAAGTTAAACCACCCAAAGCTTTATAGCTCACCTGTAAAAAGGCAAGTCAAGTTAAACCACCCAAAGCTTTATAGCTCACCTGTAAAAAGGCAAGTCAAGTTAAACCACCCAAAGCTTTATGGCTCACCTGTAAAAAGGCAAGTCAACTACTACCATTCCACTTTTCCGATACCCCTGTCATAAGTGTCAACAGCTTGTATTCTATTGTCTTTTGCTGTTTGTAACAGTAAATGGGATTTGCCACTGTACTATATGACCAACACCCCTTAAGGTTTGTGTGGGACGTTTTGGAAAATGTTCATATTGCAAATTCCTGGAATAACATAATTTTTATGAGACAACAGGAACTGATATGATTTTATAATATCCAATGGGAATAATTGTTCAGGACAAATGTTAGGGGTATTGTCTGAAACATCGGTGAACCCCATTATGCAAAAAAAATTTCAAATTTATGAACTGGAATAAACTTTAAATGCCAAGTGCTGTTTCAAAGAACAGTCAATACCTATTTTCAAGCCTGGGGTCTGACCCAGCTGGGTAAGGATCCTGTAAATGCCAAGTGCTTTTTCAAAGAACAGTCAGTACCTATTTTTCAAGCTTTAGGTCTGTTCCAGTTGGGTGAGGATTCCTAGCTTTTTACTTACAGAGCATTGTCTCAACAAACCTTGCTAATGTAAGGATTCTTCTGATCAAACTTAAAAACCCCTATTGTCTCAACACCTTTTGCTTCTGAAGTTGCCAACAGTTGATGGTTTTCTCTCTGCATAAGTTTTCGCCACCATTTCATTGGAGCCTCAGTGACTGAGTTGTCTAAAGCATGGACTTACGGATCACAGTGCCTCTCATTACCAAGGTTTAAATCCCGCTCAGGCAGATCTTAGTGCGAGAAAGTTGTATCTTGCCAATGGTCAATGATTTTCTCGAGGTATTCCAGTTTCCTTCACTATCCTTGAACTGACCGCCACCTCAATATAAGTGAAAGATTCATGCGTAAAACTCTGTCTTGTAAAAATTGACTGTGAAAGAATCATGACCTGGACATCATCACTTTACTACCGCTATAGTAGATCAGTGGTAGAGTGCTCATTTCCTATGTGGGAGGTCAAGCATTGGAACCCAGGCCGGGTCTAACAAAGACTTGAAAATAGATAGTGATGGTTCTTTCACCAAGCATTTGGCATTTAGAAATGAAAGTTGGTGATGCCTTGATATAAGTGAAATATTCTTGAGTGGGACTTAAACCTCATTCAATCAATTAATCATTACTTTACACCACACCTATTGTCTCAGTGATTTGTATAATGTACCTGTGTTGTACATGTTAGTTTATAATATTTGTATAATGTGTTCATAAAGAGATTTGTATACCTGGTGATTTATCAACACCTGAAATTTGTTACCTGAATAAACCCATCATTATCAGGTAGAAAAAGGGGTATATTACCTATCATACTTACCTGTAAACGAGGTTTCACTCTGTATTTATT
This sequence comes from Anadara kagoshimensis, assembly GCA_021292105.1. NCBI lineage: Eukaryota > Metazoa > Mollusca > Bivalvia > Arcoida > Arcidae > Anadara > Anadara kagoshimensis. Next base: position 25,891,719 of record CM037858.1, read on the forward strand.
TTGATGAGAAGACTATATTTAAAGTTGGAAAAAACAGAAAATGAACAATGTGTGAGAGTATGTTACAAGTTATTTTCTCATAGGCGGGATGCCAGATTTTAATATTGAAATTATTTGAAAGCGGAGTATCTTCTGTTTATTTCTTGATAAGTTTTTATTATCTTTTATTGAATTATACATGCACTTAATTTTCATATTTAAGATATGAGATCTTTAAAGTCTTAAAAGTTTTAAGGGTTTTTTTTTTCACCCTTTAAATTTTTTTCTAGACTTTTTAAAAAGAATTTAGGTACCAGTATTTTTTTATTTTTTCTCTTTTTTGAAAATGTAATTGGCAGGTTTTGATAAAAATTCATGGTTATTATGATCATTTTTTTTTTTGAAAATTTAATTGGCAGTTATTTATTAAAATTTATGATTATGATGATAAAATTTAAATTTTTAAATTGTCATGTTGTGTCTTGTTTGGAAATTCTTAAACCAGTATTTCCCACAACCTTTAGATCTTAAAAAGTTATATAATCATTAATACAATTGCCTGTTGTCAAACTTGGAAATATTCTAAAGCGTTTAATTTGTCTGCACTCTAATGAAAGGTCATTTTTACAATGATCATTCGCTTCAAGATTGTAACTAGGTCACATGCACTTAGTTTTTATCTAATGACTGACCTAGTTTTTATCAAATAACTGACCAAATCCACTTTTCCATCAATAGATGCAACTTTCTATATTTTCTAATTTCAAAATTAGGTTACTGGCACATTTTTTATTTCTATTCAAAGAACTGAAGCCATAGTTCATTGCTTGGCACTACTAGCAAAACTAGGTCACAAACACATTCTCAGAAGAACTAGTAGGTCATTCTTGCATTGCTTGGTTCTTTTCTTATTTTGTTATCTAGGTCACATAAACACTATTTGTTAAATTGTGAAACACTAGGTCAAATGAGTTGCTAAGTCAATTTTGTTAACATTTATAACTGGGTCACATTGATAATGATGAGGCCCATAAATTTTGTAACTGAGCTATTTTTTTGTTTCATATTTCATTTCCTAAGGCTGACAATTCTCTCACTGGATAACAGTTTACAGATGCATCTTATTTTACTGAGAAAAAAAAATTTCAACACATCTTTAATGAGTTGGTTCTTTCGAGATTTTATTTTTTTCCTCGACACAGCAGTCTACATCACAAAAATAATATTTTATATGCAAAAAATTACAAAATGGAGAATAAAAATTGTGGAGTTTTCACAGAATAATTAGGTTTTCATCGCTAAGGTAGGTGTTTTCTTTAGATAAATCAGTGTTATGTTGGTAACTAAGGTAACAGTTTGAGGCATATATCGGTATATTGTATCACATCCGCCTTCATCTGGTCTATATTATGTTGTGTAATCATAGATGCATGATGATTGAAGTTGAATCTTAAGGTATTTCAAATAATTTTGCGTTTTTTGTTTTTTTTAATCTTTTTCTTATTTTTTTCCTCCTTTTTATTTGGAATATAAAAATTTGTAGCCAAAAACCACACTTTGCAATTGCCATAGCAATGAACAATAAAACACAACAAAGCATGCAGTCTCACTAAGAACTAAGTGTAAAGTTAGTAGGCTTGTTATGGTTAGTGGTTTACTTTGGGGTGCTATGGTTTCTTCCTCTTCTAAGAACTGACCTCAATATAAGTTAAGGAACCTTAAGTGGGGCATGGAATGTCAATAATTTACTCCACTCTCCATAATGTTTGTGTTAAACAATATGGAACACATTCCCAAAATAATGTCCTTTCCTTTTTTTTGGAAAATATCAACTTATGCATTTCCATATTTGATGGAAATTATAGCTCTGCACTTACATCATAGTGTGTCACATTGTACACTTGGTGTACCCTAGTTTCAGTAACATGAAGTTTCTTTGGAATTAAAAGTAACTTACATAACTTAACAGGTTGTATCTAAGTGTACTCACACCTAAAATATATAACATTCATCAGTGCAATGCGTGGCCTAGAGATGGTGCATAAATACGTTGCACTTTATTTTTGAATGTTAATTAGCATCCAAGATATGTGACATTCATCAGTGCAATGTGTGACCTAGAGAATGTTGCATAAATAAGTTACACTTTATTTTTCAATATTAATTACCTTCCAAAGATATGCGACATTCATCAGTGCAATATGACCTGGTAAATGCTGCACTTTATTTTCCAATATAAATCATCATCATCTTTAGACACCCAAATATGTTGCACCACAAATTATGAGTCTCGTTAAAATTCGGAAACCTGATAGAAAACAATTAATACAGACAGAAACCTGAGATAGTGAAAAAAATTAATTTTTGACAAGCGAGAGGCCTACAAAATTATTAATTTGAACACGCTGTACCATGTCTCACCCTTCTGGTTCCATTGTCAACGCTATTAATAATATCTTCTGTCTCGTGGTAAGATAGATGCCTTACTAAGACTGATTAAGAATAATTGCCTTAAAATTATTTTCTGCACCGAAAACTCCAAATACACCTGACACACACTGAAAACTTAAATTAGATTTTGTCATGGTAAATTTTATTTTATATAGAAAACAAGACATGCCCACATATCAAAATTTGATTTATTAATGTGGCGGTGTTTTTTTTCTGGTACAAAATTTTGTTGATATATTTTTTATCATTATAAACTTGTAACAAATTATGTATTTAAATTTCTACTTTTTTGACAAGCATAATTTCACACCTGAGAAGATAAGGCTATAAAATGTCAACAAATAAGTAAAAAGATTTTTCCCACGCTTTCAAACACTTTCATATGATATTCTTACCAGGGGAAACGCCAACCCGGCCTATGCATTAATTCATTAAACAAGTTTGCACGCGCAGAAGGGGTGAAAAAAATGGCCAAAAACGGCATATACTTGAGGCGTGGAAATAATGAAATATTTGTCTTACCGACTGTTATTACTGAAACACATGGCATTTTATTAAAATTTCTGAATAATTGTAATTGATTAAAGGCAGATTTGCCCTAATTTGGTGGCAAATTTACCATTTAAATACCGATTGAATGCGGGACACTTGCCTAAAATCGAAAATTATTTTTTTGAAAAATGTGATCTCTTTCAATCATTTGCTCATGCACCAAAGATGGTTTAATATGAATGGAAAGAACTTTTTCCCGTGTTTATTTTGATGTATAATTCGACAGTTAAATTTTCTGGTACAAAAAACGTACAAGTTTTAAAGTCGAAAAAATCGATGAAAATGTCGGATATGTGATCATGGGTCGGTCCCTTTTCCGGCTCATTTGACCCATAAATAATGCAACGGCTGCTTCCTCATGGTACACCATGTGTAAATTTGATAGTCCAGAGACGCTGTTTGGATTTATTTGCTGAAAAAAAGTAAGTTTTACCATTTAAATAGTAATTTTCTTCACACTTCAAGTCGATTTTGCCGGAAATTTGGGTCTACTTTCAGGCAGCCATCTTAGAAAAGTGCCGTAGCCGCCTCAAAGTTATTTTTTGCATTCCCGAATGATCCTTTTGTATTTTGTACATGGTAGTCATGGTTTTTACACCATATAACATGCAGGATTGATTTGTGGTACCACTGAATATATGAAGTTTGCATGGATACCAATACACTGGCCTGCATGTACTCAGGACACATTGGCCTGTATGCTTTGTAGGCCTTCAATTTATTTGGCTGCTAAATAACATTCAACTGTCTTATTTTATTTATTTATTTTAAATACATAGGGAATGGGTTTACTCAAAATATTTTCCATTAATATTTGACCAGGAGTGTAGATTTCTACATTAAATATTCCTTAGATGAAGAACATCTTTCAACTTAGATTTAGCTCTCAATTCATAAATATGTACATTTTGAATTTCATCACAAGATTGGCACTGGTCTTAATTATATATTTTTTCAAATTCTAATGTAATAAAAACCCCGCCTTCTTTACTTTGGTACAAAGCATGAACTCATGGTTTATTATACAGTCCCATTTAATTGTTTAATCAAATTTTAACAGAAAAAAATTCATTTGAAATCCTATACAAATTGAAAATTTGCATAAAAACTGGACTCATACAGTGTGTATACATCTATGATCTAAGCTACTAAGTTATTTTTTTATTGTAATTAGCTCTGGCATATGCTACTATTGAATGTTTATGAAATGGTCATGGGCTGATTAAAGTGATTTTGAATTTTTATTAAAAAATTGCATTCAAAGTCAGAACATTTGAATTATATTATTTCAGTAGCACATGACAGCTCTACTGTTTTTGCTCTAAAAATTTAGAGGAGACAGCATCTTTTTGCAAATGTAATAATTGAAATTGCTAAATAATGAAATAAAATTATAATTTAACTTAAACCATAAACAGATAGGTCTAAAACATTGCAAATTGTCCATTATAATCTTGATTCAACACACACACATAGACATACCATACCTACAACAATACATGTGTCCATCATCTGATGTTGACTTAAAAGCCAGAGTAATTCAAATTTAAGCTAGCATGGCCCATCATAAGTTGTCATTTAATTCAGATGATGAACAAGTATGGAACCAGAGAAAGACCCCCCATACTGATTATTTCAATATGAAAAATTATTTCACTTTTTGTGAAATTTGGACATGCAATGTAAGGCACTTATAAACTTGCTCTTATTCAGCAACAAACACCTTATTTCACATCTGGTAGTTATATTATTCCTTGCTGATTTTGTTTCAGTCCATGGATTTAACAAGTTTTCACTGATAACTCATGACTTGTGCATTTTTTCATTTATAATTATGATAAAACCCATTTTTTAGACTGGTAAAATTAGTATTAAAATTAAAACTATATAAAATAAACTAAATTGATGTGGAATTATAATAAGTATTTGCTGAAATCTTATTTACACTTTCATTTGTGTAACATTCAACCTCAAATTAACCCTCATAAGCTGAAAATGATCAGGAAAGAATAAAATTCATGATTGAACACTGAAATTACACATTAAACAACTAAAATACATGTGTATATATATATACATGTATGTATATGAAATTTTGTGAAATGAAATATTGAAGCAATGTCTAAAGATGTTAATCCACAGATAAGCTTAAACCCAAGTTAATGAATATTGTTTTCACAAGCACTGCCTCAACATAATATAGTTTATGTTTTTTCCCTCATTAAAATGTCAAGTCCATGACTACTTCACATGTACAATTTTAAAATTTAAAAAAATGAGATTTATCTTTGGTTAGTTTTGATGCAGCATTCTAATTATTTAATGTATGCATTTCATTTTCAATTTATAAATACTTTATTGCACACCTGCATATTCTGGTGTTGGTTTGAAATAAGTCAAATATTGTAGTAGACTACTCATGTACATGTATATAACACATATGGCTTGTAATGGGTAAATATGTTGTACATAATCATGCAGTTTTAAAATTCCTCAAATCCTACCCTCCCATCACACATATACTCTCTCTCTCTCTCTCTCTCTCTCTCACACACACACACACACACACATTAATGCTGATTATTTGGACCAGCAAGACATATTGTTTTGAGTGGAGGTCAACATCAGAGATCCTACCATTTCTATGTTTTTCTACACAGTTAAACCTGTCTATCAAAGCCACCCAAAGGAACCAGTAAAAGTGGCCTTAATGGACAGGTGACCTTTGTATACAGGTTCAAATAAGATGAATAAAGAACAATTAGGATACAATTATACTGGCCTTTATAGGCAGGTGACCATTATATAGATGTGGCCTTGAGGGCAGGTTGGGCTGTATTTCCTACAATTTTTTTTACCCTTTTCTTATACATGTATTTTCCTATCATGATTTTGGTTACTGGAATTCAGAATGGGGACATTTTCTTGCATTTAGTACATATATGAAACAACATTCACGTTTATGTATTTTTAAACCAGTAAGTATACATTGCAGTTGCCAATATTTTATGTTTGTTAGTAAAAGGGGGAACAGAAATGGCTGTAGGAGAGGCCATGGGTGTATATTTTTGTGCAAATTATTTAAAAATATTCCTATAATTTTAGTGGAAACTCCTATAATTTTCTATAAAACTCCTATAATTTTGATGCCACATTCCTATTTTTACTATATTTTGGACCTCAAAATGGTAGGATCCCTGCAACATGTAGCGATTAGAAGTCAGCGCAATATGTAAACATGCTGGGCAGCTGACAGTGCATGTGGTAGAAAAATCGATAATGCATGCAACAGTCATGACTCGACTGTGTGATGAAGCGAAACACGATATTGACGTCACTACGTCAGATGTATGTACAATGTATGAGTACATTGAAGGTCACGGCCATATTTGTTTTCATTGACGACAAATGAAGGCTCTTGGTTTTTTGCTTTTTTCAGATATTGACACCGCATGCACCAGGTATAATACTTTGTTAAAATAAATTACAATAATATTGTAATACTATGTCAAAATTTCAAAGAAAAAAGACGATGGTACAAAAAACGTACAAGTTTTAAAAATCGAGTCGAGTTTCATGCTGATTAGGCTACAGTGATTTTTAAGAGAAATCAGGTGCCGTCAGAAAATAGAGGGGTTTTTTTTGCAAGTATGCGTGTCATCCAGAATTTTTTCATACATGCGTAATTTTAAGTTCATAACAAATCTGCTGATAATGCGTTTACACCCATAAATGCAAATTTTACCGTTAAAATACGACACTGAATTTAGTGTACACTGAAGCTCGCGGCCATATTTGTTTTCATTGACGACGAATGAAGGATCTTGGTTTTTTGCTTTTTTCAGATATCCACACCGTATGCACCAGGTATAATATTTTGCGAAAATAAATAACAATAGTATTGTAATGTTATGTCAAAATTTCGAAGAGAAATATTCACGATACAAAAAACGTACAAGTTTTAAAAATTGAGTCATGCTGATTAACAGTGATTTTCAAGAGAAACCAGGTGCCGTCAGAAAATCGCGAATTTTTTTATAAGTATGCATGTCATCTCGGATTTTTTCATACTGCGAAATTCTAAGTTCATAACAAATCTGCTTATAATGCGTTCACACCCATAAATGCAAACTTTACCGTTCAAACACGACACTGAATTTACTGTACACTGGAGCTCGCGGCCATTTTTGTTTTCATTGACGACGAATGGAGGCTCTTGGTTTTTTGCTTTTTTCAGATATCTACACTTTATGCACCAGGTATAATATTTTAAGGAAATAAATAACAATAGTATTGTAATGTTATGTCAAAATTTCAAAGAGAAATATTCATGGTACAAAAAACGTACAAGTTTTAAAAATCGAGTTGAATTTCGTGCTGATTTTCAAGAGAAATCGGGTGCCGTCAGAAAATCGCGAATTTTTTATAAGTATGATATGTCATCTAAAATTTTATAATACATACGAAATTTTAAGTTTATGATACATGTGTTTATATTGCGTTTTCACCCATACATGCAAATTTTACCGTTAAAATACGAAACTGAATGTGACCGATTGTTTTCCGGTGTCGGACACTTGACAAAAAATAATCCCGTTTTTTCGACCGCGGAAGGTTTCAAAAAACAAAACCGAAACACAATTTGCTCTTGGCGTTTCCCCTGTACTAGATATTAAAATTCAATTAGAATCATCCTTTATCAAGATGGGTTTTTTACTGGGTTTATTTATTTTAAAGATGATATTAAGAAAATGTTAATGTTTATAAGTTCTGCAAGAGTAAACTTAAAATAATAATAATAATAAATAAAAAAAAATTAAAAAAAATTACAAAAATTTACAAAAGAAAGGAAAAGTTTTTTGCCACTAACTTGTTGTCACGGAACCTTTGTCAGTTTCACATTTTCATAAAAAGGAAAACAAAGATGAAGATTGGAAGTTTTTATAGGACAAATCAAAACATTATTTATCAATATTCTTTGCATATTTTATAATCTAAGTTGCCATCAACATCATCATCTGATACCACACCTCTTGTCATCTGAACTGACACCTGCATTTTCCTTAAAGAAATCTTTTTATACCCCCCCCCCCCCACACACACACACATACACATACACATGCACACATGCACACACACAAGTTTAAAGGATATAGGAAATGCCATGTCTGTTGATCTGTAGATGGATTTTGATCAAATTTGGAACTAATGTATACCAACATGAGATGAAGTGTCGCATTCAAAATTAAGGTGTGTAAAAGATTTTAAATAATGGGCTAAAATGGCACCATATTTGCATCCTGCTATTGCAAACCTAAAGATGTGGCCAGTAGAATTGCAAATGAATTATATCAAATAAAATATTCATAAAAGTTAGTTTCATGTTTTGTTACTCAAAATAAAAGGAACACAGAATTTTCTTGATCTAAAGTGCTATAAGTATACAAATGACTTTGGACATGTCCTGTTGCAAAGCATTCCTGTACAAGTCTTGACTTAAAATATGGGGTATACAACAAACGCATCCATCATATCTGCTTTTATTTGGAGATATAAATAAATTCCAAGTCAAAATCTAATTTAGGAATGCAAGTAGAACACAAAATGTTAAAATTAAGAAAATTTTGGAGCAAAAGTGGGCGTGTCAGTTTAATCAAGGACGGAAGTTAATCAATACAATTAGTTCTATTGGCTGTTAATTAAATTGAGGGATACTGATTTTAATTATATTTTTCTTCTGAGCTTTCTACTGGTTGTTTGCTGGAGTAGTTATCTAATTATAAACTTGATTAGTTATAGACAGCTGCTGATGGTGTGAAAATCTCAATTGACGACTTTGAAGAGGTCCTTAGGGTTTTTAAAATTGCCTTTTTGAGATTAATGAAGCATTTGGAAGCATATTGAACTGTTTAAATAGAGTATTTTTTATTGATTTTGTATGGATTTGTGAGGCAGTTAACTGTCACATTGTGTTAACTTAGTTCTGGATTATTTTGACATGCGTCACACACGAACAGGGGTAACATAATCAACTAGGACTTTAAAGGTTCGCTTTTCTTTTGACCTCTTACATTGCTGAATTCTTATTTATCTAGAAGTCGGTTTGCAACTGATAAGATTTGCAAACCAGTTAAATATCCCAAATAAATAGTTTTTTTGCATATTTATAAATATTGCTCTACTTAGCCAATAAGATAACTGTATAGTACTGATGGTTGGTGGAATATTGTTTTTTTAATGTAACATTAGCAATTTTTAAGCAAACACTAGTTATAGCTAGCTTAGCTTATGACATGACGAAGAGTGTGTGCATCCAAGCATAAACAGTAATCATCTATAAATAATCTTTTCCGAAACTACTGAACCAATTTGAACCAAATTTAGTGCTGATGTCCCTAGAATGTGAAGATTAAAGTTTGCACACATCAACATACCCAGATATATATGTACATTGTGACACAAACTTCTGTTTGAGGACATCAGTTCCAGCATTAGTATAGGTCATGTATTTAGGTCACAGACAAAAATTTGCCTGGAAAGATTCAAGGTTTGCTCAGCAACAGTAGTGGCTGTTACTTTAACCTACAAGCAAATTTATATACTGCAATAGATGCAAATAATCTTTTTTTTAAAATATCCTACTCAAATAAACTTGAAATGTGTTAGCAAGCAAAATGTGAAATTCATATGTCAGCACTAGCATCTGGATAAATATTTTTGACAAATCTGGACAAGTGGAGTTGTGTTGAGTGGAGTAATTGTGCTTTATGCCTTAGTTAAGATTCTATTACTTATATCAAGGAGGCAAGTTTAGGAATGGTGGAGGAAACCAGAGTGCCTGGAGAAAACTACTAACATTTGGTTAAGTGAATTGGTAAACCTTCTAACACTAGGATATGTCCCTGTTAGGATCCGAACGCGGGAGGCTCTGTGATGCATAAGTGCACACTTTAGACTATTCAACCCTCTCTTGATTGGCAAGATGTACAGGTGAACTATGCTGTTACCCATGACAGGTCTTCTTTTTTTATTTAATTTTACAAATTTATAAATGTACTCCCAAAGAGGTTCCCCATTTCAAATCATCCAACAGTTGGTAACATCTTCTTTCTGTGTATCAGCTGACATTTGAAGTAATTAATGACACGGTTTAGGATATTAATTAAGATATTTCTAATCCTCATGTGTTCATAACCTATTAAATTATGCATCAGTTTTGTGTGTCACCATGTAATCAAGATTTATGCAACTAAGGCCATAATCAATTAATTTTTAGTCTTTCATCCCCATACACTCATCTTTGGTCGATCTCATATTTTTTAAACTTTGCATATCTGGAGCATTGCATTAGTATCAGTGATTTTGCTACATTTTATATAAAAATCTACCTTCTGCTCTTAAATGAGGAAAATTTAAAGTTCTGAAAAACAGAAAACTGCATTATGACATGCTGGCAATAGCTTAGAATACTCACTGCAAAGATGTTAAATTGTTACAGCATGTAACATTTTTTGGGTAAGGACAACTAGATTTAATTTGCTATTGTTTATCATTGTTGTTTTTGGAATTTTATTCATCATTTAATTCATTTTCCCCAGGGGAAAATACCTTTATTTGGTAGTAATTTTATGCAAACAAAATCACAGGGTATGAGTTTCTGGTGAATTTGGGGGCATCTGAATATAAGTGAATTAATTTAGATGTGAGAATAAGTTCACTAATTCTTTGTAGTGGTTGGAAGATCTGATATCCCATAATTTTTTCTGAAAAATTACCTATTTCTGGTTGTTTTTGTCACATTTTTTTGTGTAATTATTTATTTTTAATGTCTTTTTCAACATAACCATAATCATAATGTTCTTTTCCGCAAAATTAACTTTGAATTTTAATACATATTACCCAAATTTAAGTGGATGATTGATTGCAATGAGTTTTAACACAAAAACTACTGTGTTTGTTATGCCTTAGAGGCTGAGAGATTTACTGGTAGTAATATTTGCTTGTAACATTTTGAAGTTTTTTTATCCTAAATTGGAGTTTATGTCTGTCCTTTCTGTCCGTCCATTCTGTCTGTCGGAAGTTCTTGTCTGCACTAATTCTCCAAAGCGATGAAACAATATTTCAAGAAACTTGTTGCAAAGCATCAACATTGAAAGGAGATGTACATATTGTTTATTGTGTTGGTTTCCTAATTTTTCTTGATTTTTTGCCTTTTGAACATCAGTGCAAATCACAAAAAACTTGTTGGAGGATCTTAATTCACTGAACTTTCTTGTTGTTTTTCTCCCCCCCCCCCCAATATACAATGTACCACTTAGGTAGCTCAGTTAGAAATGTGCTTTCTTTGCATATAGAAGTCAGGTTCAAGCCCCAGCAGGGTCTGACAACACTTGACAATAGGAAGTGGCTGTTCTTTCACCAAACACTCTTCATTTAGAAATGAAAGTCAAAAGGTCTTTTAGAAGAGACCTTTAAATAGATGCTCCTTGTCATGATAGGTGTGGCACACCAAAGAACTCTCCCCGCACATTGCTTTGAGTGCACTGCAAAGATCAAATTTCTGCATCTTCACCTATAACTTTGTCTTGATTTAAGTGATATATTTTGACTTTGGCATAAAACACCATTCAATCAATCAAACCCTTATACAAAGTGCAGTGCAAGGAGCTTATATAGATGAGCTTTGGTATTCAATGTATACCATCTTATTAAAGTGTTTTATTGACTAAATGTACAGGCAAGTTTCTGAAAGCATTTGTTTGACCTTGAACAACTTGTCTTAAATTGCTGTTAATTTTTCTGAGTCAATGCTTTACCAATGTCTCTTAATCTGATGCCTCAAAAATATTTATAAAACGCTCGAACTTCAAAAGCTATTGATTTGGTATTACACTTCAGCAATGTTTGTCCATCCATTTTTGTTTTTGTTTTTTTATTTCATTTTTTATCTTTTTATTAATTTGTTTTTATGTATATATAAAAAGAAGTTTTACTACAAACAAGTTAAATTATAAGTAATATGTTATGTCATAGTAGAAAAAACATAGATAAAGTTAATTGACATAAGAGTTGCTTAAGTGCTGACAGCAGGTTACTTATTGTGAGCAAAAATAAAAAAAAAATAAAACATATATACCTTGCAAAAGTGCAGAATCATATGCTGTGACCTATTTATCTGCATACACTTCTGACCTACTTTTCAGCTTTGTTTATTTTATGGATTTTATGGATTGTTGCTTTGACAATTAATTAAAAAATAAGGAGGTCACCCTTATATTAATATTATAACACTTACAGTGTATGTATCTTAGAAAGAAAGAAAAAGTAAGCAAAAACCGTCTGCCCTTTTTTTCTTACAAATTGAATATACAAAGGGTTAAATATTGTGTAAAAAATAAAATAAAACATTGTTATTTGGTTAAGTAAACAAAAAGTTACACATCCAATTTTTTTCTCTTTTTTTTATTTGGATAAACTAATATGTAAAGCTTTTTACATGAGGTATAGGTAAGCTTTAGATGTTTTGTATTGCTCCCCAGGTGTCAGAAGATACCTGTAAATTATTCTCTTAAATGCTGCATAGATGATATTAGTATCATTTTTCAAATCTATTCCCACCTTATTTTAAGCCTCTTTGGCAAGGTAATGAAGTGTTGTATAGGGTAAATAATTTTCGGTAGTAACTATTAGGAGATTATTAAGAGAGAATTTTTTTTTAAAGTCCCCTCTGGGTATGTCAGGGTGATGGGAAAACATCATTGTTGTCTTTATGTTCATGGATGTCATTTGGTTTGATAATCTTAGAGATATTTCTCTCATTATATATGATTTAAAGTAGGAAAAAATAGTGACAGTGTTAGATTAGAATAAATAAATGGATTTTATGACAGGAAGGTTGTGGGAAATGACTATTTAAGGCCATATGTCATCTTATCTCTGCAACTATTTTGCATCTATAATTATTAGTTATAAAAGTAGTGAAATTTATTATTTTTTTAAAAAAAAGTATTAAATTCATTATTTTTATAATATGCTGTATATATAAGACAAATTGTTTTCTATTTTTTTTTTTTTTTAATTTTAATTATGATAAGTCGATACAAATTACATCAAAACAAAATCATAACTGTTTGCTTTAATTTTTTCTTTTCTTTTTTAATTTTCAAAAAAAAAATATTGTAGTAAATGTCAGACTGATACATATGCAACTTTATTATTTTTTATTTATTTTTTATAGCAACATTTTTTTGCTAATAAATTTAAAAGCAAATACCAGATTCCATCACCTCAAATTGCTTTTTACTTTTTCTGACCTTCCGCCATTGTCTAGTGTGAGAAAATGTTAGGAACTTGAAACCTGTAAGAGAATTACGGCAGGTAATCGGGTTTTCTCACCACGACATCTGGCTCTAATTGATATTGGCATCCATAAAAATATTTATCCTATAAATTATGTAAATACAATCTAATAAAAAACACAGATATCAAGGTGTTAAGAAGCAGAAGGACAGGTATCGTATTATATCAGGCAACTTGAACCTCATATTATCGTTATAATGGTATGATTGCGTTTTTTGGAACATGGCGAGCATGGCTTCAGTTGTCGGGAGTTGTTGTGCTTTACGATAAAATATGGCTCAGAAAACCAATTTATTGTGTAACTATATAATGTAAGGTATTATTTTTCTTGGCCATTTTGGTTTTATTAATGGCTTAAAAGATGAACCTGATACTGTATTTTAGGAGGACAGTTGATCAACTGCAGTTGACCTGCTTTCAGTTTTTCATAACAAGATATCAACGGCCTGATTTCATAATGTTTTTGTTCATTCCAAGTAAAAAATACTAGAACTGTCTCTTAAGAGCAAATACCCCTTGCCCCAACATTTAATGTTTTCCTCGTGACCTTGACCTTTTATTTATGACCTGGGTTCAAAGTCATGACACTCTTTGAACCATGAAGGTTATTCATGTCAAGTTTTATGACAGTCATCCAAACCAAATATGAGATATGGCCTGGACACAATTTTACATGGACAGACAGATGGATGGACTGACAGACAGACAGACATGATTATTTCTATATATTCCCCTCAAACTAGTTTGCTTGGAGTATAATTAGTGAGGTTCCTTATTATCAGGATATCTTATCTTCCATAATGTCACATTGTTAAAATCTTGAGCAAGTTTGAATTTAACTTTGTTGTTGTAGTTGTGGTAATGTTGTTTATTGTCACATCAGCAGTCTTTAAGTTATTCGCCATGAGAGCAGATTCCATAAATCTCTATCCTCCGTAAGTGGGAGACCGTAGGTTTGAACCCTGACCATGTCTGACCCAAGATTTGAAAGTGAATAGTGACTTTTTTGCCAAGCACTCGGTATTACAAAATGAAAGTCACAGTTCTTTCGGATGGGAACTTAAACAAAGTCCCATGTAACACTAGGCATGGCACCATGAAGAACCCTGCTGTATATGCCATTAATGCAACACACAAACAAAATTTCTACACCTTCACCTATAGCTGGTGAGGTCTCGATAGAAGTGAAATATTCTTGATTAGGTTGTTGAACAATAGTCAACTCAATAATCTCTATGGATAAATCTTGTGTATATGTGAGATTTACAAGTATGTTTTGTGGTCTGTATTGTACAAAATGCACTCGGGGCAACTTTAAGGTGTTAGCTCATTGATCAGAATGCTGCAGACAAGTATTCCACTCCCCCAGTAACATTATACTGACACCAGTTAAACCAGTAAATACTTTCTCCTCTTAATACTGATTGGAAGGTGAAGAAGCAGTTTCTCAAGTTTTAAAGTCTTATGACATGACAAGGGATCAAACCCATGACTTCCTACTCTTGAGGCAGATGATATACCATTGAGGCTATGTGGTGGAAAATTCATCTTTAATGGTACTTAAACAATATCTAAGTGTAAGTTTGAATTTCAGTGATATTTTAGGTAGTCAGTTAGTTGGTTGATTAAGGTGGTCTAATAATAGATTAACACACAAGCTGTTTAGATTGTACATCAAAAGTGGGGCCTCAGTTTCCAAGTGGTCTCCAGTGCGAGCATGTGGATCATAGACCTCTTGTCATCTTTATTCAAAATCTACATGGTCAGATCTGAGTCAGTTTAATCAGGTTTCACTGTATTGATTTAATTATACACAAACTATAAATTGCACATCCAAAGTGGGGCCTCAGTTTCAAAGTGGTTTACAGTGCGAGCTTGTGGATCATAGACCTCTTGTAACCTTCATTTAAAATTTACATAGTCAGATCCAAGTCAGGTCATACTGGTTCCACTGTAGTGATTTAATTATACACAAACTATAAATTGAACATCCAAAGTGGGGCCTCAGTTTCAAAGTGGTTTACAGTGCGAGCTTGTGGATCATAGACCTCTTGTCATCTTTATTCAAAATCTACATGGTCAGATCTGAATCAGTTTAATCAGGTTTCACTGTATTGATTTAATTATACACAAACTATAAATTGCACATCCAAAGTGGGGCCTCAGTTTCAAAGTGGTTTACAGTGTGAGCTTGTGGATCATAGACCTCTTGTAACCTTCATTTAAAATTTACATAGTCAGATCCAAGTCAGGTCATACTGGTTCCACTGTAGTGATTTAATTATACACAAACTATAAATTGAACATCCAAAGTGCGGCCTCAATTTCCAAAGTGGTCTACAGTGCAAGCTTGTGGATCATAGACTTCTTGTTTCAAAACCCACATGGTTAGACCCTAGTCGTATAGTCAGTTTTTACAGGTTCCGCTGTTGTGATTTAATTAACTAGATCTCTTATTGTTTGTGTTGTAAGTATGGGTAAATCTGGTGTGTGTGATATTCACTTTTGTATATTTGAAACTTTTAAATTAGTTGTTAAATATTGAAATACACACTGGTAAGTATATGTATATATACCTATGTATAGCCGTATAACTGAGATATAGTTATTATGATGACAACAGTACCTTTAATTGTAACTAAACTCTAATAATTATGAATAACAAAGATTGAGTGACAACTCTCAACTTCTTAACTGTCATCATATCAGGTGTATAATGTACACATATGATGTATGTCAGGTGACTTATCTCACCTGTATAAAACTTACGCAGGTAAAAATTTGAGCTGTTAGACAAGACTATCTTATCTAGCTTCAGTTTTCCCGTGAGAAAATCTGTTGAACCGTGGGATAACATGACTCTGAAGGGATTTTGGACAACTTGTCTTCAGTAACGACCTTCCTATTTTTTTTAATGATCTTTAATAGATTACCCAAGCTTTCATTCACGGACAGTTAAGGTGAATGAGACATTTTTAAAATTTAATGGACAATGAAATATTAAATTTGGTATATAAATAGGAACAAAGTATGGTTTTGTTCAAATTTTTATTTATCATATATTCATGTTATAAGGTTTTAAGACCTCATAGCTTTTAATTTTATCAAATACCCTATAATAGATATTACGTTTAACCTTGACCTTTTGAATCTGTATTATATCAAACGTGTGATAAATGATTATTTAGTTTTATGTTGATGCATTAGGCCATATTTTAAAAGCTTTTTGGGTGAGTTTATTGATCTTAAATAAATAATGAAATTCAATCCTTCTTAAAAAATTAATTGATTTGTTTAGATGTTTTAGACAAATTATGTAAGTGTCACTAAAACTGTTCACTGTTGAACTGCAATAAGAGACATGTAAAATGAAGCCAGTGTTTAAAGCATTGCTTTGAAAAGTTAGCAAAATGAAAGATAACTTTTTTCACAATTGCGCTGTAATAAAACGGACTCGTAAAATGCAAGCCAGTGTCTAAAGCTTCTAAAGCAATGCTTTAAAAAGTTAGCAAGATAAAACATAATACTTTTTATCATTGAGCTGCAATAAGACTGAGCTGTAAAGTTAAAAACCAGTGCTTAATAACATTTCAATGCTGTACTAGCATAATCTTCACCATTTACTTAGAAAATGAAGGCCAGTGCTCAATATCATAGCAATTTTGTGAAAAAACTAACAAAATGAAAGATTGTGTTCATTGACTTGTAAAAATGAAGGCCAGTGCTCAATACCACAGCAATTTTGTGAAAAAACTAACAAAATGAAAGATTGTGTTCATTGACTTGTAAAAATGAAGGCCAGTGCTCAATACCACAGCAATTTTGTGAAAAAACTAACAAAATGAAAGATTGTGTTCATTGACTTGTAAAAATGAAGGCCAGTGCTCAATACCACAGCAATTTTTTGAAAAAACTAACAAAATGAAAGATTGTGTTCATTGACTTGTAAAAATGAAGGCCAGCACTCAATACTATTGCAATGCTGTGAAAAGTTAGTGAAATGAAAGCCAGTACATTTGACCATCATGCTGCAAATTGAAAGATTATTCATTCATAAGCAAAAGCAGATGTTTTCTATCATATTGTTTCTGTGATAAGCAAATGAAAAAAGCTAACACTGTTTATCATTGAGCTATTCCATTGCAGTGAGATTTTAGTGAGCTAGTCATATTACCCCTCAAAAAGACAAAAGGAATGATTTTACATGACATGAGCAGTTCTCTCTCTTTTGGACAATAAGCATTCATTTGTGTCACCCATTTCAAATTACACTTTTCATTTATGAGAAATTTGATTGTATTAAATGAACTACACATACTATTTACTGCAACAAAAAATCATCTGTGACCAAAATTATGAATTTCAGTAATTACAAATACCCGGTAATCTCAGTATGCCATCACAAATAGCTCTCATTGTCTTATTTAAATGAAATCATGGGGAACATTTTTTTATCAGACACAGCTGGACTTACTGGTAACAGACATTGCTAAACAGACTAAATCATGTCTTATCATCTTACTTCATTGTCATTAAGTGACAGGAAAATCAATTTAATTTTTGTCCTATCTTATCCATACTTACTCAGCACCAGACCTCACTGGGACATGATGTGAAAAGATAAAATTTCCCATCAGTATTTTTGTCCAGCCTTTTCAGTAAATTTTCAAAAAAACCAGCAAATTTGAAGTACCTATCTACCTATCCTCTTTGCTCCTGGTGGAGCATAAGCGAGGCACAGATCTCTCCACTTTGTCCTATTTAAGGCATTGCTCTCTGCCATCCTCCAACTTAGCCAGCCCATATCACTTCTCCAGGTCTCTCTTGGTCCTCCTCTCTTTCTTTTTCCTTCTGAAGCACAGGTCAATGCAATTTTTTCAGTTTCTTGAAGTATTCAGCTGCAATTATGGAATAATATGTGTTGAAAAACATATGCACAAAATTTAAACTTAGTGGAACAAGCAGGTGACAAAATTAATACAAATCCAAACAAGTAGCAGACAACTTTCATCACCTTGCTGGCTTTATTTAAACCACTGATTTTTGTCAGTTGTTGCAATTGGCAAAAAGTCAATGTCCTATTTTAAGCTTCAGTGTTGATACATTTTGCAAAGTTTGATATTTAGACAGGGCCCTATTTGTACTGGTACAGTAAAACCTCGTTATAATTGCTTTGGATAACTTTGCCACTTCGCTTATTGCCAAAGTATTTGAAAACCCAAAATCTGTTTCTTCTCCCAAGAAGTCTGCCTCTGTTTATCACCAAACCCTTTTATAATGCCAAAATTTGAATGAACAAATGGTGGCAATGAATCAAGCTTTTACTGTATTTTACTTTGATCTTGTTCTGGATATTCTGGATGTTTGAATTGAAAAAACTCTGAAAGCAATTAAAGACTTGATTGTAGTGTTTGGGGGAAATGATGTTTAAGGTATTACACTAATATTGCATTTAAAAATGAAGTTTAGTATGATCGGACCATTGTGAAGCCAGTAAGACATTTGTTGTCATTCAGACAGTGTTTATGTTTTCCACATCATGTATGAACAGTAGCAGCATTATCTCTGCATTAATTTATTGTGGGATATCCTATTGTAGAAGAATGAGACAACAATGGAACCCGTGTTTCTTTTGAAATCCTAGGTTTCTATTCCTGGCAGCCAAAATCGACGTTGGCTGTTAATTTCTGAGAAATTCTTTCAAAAAGAAACCTTTTGAGCAAATTCCTAAAAAAAAACTTTAAAAGGATAATATTTTCACAAATGTCTGAAATTTGGCTACAAATAATTTCAAAATTATGGAAACCTCGAAATCCAGACATGGAGTTATTCCATACAAGACAGAGAACAAACATTACCATTAGTTATGTCAAAGGATGAAGTACCCGTATTCCATGTTTCTTACCTGGGTTCTTGTATCCAAAAATCACAGATTCAGTTTCAAACTACTTACATTAATTACAGCATTATTTATTTTCAGATGTTCTTATGGTTGGTCACAAGTTCAGTTTCAAATTGCTTACATTAATTATAACTTCATTTATTTTCAGATGTTCATATGGTTGGCAGGGACGACTGTGTGATCAATGTATACCATACCCTGGCTGTAAACATGGTTCATGTAATGGCTCACCATGGCAATGTTTCTGTGATGTCAACTGGGGAGGAATTCTGTGTGATAAAGGTTAGTTTTATTTATTTATTTATTTATTTATTTATTTATTATTTATTTATTATTTGTTTGTTTGTTTGTTTGTTTGTTTGTTTGTTTGTTTGTTTATTTTATTTATTTGTTGTTTTCTTTTGTTTTTTCTTCTTCTATCAATTGCTTCTTAAATGGGATAATTAGATCAATTTTTCCCCCAAAAACAATCTTAAATTTTTTTTTCTCCATTTTTTGCATCAACATAGTGGTTGATTCGTAGTCAACATACATGGCAGAAATGGTAAGGCCATTGGTGTGATTCAGTGGTTGTGTGTTCAACTCCTAAATGAGCTAATTGGCATTTTGTTTCCATTGTACCCAGCCAAGAAATAAAAATGTATTTGCAGAAATGTCAGTGAAATGTCAGTGCAATGGATGGATACACCAATCAAGAAGTGGTATTCTTTATACTTTGAGTAACTTCGTGTCACAGCGACCTAATTTAAACTTAAAATAAAAGGAAGAGTACATTTTATCAGCTCAATATGTTTTTGGTCCAATTCTCCACCAGGAGAGATGGAATTAAGTCAAGACATTTTATTAGTTCATTTTATTTATTGAAAAAAAAACAACTGTAGTTGCAAGAGAAAGAAAAAGGGGAACTTAACAATCATGGGTTATTAAAAACCAGTATGTTACATCAAATATATATAAATAGAGGTGCAATTTACATTTTAATCTATATTTTTCTTAACAATTACACGGTGCAAGCGTACCTATAATTTTATCCAACATAAAAGTTGTGTAAATGCGTTTACCTGTAAATAAACCTTATTGTGCACAGGTATATGTATATATTAAGTTTAATGGGCTAGCAATAATACATACCTGTCTCTTGTAATAAAATAACTAATAAAAGTGTGAAAAGTAATCCTGGCATTGATATTATAAAAAATCAAATTGATACATGCTATTGTCCTCTACATTTAAATGGCAAAACTATGAAAAATTTATGCAGGGACATAGGCAGTTAATTTTTTTAATGTCTTATTGGGGTAATTCCCAGAAGTAAGGGTCAAGAACAATTACAAATGCTGCTTTTAGAACATCAACACAAAATTGTGCTTTTTAACACAAATTATGACACTCATTTTCAGTTAAAATTTATACTCAAGGAAGTAGAGAAAATGTTTAACTTTCTCACATATTTCATCATAAAAATTTAATTTATGCGACCAACAGAATGTCTTTTCCTTAAAAGTAATTTCTTGAGACATTAAAATTAAGTCAACAACATATTTATCTAGCTATAAAATCGCATTTATTTATCAAATATTGACAAGTTAAATATTGTTTAATTCCTGATTCTATAAAAACACAGCTTTTATCATGATGCGAATTTTTTAGTCTATTAATCCGCCACCAATCTGACCAATGACATTTAATCCTTCTGTCTGTGTCTATTTTTGGATGTTTAACAGGTGTATTGCTACAGTTTATTCATTTATTTTCATTTTCCAAGGCTATAACTTTCACTAGTTCATTTAGAGACCACCCAAAGGAACCGACAAAAGTGACCTTTAGAGTTGAGCTGAGTAATGGTGTTTAAGTCAAGAATATTTCAGTTATATCGAAACGTTGCCAGCTATTTGCAAAGGTGCGGGAATTTGCCTGTGTGTTGCGCTGATGGCATTATACAGTAGGGTTCTTTATCATGTCAAGCCTAACATGACACAGAGCATTGTTTATTTTAAGTTCCAATACAAAAGAACCATGATTTTAATTTCATAATGCCTAGTGCTTGGTAAAAGAACAGTCACTACCCACTTTCAAGTTTTAAGTCAGACTTTCCACGTACATAGCAAGTTTTCTACCAATTGAGCTACCACAGTGGTTAGTGACCTTCAGAGGAGTGGAGTAGAATACTGGTAATGGTGTTTTGCTCCCCAGTCAAGATTCTTTCACTTACATTGAGGTGTTCAGTTCTGGATTGGTAGAGAAACCAAAGTACCCAGAGATTGACAACTTTCTTGCACTAGGATTTGCCTTATGGATTTGAAAAAAACTTTGTAGTCTTATACCAAGACATTAAACTACTCAGGTATTCATTCATAGATTGCATTTATATACGAGTTGTTAAAGGGATAAAAAATTTTCCTCGTTTTGATATAGAAATGGTATTTTGATATTTTAAGCAATAGTGAACCTATATACATGTACATGTAGTTGGTATTTAGACAGGGATCATAGCTTTGTGGTCTCTATATAGAGTTGGTGTTTTAGGCAGTGGTAAACTTTTCCTGGTTTTTATAAGGGGTAAATTTGTTCTGGTTAATAAAAGAGATATTATTTTAGACAGTGGTCAAATTTTCCAGATTTTGATTTTAGAGATGGTATTTATAGACAGTGCTCATATCTTCCTGGTCTTAATATTTAGCTGATATTTTAGACAGGTTAAAGTATATTTTCTTTGATAAAAAACTTCAGTAACAAAAAATCAAATTCTGTTTTTCAAACTTTTCTTCCTCGGGTACATCTGTGGTCACCCTTTATACAGCCAAAATATGACCTTGTAGCTGACCTTTCATGATCTTCTAGCATATTATGTGACCTTGACCTCTTTTACAGGACCATTGATTCTTTTGTTCAGAATTATTTTTCACAACTTTTCCATACTTAAGGAAAATAGAAAAAAATTAGCCTGAATGTGCATTGCATAAATTGAAAATTGAAATTGAAAAAAAGAATTCATACTTGAGGAAAATAGAAAATAATTAGCCTAATATGTGCATGGAATAATTAGATAATTGAAAATTGGAAAAAAAATTCAGCATGGAATGTACACTTCTACATTAATTGAATTTGGCTGAATAGCATTATGATAGATAACAACAACAAAAAATTATATACATTACCCTGGCGTTTTATAAACTGAAAAATAAAAATAAATACAAGTTGACAATTAATCTGTGGTTAGTTATTTCAGGCAGACATTTCTTTCACTATCCATAAAATTGAATGATGAAAAGATTTTTCAACAATCAAGGCAAAATTTGATGTGCTGACATTTCATCCGTCAATCAACAAGTTTAAAACAGCTGATTTTGAAGTTTTTATGGGATGCACCACATCAACTTTATCCAAACTCGGATCCTGACAGACATATTTTTATCAATTTGATAACACCAGACTTTTTTTTAATTTCAAGATCTGAAATGTTGTCTGAAAGGCCAGCTGATTAAATCTAGATTTGAATTTTTTATCAAGGATATTACTGATAAAATTTTATTTTTTCATTTTATTTTTATTTAGAAAATACACATTTTAGATAGCTTTTGTGTTTTTTATTATTTTTTTGTGAAATTATTCTATTTTTTTATTAAAAATTTGATGAAATTAGTTATATTACTGTTTTCAGAATGTCTACATTGATATAAGGTCAATTTGGGGTCAAATATTTTGTTTCATTATCATATGGGGGTTATCACAAATTGTGTGATGTAATATTTAATAGCAATTTTTATAGTTTTAGGACTTTTTATACCCTTTCTGATAACCAGACATTATAAATAAAAGGTGTAGCTGTAATAATTTACATTCCAAGAAGTCAAAATATCATTGTCTAACATTTGTCAAACAATGGGGTTCGCCGCTGTACCACATGGTCATTACCTCTTAACGTTTGTGCGGAACATTTTGGAAAATGTCAACGTACAAAATCCCGTAATAACGTCGTTTTTACGGGAAAACGTCATATTGTGCAATTCCATGTCCATTGGAAACAAGCGTTTGGCAGACACGTTAGAAGGTATCACATGGTACAGCAGCGAACCCCATTGCTTAACTTTTTGTAAGAGGTTCTACATATCTTAGCATAGGGTCAGGGTTTCAACCCTGACCAGGTCTAATGACCAAGGCTTGAAAATGGGTACAGCTTTCACCAAGCAATTGGCATTTAGAAATGAAAGTCACAGGCCCTTCAGCAAACACCTTAAATTCATGTTATGGTAGGTGTCAAACACAAAAGAACCTTTCTTGCAACAAAAAGTTGCTGCTAAATGACACAAGTCATGGCAAAAAAAAATCGTTATTTAATACCATAAGTTTGTTGTTTGCCAGTAAATATTATTTGCATAAAGAACAAATTTTCCTCTTTCACCTGGGAATGTGTGTATGTTTTATGAAAAATGCAATCTGTATCAGACAATATACTTCCCTGTAACCAGTTTGAATGTCCCCAATGTCACACGCTACTTGTAGTAGTAGATGAGCTTCATGGTGTTGTTTATAAAACAAATTGGCTTGTTTTGACATTAGTTTATAAATTACTGTTTTAAAATAAAAATGGGAAGTGAAATAGGAAGTTTTAGAATTGTTTTAGGGGAACAAAGCCAAAAATCAACGTTACACATCCTGGTTGTAGTGGACATGTTTGTATGAAGTTTTAGAATTGTTTTAGGGAAACAAAGCCAAAAATCAGAACTTAACATTCTGGTTATAGAGGACATGTATGATTTACAGTGAAATAGGAAGTTTTTTAGAATTGTTTGAGGGGACAAAGCCGAAAATATCACAGCTTAACCCATCCTGGTTGTAGAGGACATGTTTGTTTTTCAGTTTTCCTCAGTTTCATTATCAGGAAGTACTTGTTATACCTGTTTAAATTGGTTGACAATTTTTAGCCATTCTTGATGCGAATATTGCAAATTTTAACCATACTTTATCCAATCACATAAATTTTTAGCCATTTTTTCTGGTAGAAACTTCCCTTGAGGATTAATCTGAAAGCTTTGGTGTTGTTTTTTTTTTGACAATGTGCAGTTCATGTCAAATGGCATATAAAATAAGATGTCACAGACCTTGTACATTGTTGGACTGAATCTTAACACTGTGAATTTGCCTTCAGGTAGCCAAATGAGAATTTTTTCCTTGGGGCTTTACTAGTTGTTCTTGAATATTAAATATTAGCATATTACCGATCCCTTTGTAATGAAGGGATAGTGGTGACTGAATGAATCAAATACAAAGTGTTGCCATTGTGGGTTCATACCTGGTCGACAGAAGTTCTCATCCTTGTCATAGGCTTTTGATGGTTGCCTAGGTACAAGTTCATTATATAATGAACACAGTGGTCTGCAATGTGTTCAGAATCTTGTAAAGCATGCAAAATCTTCCAAATTTTTTCATTGTCAACAAATTTTGTCACAATCAAAAATAGTCACAAGGCTGTTCGTAGCTTTCCTTATCAATAAGGTTTGCCACTGTACCAAATGATCAACATCCCTGAACAATTGATGAGGGACATTCCCAGAAGAAAGTCATTTTTACGAGAAACATGAACTGATCCAAAAAAAATAATGGTTCTGCACAAACATTAGGGGTATCAAATGGTAAAGTGGGAAAACCCCAGAAAACTTGCATTTGTAAAATGATAGATTTTTCTGTCAAAGATGGAAGAAGAAATTAAACACAATGTTTTATTTATTATGTTTGTATTAATTTTTCAGATCTTAACTACTGTGGCCGTCACCATCCTTGTCTTAATGGAGGAATCTGTAAGAACACAGCACCAGATAATTTTGAATGCACATGCTCAACTGGATTTTCAGGGAAAAAATGTGAAATTTGTAAGTTGACAGAAAGTTTTACAGTAATTGAGGAACTGTAGTCTGGATCCAAATAAAATACAGTACAGACTAATGTTATAAAAATTATCAAAACGAACCCAAAATTGGCTTATATAAACAAACGTAACAGTTTTATAGATTTAGATAATAAAGATCAGCATTTAAAGATATAATAATTATTAGTAGCCAAACACTTCAGGCCTTGAAGGTGGCTGTTATAAAGAGATTATCTTGACAACAGTGTTAACTCCCATAAAAGTGAGTCTCTAAAGCATCAGCTTACTGCTTACTGACAACAGTACCAGTCTTTGTGAAGGTTCGAATTCCACTTTGCCCTAGTGTGTTAGTTTGCTTGCAGGAGATTGGTGATTTAAATTCTCCAAAATTCTAGAATTGACTGCCTCAATATAATTGAAAAAATCTTGACTGGGGCATAAAACTACATTATTAAACTCTATTTAATTTGTGTATTGAAACTTTGTCTGTTTGTTTGTTTGTTTGGCAGAGTATATATACCTTTGACAGAACAAAACAATATATTCAATCTATCTTTCGTTTGTTTAGGATTGCATGCTTCATAGAGATGAACCCCAGAACGTACATTTTCATTAATCAACTTCAGTAAAAAAGGAAATATTCTTACAACAAGCAGTGCTAACAATCCCACTTTGTTAATTTTTTGTACAATAATCATACAAAAAATATAAAAATGTACAAAGGATGGGTTTTTATTTGGCTAATTTTGGCAAATGGTTGAAGTTGTTATAATTCAAAAGTCATTAATAAACAATATCTACAAAGAATCTGCCAAATTTTGGTCTCTTCACAGATCAGAATATAGTTTTGAAAAGAAACAGATTTTGACTTTTTTCCCGTTATTGTGGAAGTTTTTACAATTTTTTTCATTAATGGATAATTTTTTTTGGACTTTTATGGTTGTTATCACATTTTGTATTATTTTAACTTAGGTATTTGCTACTCTTAGAGGTTAAGCAAAGTTGGCACTTCATCAATAATACTGCTTACTATGAATTTCTATGTTACAAAATTTAAGAATGCAGTCAAACCTGTCTATAAAGGCCACCTATATATAAGGGCCACCTGCATATAAAGACAAGTAGAATTATATCCCAATTGTTCTTTATTTATATTATTTGAACTTGTATATAAAGGTCACCTGTCCATAAAGGCTACTTTTACTGGTTCCCTGCCTGTCCTTTATAGACAAGTTTGACTGTATTTGTTCAGTTTGGCTTTCGAATTATAAAAGGGTTGGGGTATGAAACCTCCTTCTAAAGAAAAATATGAAAGAGACTTTGGGACTTAAGATACCTTTGTGATAAGTGGGATGGCAATGTTATCAAGGGACACATGGAAGAAGCCTTCCTGCACATACTGAAAAGGTATCAATTTCTGCCACTTTACATATAGCCATTATAACACACTGTTTTAATGTAATTTTTCTCTTTTTTCCTTGCAGCTGACCATGTATGTTCATCACAACCTTGTACTAATGGTGGCACCTGTATGGATATATCTGGTGGTTATGTGTGTAACTGTGCTTCAGGCTGGACTGGTACTAGATGTGAAGCCAGTAAGTACTTAACTTAGCTGTCTAAGTGTGTCGTCTTCAAGTAAAAAGGTTCTAGTTGTAGCTTCACAATAATTTCTTAACTAAGATTTTCTGTAACCTAAATTTGGAAAATTTGAAAGCTGAATAATTTTCTCAGTTTTCAAGATATTCATGAATTTAAGTGTCATTTTGAAGATATTTCTAAGCTTATTACACCTACATGTTAATTTTGTTGAAATTTTAAATTATATTATCGAAATTTGCCAGATTTAAGTTAAGGAAAAATCTTATTTAAGGAATGATTGTGTAACTAAATGTTTAATATTATTTAATAAATTGTAAAAATATAAGTTATTAGCTAATCCAACAAGCTTATGGGAGTGGCTGAGTGGTCTAAGGCATGTGCTTACAGACGAGATCATAGCACCTGCCATTGCCTAACTCTGGGAGTACAAGTGACTAAATGGTTTAAAGCATGTGCTTACAGACGAAATCATAGCACCTGCCATTGCCTAACTCTGGGAGTACAAGTGACTGAGTGGTCTAAGGCATGTGCTTACAGACGAGATCATAGCACCTGCCATTGCCTAACTCTGGGAGTACAAGTGACTGAATGGTTTAAAGCATGTGCTTACAGACGAGATCATAGCACCTGCCATTGCCTAACTCTGGGAGTACAAGTGACTGAGTTGTCTAAAGCATGTGCTTACAGACGAGATCATAGCACCTGCCATTGCCTAACTCTGGGAGTACAAGTGACTGAGTTGTCTAAAGCATGTGCTTACAGACGAGATCATAGCACCTGCCATTGCCTAACTCTGGGAGTACAAGTGGCTGAGTGGTCTAAAGCATGTACTTACAGACGAGATCATAGCACCTGCCATTGCCTAACTCTGGGAGTCTAAGTGACTGAATGGTCTAAAGCATGTGCTTACAGACGAGATCATAGCACCTGCCATTGCCTAACTCTGGGAGTACAAGTGACTGAGTTGTCTAAAGCATGTACTTACAGACGAGATCATAGCACCTGCCATTGCCTAACTCTGGGAGTACAAGTGGCTGAATGGTCTAAAGCATGTGCTTACAGACGAGATCATAGCACCTGCCATTGCCTAACTCTGGGAGTACAAGTGACTGAATGGTCTTAGCAAGTGCTTACAGACGAGATCATAGCACCTGCCATTGCCTTACTCTGGAAGTACAAGTGGCTGAATGGTCTAAAGCATGTGCTTACAGACGAGATCATAGCACCTGCCATTGCCTAACTCTGGGAGTACAAGTGACTGAATGGTCTTAGCATGTGCTTACAGACGAGATCATAGCACCTGCCATTGCCTAACTCTGGGAGTACAAGTGGCTGAGTGGTCTTAGCATGTGCTTACAGACGAGATCATAGCACCTGCCATTGTCTAACTCTGGGAGTACAAGTGGCTGAGTGGTCTTAGCATGTGCTTACAGACGAGATCATAGCACCTGTCATTGCCTAACTCTGGACAGATTCTAGCATGAGAATCTTAATCAGTTTTCTTGTGCTTACCGATCACAATGCCTTTAATGTCCATGTTTGAATTTCACTTGGAACAGAACTTAGTGTGAGAAAGTTTGTTAGTTTGCTTGCCAAAGGCTTGTGGTTTTTTCCAAGCATCCTTGTTTCCTTCACCATCCCTAAACTGACTGTCTTGATAGAAGTGAAAAAAAATCTTGACTGGGGCATAAAACAACATTCCTCTAATCAACTTAACCTTTATACAAACATGTATCTGGTTGAGAAAAAATTCAATTGCAGCTACTGCAGTATTTAATTTTTTTCTCAATCCAGTTAATACTAATTCAGAAAATGACTTAACTACCATGGGAAAAAATGAACCATTTTAAAAAACTCTACTGTAACTGATTATGTAGTGAAACTAATCAGATGGTTTTTAACGTAATAGGTTTATAAGAAGGGAATGAAAATGTGTACTGGTACACATCATTAGGTTTTCTCACCAATTTTATCCAGTTCCTGTTCAGATTTGTTACACATAGTAGGAAAGAACACAACAACC
The DNA here is from genome assembly GCA_021292105.1 of Anadara kagoshimensis. Classification (NCBI taxonomy): domain Eukaryota; kingdom Metazoa; phylum Mollusca; class Bivalvia; order Arcoida; family Arcidae; genus Anadara; species Anadara kagoshimensis. Next base: position 25,920,453 of record CM037858.1, read on the forward strand.
ATCAGACTACAAGTGGAGGTTTATTAGATTCACTTTTTTTGCTGGTAAATATCCGACATCATCAGGATAATTACAATATTTGTATTTTGTCATCAGTTAATTCTAGTGAGATTTAATTTCAGCGGAACTTATTTTTAGAAGTATGATTATTTAATAATTTCATTTTATTATAAAGGACAACTTTTACATCTGAAGTATACAGTATGTAATGAAAAACTTTTCAAACAGAAATTAAACAAAAATATGAAAATTTTTCCCTTGTACTGTAACAAGAAATTAAAAAATAAAGGACCAGACTAGGGTAGAACCTTTGACCCCCTGTGCTGAAGGATACTCTTCCATCTGATTACACTACCCATTGAATTCCATATTCCATTCTTTCAAAAACTTGCAAACCTGTCCAGTTGGAATGGGGTGAAGCCATGGTGTTTTACATCCATGTCAAGATTCTTTCAGTTATATGAAGGTTTGACACTTATTCGAGTGGAAGAATGGTGTTTTTACATCATTTATGTTGAAGTGGTCACAAAACCACATACTTCAGCAAGAAAATGGAAACTTTCTCACACTATGATCTGTCCAAATGTAATTCAAACCTAGGCTGTAAGAGGCAGCGTTATTCAAAAGTCTGTGCTTATAACCAGTCAGCCATTCAGACTTCATCTGTGGAATTGGGAAAAACTGATCCATTCAAAGTTCAAACCTGCCTTAAAGGCCACCTCTATATAAGGGTCACCTGTTTTTAAAGGACCAAATTTTATCCCAAATGCTCTTTAATAATATCATTTGAACCTGTATATAAGGGCCACCTGTCCTTAAAGACCACTTTTACTAGTTCCCTTAGGTGGCCTTTACAGACAGGTTTGACTTTAAAATACAATAGACCTATGTTATAAACAATATTCTTACATTTCAGATATCAATGAATGTGAGTCCTATCCTTGTCAACATGGTGGAACATGTGTGGACGACATCAACCATTACAAATGTTACTGTCCGCCAGGATGGCAAGGGCCACATTGTCAGATGGACGCAGACGAGTGTACGGGGAGTCCGTGTGTGAATGCATACTCCTGTAGTGATCTTGTCGGAGATTTTGTTTGTGATTGTCAGCCTGGCTGGACAGGAAAGAAATGTGACATAAGTAAGTATGAGGTCATTTTGTATGGAGACTTACACTAAAAGTAATGACCAGGGTGACAAGGTTTTGTGGTGCCTCACATATCACTTTATGTACTTTGTTTTGGTGTTACAGTGAAATCAAGACAGAATAATGTCTGTCTCGGCCTAGCAGGAGTGGTGTAGCATGCATGTAAGCCATTACTCCTGTGCTTGTGCATAAGTTCTTGATAAAAATTCTGAATAGGTAAAACAAACTACCAATGTGATGTAAAACCATATACATTTTGTACAACTAAGCACTTTGTATTTTGAATTCTGTTAGACTTCTTCTTCAGCATGCATATAAGCCAATAATCCTTGGTTTACACATAATTTTTTTTTATAAAAATCTTTAATAGCTAAGACAAACTACTGATTTGTTGTAAAACCATATACAACCAAGCACATGTAATTTGAATAACATAAAACTTCTACTTTAGCAGAATTTTTAGATTTGTATTTCTTGTTCTTTTAGATATCAATGATTGTCACCATCAGTGTCAGAATGGAGCTCAATGCTTTGTAAGTATATATACTAATATCTGTGTTCATCTAGGAATTTTCAGAGTGGGCCATTTTCAAAAACATTTGTCTAAAACACCTTAACTTAAATTTTTTGCATTCTTGTGATGTTGAATATAACTCACTAAGGCCCGAACAATTGGGATCATTTGGCAAAATAAGGGATCAATCATGGCCCCTTCTAGGATGAACCCTTAAATATAGTTCTTTTTTTGTTTGGCAGATTTTTAATCGGAGCATTCTCTGAGCATATGACTGTAGTACTGGAACTGTGGCGCCATTGTTATTCAGTTAAAGTTTATCTTAAGAAATTATTTCACATCCAAATTTGTTTACATGATGCACTTCAAAACCTAAATGCACAAACACACCTTTTATTGTGCAAAATCAGCATTTACAAGTTTACTTATATTTGAAAATGAATCATCATTCATTATCAGTCCTTAACATAATCAAGTATACCAGTCATAAAATTGCATAATACAATCGTGAAACGCATAATACAATCGTGAAACGTTTTTCTAAATCTTTTGATGTAGATAATAAACTAAAATTTAGACCAAAACTAATCAACCTTGAATAAAACGTTTTGTTAAATTTCTTCACTTCAATGCAAACTTGAAAATCAGTCATTCGGAAATAATTCAGATTTTTGATTTCTTCCATTGATAATTTTATAGTATATATTAGATACCAGAGTCATTCATTAGATTAATATTTCTGTTTATGTGAATTCTTTCCCAGGAATCTGTGCCCGTTATATATGCTGATCCCTGTACAGAATCTGTGTTAAATCATTTTATAAATTTATTTTATGTGTGGGAATTACTTCATAATGGCATAAACGAAATAAATTTTAATATTAAAAATCCTGAGAATTATTTCATAATGGTTTACAAAATACATTTTGTATTTAAAATCTTAAAAATTATTTTAATAATGGTGCAAACGAAATAAAATCTTGAGAATTATTTTGTAATAGCAAATAAAATATTAAAATCGTAGCTGAGAATTATATTCATAGTGCCATAAATGTGTCCTGCTTGAATTGAAATTTATATGGTACACAGATTTAACTTTATTAATGTTTTATTGAACTATAAAACAACTTGTAGAGCTTTAGAGTGTGAAATCTCTCACCACTTCAGTAGTTCAGTTGATAGAGTGCTCACACTGTCAGTGAGAAGTTTTGGGTTTGAACCCAGACCCGGTCTGACCCAAGACTTGTAAGTGGGTAGTGACTGTTCTTTTGCAAAGCACACAGCATTACAAAAAGAAAGTCACAATTCTTTTTAATAGGAACTTAAAATAAATGAGGTCCCATGTCACGGTAGACTTGGCACAATAAAGAACCCTGCTGTATAATGCCACAAGCCCAACGCACAGGGAAAATTTCTTCACCTTCGCCTATAGCTGGTTATGTCTTTATATAAGTAATATATTCTTGACCTAAAACACCATTACTCAACTCAACTCGTCTTTCTCTCTCCAAAGTTTTAATTAATGATGAAATGGTATAAAAATATATGTAAAATATTTGCTGAACTAAAGTTTGGATTCTGACTTCAAATAGTTGAAAATTCTTCATAAAAATACTGCAATCAACCAAAACAATTACTCTGATCTGTATGAATTTTTTTAAAGTAAAGCCTCACAAACTGTTTTAATACTATTTTTCTTTTGTTTCAACATTTAGTTTAAGTTTGGAGTTCAACTCTTGGTTGGTTTCCACTAATTTTTTATTGTTATTTAGTGTCTTCTGTGTCAAATTAAACACATAACATTGAAATTTATCCATTATTCAATTCTGCTTCAGAGGCGAGTACTCTTATGTCACATAATGTGGTAAGGGGGATAACTCTAATCTAACTTCACTATACTTTCAGGATCTTGTGGACAGTTACCATTGTAAGTGTTTACCAGGCTACACAGGGAGACATTGTGAAACAGAAATGGATGAATGTTCCAGTAACCCCTGTCAGAATGGAGCAACATGTCATGATCAAGTTGCTGGTTATACATGTGAATGTGTACTTGGTTTTACAGGATTCAACTGTCAGGTATGACTGGTGTATTGCCATGTGCGGCAGTGAAATTCAGTATTGCAAATTCAAAGAAGGTTCTGAAAATGTTTGTAAGACCAGAACTTCGTAATTAAAAAAGCTATGATTTTATTGGAGAGATTCATCTGATTGATCACTATAAAATCTGCTTCATGAAAAAAAAAATAAACAAACAAACAAACAAAATTGATAAACTGTTGTGGTACATGTACTTCCACTGAAATTAAATCTCATTAGATATATGTACTAGTGTCACTCATTCCATTCTTGTTATATGTGTACCTAAGTTCCAAAATTTGAACTGATAACTCTGGTAACCTTTGACCACATCTAATAAATAATATCTTAAAGTAACATATATAAGAAACTTCCTGAAAAATACAGGTCGCCAAAATACATTATAAAGTATGTATATTTTGACAGAATTTTGGCAATTTGATTTCTAATAAGAAAGTTTTAAGAAATTCTCAATACCTTATTTCATGATATTCAAATTTTCTGTCATTTAATGCAGCAAATATTAGAGAAAACTATTTGTAACATTATCAATATGAAAAGCTTATTAGAATAAATTTATTTAAGTCTTTGTTTGACATGTTAATTTATTTGTTCAACAGGTTGATGTAGACCCTTGTTATCCCAACCCCTGTAGAAATGGTGCCAGTTGTTTTAACATACAGGGTGATTATTACTGCCACTGCCCTGACAACTGGGAGGGAAGAGACTGTGCTCAAATCAGGTCTCCCTGTAATTCAGGATCTTGTCAAGGTAAGTTTAACTTAAAATGGATCTAATGAGTTTCAGGTAGATGGAATCATTTATTAAGAAGTCTTATATGTTGTTTTTTTTTTCATACAGGAAAAAAAAGAAAAAAAGAAAAAAATATCATTGATTTATCTGTAACTGAAAAAAAGATAAAAAGTATTCTTCTATCAGTAAATATGAATGGTTTAAAGATTGTTAAAATATTGGTGGTGATGTTAATTAAATTCAAAAATTGATACTTAATCATGTTCATGGTGGTGTAACTAGCTAAACAGGACATGCTTACTCTTCCACAGCATCTGACCTCATTCAATGGTAAAAGTTAATGTACTAAATTTACCAGTTTTCAAAGTTTTTACTTTGTTTTTTGGATTGTGCTTTGGTTTGTTTTTTTTTTTTTGTTTTTTTTATTGTACTAACTACCCATGTATATGTATTACATATTTTAGTGATTGACAGCTGTACAATCACCATACCAAGTAACAACACCCTGGGTGGCAAGCGGCTCATATCCTCAAATGTATGTGGTCAACATGGCATGTGTATAAGTAAACCTAATGGAGCGTTTACTTGTGCATGTGATCTGGGATACACTGGAACGTACTGTCATACAAGTAAGTCTTTATTACTACATGTATCAGACTCTGATCTAAGCAAGACATATAATATTATGTAATTCTTGTTTCGATTTTTTTTTTAAGTTTTATCAACCATTTATAGTACATCAGCGATATTGTGGCAGAGTGTTTATAAACACAGGCATGTCCATTCTACACAAATGGGTATTAATACCCTGTTATTGTATGTGTATATCCATGCCTTCATGCGTCCATTTCAAAAACTATCTCAATATGATCCCTAATTACATCAAAATTGACTCATCTATGTTTATAACCACTCTGCCAAAATATCACTGATGGATTATACAAGATAAAAAAACCCTCATGTTGCAACAATGTTTATATTGTAAAGAAGTGCTTTTGTCAGGATGGGGTTTAATGAGTTTTATGATCATGGTGTCTATGCATGGTAGTTCAAAGTCTGTTGTTCTGTTGTAAACTGAGTGTTTTTTATCCTTCATGAAATAGTGATTTTGAGAATGATCCAGAATTTTCAGATTAATATACTAAATAGGTAATTTTGTGTAATTTTATCTTTTGATTGCTATTTCAGATATTAATGACTGTCTCAGTAATCCGTGTCAGAATGGTGGAACATGTATAGATGCTGTCAACTCTTACCAGTGTATCTGTAAAGAAGGCTGGGAGGGGGCACTGTGTAATATCAGTAAGTTATAAGCCATGCCTCTAATGTGTGAATGGTCATCTCGGAAATCTATGCATATTTATTTGTAATTAGTAAAATAAGAAGTCTGTTAAACTGTCTTGTCATTAGATCTATGTTAGATATTTGACTCCATAGGGTGGGGATTAAAATATCAGCAGCAATAGTTGTAATTTAATAGATTTAAATTTAAATTTTTTTTTATTATTATTATCCACTTCTATTGTTGCCTGCAGTAAGGAGTAGATTAAACTCTATTTAATCAATAAATTTTGTTAAATAATACCAACTCTTTATTTTGATTTACAGATAGAAATGAGTGTTTACCTAATCCATGTAGAAATGGAGGGATTTGTTTAGATTTAGTTGCAGACTTTATGTGTCAGTGTGTTGACGGATGGAAAGGAAAAACATGTACATTACGTAAGTGTTTGTCATAGTAGAAACTGTTCTTAGTTTGCATAAAGTAGAATCGCAAAGGGCTTACAACACTTCTACACTCTTTTAGATGTATAGTAAAATTCAAAGCTTCTACTTGTTCATGAAAATTTTGGCATTAAAAAGGCTTTGGTGACACATCGAGGGCGGCTTATAAAGATAAACATAGAACCAATGTATTTTAGGACTTCAGAATGCTGTGATGAGAAGTGAGGTGGCAAAGATATTGTAGGACATTGTAACAAGGTCTTACTGTATATTAGTTACTGTACTTTTGGTATCATTCCAGGATCTCTATCCAGCACATCATCTTTCACTTTAAACAGTGTGATGTCATGATGTTTGGCTGTCCACATTTCTTCAATTCCTTAAGGTGTTTATGTCAGCTGTGTTATAACCATAAGTTGGATCTTGTTTCAGTTTGCCCCTTTTTCTTGCATTCTTTTTTCATAATCCTGTTTTAGAGGCTTAATATTGTTCTAGAATGTTTTAACACACACTCATTCCCTTCATTACCCAGGTAGTATCTTTATAATGTTCAGTTTGTCCATTCAATGGCTAGTATGAAATGTTGTGGTATATCTGACAATTTAATTTTATTTTTTGCAGGACATAGCCAATGTGAGCGTACCACCTGTTCTAATGGAGGGACATGTGTAGATCTTACTGAAGCATTTACCTGTCGATGTGCAGCTGGGTTCACAGGAAGCACCTGTCAATTCCGTAAGTGAAAATACTGAATACAGTAGTTTTCTAATTTTCTTAGAAGTTTGACTTTCGAAAAAAAACATTGCTTTTGATTGGATTAATTAATCTTTTTAGGTCAACTGTTTAGTCTGAAATTACATTTCTTGGTCATAATTATGATGATATGAAAATCACAAATTTATTTTGGTTACATGAAAAAAACTGATGTCTTATACACTTTTCTCTTAATTTATGTTATATTTTTCTGCTATAATAGTTAAAGTGCGAGCCTGTGACAGTTCTCCGTGTCATAATGGAGGTACTTGTGTGAACAGTGGGGATAGCTATACCTGTATCTGTAAGGAGGGTTATGAAGGGCCATCATGCGAGGCTAATATCAACGACTGTAATCCATTCCCATGGTAAGATATAAATATTTTTTTAACTTGTGTTTTGGGGCTTAGCTAGTCATGATGTTGTATATATAGTAAATATAATAGAGTGATTTACTGCCAGAATTTCTGTTCAGGATCTTTTAGCCTTGTGCTAGAATGCTTGCTTTTTCGGGGTCCATCCTCAGCTGGGGCACTCTGCGAGGAAGTGGATTTTTTCAAGTGTTTCCTCCCCCAGTTACACTTGTATATATTCTATAATCTATAAAAATTACATGAATACTGTTAACTCTATATGTATATTCTTTTAATATGCCCATTTCTAGAAACAGAACATATTATGGAAAGGTACCACTTGTAATACCCGTAGTTTGTCTGACCTACACCTGTAACACTGTTGAAGTGTAATGACTTACTTGACTTATGTCCATCTCTCCTTGTGGAAAATTGGGCCAGATATCTTTCTCCTCCAAGAATCTCTGTTATCAGCTATTTTGAAGTGTAATACACAAATGTAAAATGTGAAAAAACTCTTGATAGTTATTATATTGCAGTTTCACTCTCAGTTTTCAAATTCTGGATATAACTTATATTATCAAGACATACAATTCTTGATTGATTTTTTTGGTTAATACTGCAGACTTAGGGTTTGAGGGTTGTGGGTTCTAACTCCAAATTGGCTGCTGTTGTTATGGCCTAGATGTGTAGTAACAGCTCTTATTTTGTCTTATTAACAGTTACAACGGTGGTAAATGTATAGATGGTGTTAATTGGTATCTTTGTGACTGTGCCAAGGGATTTGCAGGGCCTGATTGTAGAGTCAGTAAGTATAAACAAGATATATTTCACTTATATCCATCACCAGCTATTGTAATTGGTATCTCTGTATGACTGTGCCAAGGGATTTGCAGGGCTTAATTGTAGAGTTATTAATTATATATAACACAGTATGAATTATAGTCTCCATTATTTTACTTATATTGACTCATCACCAGCTATAGACAGTGTAATTAGTACCTTTGTGCGACTTTGAGGGAGGTTAACAAAGAACATATAGGAAACAGATTTTATACTGTGGTAATAAGTGAGTTTTCAAAGTTATTGAGGGAATTATAACAAGGTCATATTGGTAATTGAGAAAGAGGGGCAACATCATCTCTGAAGTGTTGGAGTTTCACTCTTCACCATTCACTTTTCATCAGTTCACATAAATTAAAGTTACAAGGCAACACAAGTGTAAATCTATTTTTGTAATTTCTGTAAAGAATGACATGCAGACATTAAATTTGTTTGAATAATTTATATTTGAAATCTCTTAATTACAGATATAAATGAGTGTACGTCTAATCCCTGTACATATGGGAGCACCTGCATTGATGGTATTGGAGGATATAAATGTATTTGTCCCCCAGGAAGGAATGGGGATAAGTGTGAAGATGTCAAAGGCCAGTCCCCCTCCCCACAGTCCTGTATATTTAACCGTAGAATATATCCAGATAAATCGTCATGGGAACATGAATGTAACTCTTGTACCTGTAAAAATGGTGTAGTTCAGTGTAGCAAGGTAACTTTGAAATTTATTTTTTACGGGTAGTTCTGTCAACAGGCATAAAGTTTCTGTCCCTCTAATTTATAAATTATTTTATAACATTGATATACAATTGTAGTATAAAATACAAATTGTTTCGACTTGGTGGCTTTAAAAAAGTAAAAAATAAAAAATAAAAGTAAAGATTTGTGATAATTGATAAATTTTAATTAAAACTGGTTATAAAGTATATTCTGACAAATCTGAACCTTATACATTTTATTATTATTATATTATATATAGAATTCTACAAAAAAAATTAATATTTAATATACTGGTATCTTAAATTAGTCAGCATTTCAGTGGATAAATGTATACTAGTGTATTACATGAATATTTCATTTTCAAGAAATTTAATGAATTCTTACAACTTATTTCTAAAAAGACAAATTTTTAATTATTATAAATTCTCTGTTACAGATATGGTGTGGTCCACAAAATTGTTTGTATCATCCCAATGTTACAGAAAACGTAGTTAGTTGTGCTTCACACCAGACCTGTGTTGTACAGACTGAAGAGACATGCTTTATCCCTCCCTGTCTTCCCTGGGGCCAGTGTAAAGACATCACTAAGATAAAGGATCCAGCCCCACAAGGGATCAACTCTAACTGTGTACCTAACAGTGCTCAGTTAGGCAACAATTGTGCCAAGATTACACTTATATTTGATAAATCAAAGATGCCAGTGGTAAGAATTATTTCCTAAGTATGCGTTTTGTTGTTACAGTTGCCATGATTACAGATATTGAAAAATTCAGGACTCATAATCTGAAAATAAAATGCCCAGATTATGTAATAAATTATACAAAACATAATTCATTATATTAAAGTTTCTTATAGAGTATAACAGATAATTACTGGTACTTTTAAGACCTATGACAGAAAATCAATTAAAACAAGTTCTGAATTAATGCAAGATGGACTGTTTACTTCATAACTAACTTAAGGCTTGCACATCAAAGTTTCCACATGTAAAAAAATTATTAGTAATATGTTAGCGAAAGTGTAAGCATATATACATATGAATAGTCCCCTGGTATTATATACACCTTTAAAGGGAGATAACTCACCAATTTGGTTTCAACCAGAACAGAATATTGATATATGGAACAAAATATTTTAGTTGTCTTCATGCATTTGTAAGTTAAGCTAATGGTCACTGTAATCCTAATGTAAAAAGAGTTGACAGAGAGATAACTTTCAATTATATTATCTTGTTACAGGGTATATCAGTGGAAAGAATATGTGACACACTGAGACAGTTAAGTATACTACAGAAAATAGCCCATACAAAAGCTATATACCTGGTATGTGGAATACAGAACGGTCACCCAGATACTATAGAAGTACTAATGGTGAGTACTATCAAGGTTAGACAAGTACTGCAGGTCTAAGTGGCAAAGTGTTCTAAAGCACTTCTTCCTTATCAAAGTGTCTCTCACTGACTAGGCTTCTACATCTTGATTGGGAAAGTGATCTAATGCAGTATTTACTGTTCAAAGTGCTTCTCACAGACTAGGTTTTAAAATCTTTAGCGGCAAAGTGATCTAACACACTGCTTCCTGATCAGAGTGCCTCTCACTGACAAAATTACAACTCTTGGGTAGCTCCTAGTGTGAGAAAATTTGTGGGTTTGCTTGCTGAAGGCCATTGAGTTTTGATACCATTCCAGAACAGCAACGGCAAAAATGAAATATTTTTAACTGTGCCATACCGCCAAATTTTGAAATAGCAATTAATCATGAAATAAAATATGGTGCAAATGAAATGGGCATGATTTTTCAGATAATGACCATAGCATATACCCGCCAACTATCCACCAGTGAATTCCAGCTAATATAATACCAAATGACACCAAACCACCAGCCAACCAGTGTATTCCAACTGTTAATCATATCTAAATTAAATTTAATTAAAGTATAGTTTCCTCGCCTAGCTAGTGGACCAACCTAGTTGGTTTCATCCCTTCTCTTATCAATCATTTCTAATTGAATAATTGATTTATTTAATTTTCCTGTATTTGTTATAGTCTACAGAAGAAGGTGAAAATCCAGACAATCCACAAATAGATAAAGTTTTAAAACAAGCATTGGACAATCTTACAAATCTGATAAGTCATAAAAAAACAAATAGCAGTGCTTTATCTGCTGTCATTGAAGTGCAGGTAGAAACTACTGTTATAAATCAGGCAGCATCCTCAGGTAAGATAACTTACTTTGCTCAGTCTGTTTCAATTGCTTGTAGTTGTAAGCATCCTCTGTAGCAGCCACAGGTGGTCTACTCTTTTTTCAACTCTATAGAGGTGTCTAGCATGCACTGAAACATAGGACCTCGGTTTTGAGTCTCATCTGAAAAACTATCCTAAAATTGAGTTTTTTAAGCTCTAGTATGGGCAGAGGATTAAAATTATCTCAGAAAATTTTCAAATCCTGAGTGAGGTTCGAACCCACAACCGTTGACTTTGAAAGACAGTGACAGTAACACTCAGCTATGTCAGCCCATAACAATTAAACTCACCTGTATAGTTCAATAAACAAAACAATATGTGATGCCCCCTTTCAGGAATGTGAGCATAAGTAAAGGTATTCACAGTTGAAAAATGGAAATTTTTTTTTTTTTTTTGCTTTTTGATCACCGAGTCTAGATGTCTTATAACAGCTTTTGCTAATTTCATTCTCTGGTCTGAAAAGTTCCAAAACACAGTTTACAAGTGGTAAGACTTATGGATCATAGTGCCTCTCACCACCTTGGTTCAAATCACACTCTGGCATAGCCTAGTGTGACAAAGTTTGTCAGTTGGCTTGTCTAAGTTTGGTGGTTTTCATCAGGTTCTTTGGTTTCAATTACTTCAATCCACTGCAGCTGTGCACTGAATACATTTTACATAAATCAGTACCTGCATATGTATTTCTCCTTATTATCCCCGTCTTTCGAAGAAAGAAAGGGATTTTAAATTTGAGTTCCATCCCTCTATCTTAAATTATTGTCTGCACAAATTCTCCAAAACTATAAAGCACTATTTCATGAAACTTGGTGAAAAGCATCAACATTGATGCACATAACCCAAATTTATTCGCTCAATTTCCTGGGAGTTATTCATGTGTATTTATAAAATGATATGCTCAAATATAAAACTCATTTGTTTTTTTATTTTTACAGGTTCAACTTATATAATTCCTGCAGTATGTTCAGTGATAGGATTACTGGGCATAGTGACAATTATTTTCCTAGTAATATTTCACTTTAGGAGGAAAAAATTATTGCGGCAGCAACAAGCTGCAGAACAATATGTTGAGCAACAAAAAACAAACAATGAAAATGAGGAAAATATTCGTAGATATAAAAATCCATTATACGCAGGAACGGACAAAGGAGGAGGGACAAAAAAGAAAACTGCTGTGAAGTTACATAGTATGGATGTAGAAAAATTTGAAAAGAGTCCCCAGCGGCATCATCATATGTCAGCGAGGTCAGACTCGCCAAATGATTCCAATGATTGGAAAGAAACTAGTCTACCACAAAAAACTAAAAAGAAAGACATAAATATAGAGCTGTCTCGCACGCGAGCAGCAAGGGCAGCAGAGCGCGAGTTAGCTCATCGAGAGTTCTTGGAAATACAAAAAACATTAGGAGAGGAGTTAGAAAGAGAAGTCATGGTTTAGCATATATTTGTGTACTGTATTGTAGTTTATTTATATTTTTCCATTGGATGTGTTTCGATGTACTGTGTCTTAATATTACATGTTGATCTCCATATTACGTGCCATGTTCTCATCATAAATATTCATAAGTGGATTTTACGTTATGATGGAAAAAATGTGGTCATCAAAAAACTACTAAATCTGTGAAAAGATGTTATATTGTGGAGAATATTTAGAGTTCTACTCTCAATTAATCAGTATTTATTTGAAGTTTTAACTTTTGTTTATGTCTGTCAGAAATAAACATTTCATATTTCTGTCATTCAGAAGTGGCGGAAATTATTTAATCTTTCTGTTTATCAGGATTGAAACATTACATCTGCTGATATCTTTCAAACGGACCTTGTTATAGGATGAGGAGTGCTATTCATAAATAAGTTTCAATGGATTTGTTCACAGTGACAGAATATTGTATGATACGTAAGCTTCAGCGATCAAACCCTTTACTGACTATGAGTATTTTCTAGTTTTTATACAGGTTTTTCAGTTTAATGGAATTTTTTTGAGAACTTTTCAGAACAGTGAATTTATTGTCCAAATTGTGACACGATTCATCATAAGATCTGGTTTTATAAGCATGTATTCATTTCAATGATGACAATTTATTTATAATTTGTTTTGTATCTTCTTGTTTTTTTCTGATTTGACCAAGTGTCTCTGTTTTATATCTTCACCTAAATGTGACTTCAATTTTCATCGACTGATGAAGAAAAATCTGTTACCATGACGATTTAACTGTACACAAGTCATCTAAGATGAAAGTTCTTATGAAGCTATAGGTTAGATCTAGACTTATGTGTGCTGACATCAAGCACTTTTACTATTGCTTAAGAATTGAAATTTGTCTACCTAGTTTGACAATTTTTTTAACCATGGTTTGTGGTGCTAAAATGTTTCATGGATAATTCCTGGACTTTTGAAACAATTATTGAGATAAAAAAAATTTAAAATGAAAAAAAAACAATGTGTTGTAAAATATGATTTTTATGTATAGTTTACTTTAAGAACTTCTTGTAAACAGGTCGAGGAACTTCACCAAGATTTGTGTATTTTCTTAGATATGGCTTCTTTAGAAGATTGCCAATTTTGTTAATTTTCATTGAAAGGGTGTGCGATTTATCATAGAAACTATGTACTGTACAAGAAGAAACATTAGCGGTAGGAAACCTTCGTGCATTTGATCTTGTAAACTATTTTGGGGTTAGAAACTTTTATGGTTTCCCTTGTAGGAAAATACACAAGAAGCAGACAGAAGTTTCCACTTGGAAGATGTATTCGCTGTACAAGAGTCACAGTGAAAATTATGAATATTTTTCACTGCGAATGTTTCTTTTTGTACAGTATAGCAAGCAAAGTAACGATACAGGATATTTCATTTATGTTGTTTTTGTTGCTGTATGAGTTTAGTGCAAATACATTCTTGTCTCAGGAAACATTTTGTTGCTTTAACTTTGTCCAAAGGACTCGGCGAAATATACATGTATTGTGGCAAACATTCAAACGATACGGATTAAATCCAATAGCGAAAGAGTCGCACATGCCATCCATCGTCCAATTTCATTGATTCAAAATATTTTTAAACAAATCAAATGAATTTTTTTGTATTTTTGTACTGGTTTTTAATTGTTTTATAAACTTTTTGTACAATGAAACAAAAATTCTCCATTTCAGTAAAATATATCTTAAATAGAAGTGTATTATTTGCTCATCCGTCGTCAACCATCGTAACTATTTCAGAAGTTAAAAAAATTATATCATATTTTTTGTAAAAATCTAGAGTCATCATCAAAATGTCTTTTTTTTGTAATTTAAAAAGAGTCCCAGTCCATGCGGATATTTCACACCCATTGTTTTTCAGTTTTAACATAAAGCTTGCATTTACTGGTTGTTTTTGTCATAAGTTTTTTTCATAGTCAGAACAATTAATTTGTTGATTTTCCTGTTGGAAATAATATTATAAGTCTTGAGGGGAGATAATCGATATTATGACACACATGCCTCTAGAATAGATTTATGATGTCAAGTTGAAAATTTGCCTATTTCAAAAGATTATCAACATAATGCTTATTAATTAAAAAAGACCATTTTATATTTTGGAAAGACATACAATGCAAAGGAAATTAATTATGACAGAGTAAAAATTTTAATAAGAGACTTAACTTTCAAATTTTAAAACAGTAAATATCATGTTAACTTAGAATTTATTTTAAAATTGGATTATGAACATCTACATTAAATTTCATATGGTAATCAAAAACAAACATACGGTACTAATCCATTTCCGAATCACAATCCAGAAGCAAAGTAAAAACTTTGGAACTGACAAGTTAGGTTAGACACGTGAACTTCCACCAGGGAAGTGAGGCCGGGTGCTCCGGAAGGGTATGCACCTCCTGTTTAGCTAGCTACACCCGCCACGTGTGTAACTGATATACATATACTGTAGATAACTGTGAATTCGCAATTATCGCATACCAACCCCTAAGCGTCATTTCACGAATATGTGAATTCACGACCACAATCCATGTAAATATTAAAATTTAAGATCAATAGGCAATTATCTTATCTCCTTCTCTTTGGACCTTTTGTCACGTTCATAAATGATTGTTGGCATGTTTTGCAATTTGCCTTTTTATTTTCGCGATTCTGGGAATATCCACACTTATAATATATGGATCCTGGAAAATAGGTTATCTGAGGATATATACCAAATTGAATGAATACCAGAACCAAAAATTCTATATTTAGACAATATTTATAAGTCTTGTTGATAAAAAAAGTCCAATGTATATTGAGTGACCTTAAATCTTACATGTTTTTGACATCTGATCTCACTATATTGATAAATAAATCAAATTCATTTTATATTGTCCAAACATTATACATAACCATATACACCGATTGTTCATTAAGGATCTTCATGATGTTTCAGATGTATTATGTCAAGTCTAGCAACTGCTTGTAAACACATATTTTTTATTAGAATACATGTATAGGCAAACAATGTTGACCTGTCCGCTTGACCTTTCAGTAGGAATATTCACATAGGAGAGTCCACCCATGACATGGGTAGGATTAGGATTCCTAGTTAATAAATGAACAGTGTTCGTTCCTAGTGTTTCTCATTATGTAGACACAATAAACATGTGTGTTCCCTTTATATGCTAATAAACTTATTCATAATAAATATTTAAATTAAAGGTTCAACAGACAGGTCAATGTTATTTGCCTATACATGAATATTGTTTTCTCAATATCATACCTGCTGCCAACCCTTCTAATATCACAACAAAAATTTCAGATTTTCTCGGTTCCCCACTACTCCCACATGGGAGGTTAGAATCTCCAAATTTTCTAAACCATGACCCCGTATTACCCACTATTTTGAAATACTATTTTAACTAGGATGATAATTAGATCCTAAGAGTTTTTCATTGTCTTCCTTACAAGTATGCTGGTAACTTGTGCACTTGATATCCAAGTTTTAAAATGCATAGTAAAACATCTATAGCCATGCTAACAGTAGACACTTTAACTTCTGAAAAAAAAATATTAAAAATTCAAACCATATTGGGAATTTCTTCTTCTTTTTGCATATAATTTTGGCAGTTAATAATGGAAAGGAAAAGCAATTTATTGATGGCAATGTATTTTGCAGCATAATTTTGTCAAAATATTTGTGTACGAGCAGTTTTTACGACTGTTATTCAGTGCTTGTAAATAGTATAAATATTATGGAGTTCAAAATTCTCCATTCATTTTAATTTATTATTGTGAAAATGTGGAAATTGTATGTGAAAGCCTAGGATGTCAGTGTATATCTATATACGTAATATTGTGTCATTCTAAGCATGTCATTGTTAACTTTAAGGTTTGTGCTTCACTGCATCTTTATCATGATATAAATGTTATTTTGATGTGCATATAAATATTTTATTTAAGTTCTGAAAATGTATTTTATTTATAATATGAAGTGTTTTTTGATCACCCATTTATTATTATTATCATTATCTTTATCTTTATCATTATTATTATCTGTGTTATGCATGAACTTGTTTGTATATTTTGAAAAAAAATATTTAAATCAAACTGTAACTGTTTTATACCTGTTACCGTGACAACAGTTATCTTAATTTATTATTAAGTTACATTTATCATTACTTATTGTTAGTAAAAAAATTCAGTATTGTCTCAAAAAAACATTGATGACATTTTATTTAAGATGAAATAAATTTCTATTCTCCAAAATTCAATTTTTAATTTTCAGAATCACAATTCTTCACATGATCGAACCATTCATATAACTCACGCATTTTCACAAACTGGTTTTGACACTTCACTTAATTCATAAAATTATTTAAATGTAGGAAATTTTCATACCCCAAACAAATTCACATAAATCATACATTTTTTGTAAACCACACTTCATCTAATTATTATAAAGAATTTTCATACTCCAAACAAGTTCACTGTGCTCATACATTTTTCATAATTTTTCATACTACATCTTATTCATATAACATGTATAAGTAATTTTCATATCCACAATATATCACTTATTTCATAAACATCATTTAACCAGAACGGTTTCATGCACACTCATATGAATATGAAAGACACATAACTTTGTTTCATATATTTTCATATTAGTCAGAATTTTTCATTCATATCCATACCTATATAATTTTACATTTGCATCCACATTCAATCTCACATTATTCATACATGGATAGACATTTTTACTGGCAAAATCTTAATTTTCATAGTTGTACTCACTTTCATTTATTTCATTTATAATTGGGAAACCTTATGTTATTTTTAGATTCTCACACTTTCATTATAAAATAATTCATACCATTTCATTAATGAGATAAATCAGTTTCACATGTGTATCATTTGTTTCATATATTGAGAAGATCATTTTTTTTTTGTAAGATTTTCAAAACTTCGTTAATTAAATCCATGTTCATTTTCATACAATTAATTGTTTATTATAGATTTTAATTACATTATGAATCGGTCAGTCTTGTTATTTATAGATTCTCACATTTTTCATACGATTTTCACATGAATTATTTCATATATGAATTGATAATGCCTTGTTGTTAGTAGATAAATCTAATGTCAATTTGGTGCAATCACAAATTACGTACATTTTTTGTCATGTTTCATTATACATGTATTATTGTGCTCATTTTGAGAGATGTGATATTTTATTATTAAGTTTATCATTATAGAGTTAGGATGATGAATTACCTGTAAATACAGGTACAAATTAGTTTCTTTTTTTTTTCATCACAGTTTAAAATTCCAGCATTTTCAGTTCCCCAACTCCCTAAACCAATATATTTTACCATATTTCATTATTGTAACATGTACCTGTCCATATTGAGTATCATTTGCAGCAACCTGCCCATCCCATCACTACACACCTAACCCCACCTAATCATCACTTGAAAACAATATGTCAGTAAAATTTGACGGTACTTAAATAGCTCTTTTAAGAATCAAGGTGTCATTTTCTATAACTACTTGCTATTTTTTACTTCTGTTACATCATAACTTTCAACTACCGATTTCAAATTTACTGATACTTATTCACCTCTCAATTTAAGAGTGTCAATTTCTGCAATTTCAACTACCGAAATGAATTTACAGAAATTCTTAATTTAGTACTCTTTAAAATCTAGATTTTGCTTTATTTAAATCATTTAAAAAAATGCAAATGGTAAAATCTTTTTATTTTTATTTTTCAGTAAATTAAAATTTTGTAGTGAAAATTAATACACCTTTCTTTAAAATTATAATAGCGAAACAACTTTTCTTTGAAACTGCAAATAAACTTTCTTTGAAACTTAAAATAAATTGTCTCTGAAAATGAACCTTTTTTGGGGAACTAAAAATAGACTTTTGTTGACCTATGTACAAGTTAATTTATTTAAAGTGTGGACAAACAACCTGTCTGTTTGACCTTTCATTAGGAATATTCAAATAGGAGGACCCACCCAATACATGGGTAGTGCTATGATTTGCAGTTGATTATAATATCTACACATATAATTAGTGCTCTCGGCATAGAGAGGAAATAAACACCTGTGATACCTATACATGAATATACACCTCCATCATAAATATTTAAATTAAAGGTCAACCAGACAGGTCAGTGTTGTTTGCCTTTACCCTAATAATGCTGGAATTTTGACCTGAGTATGATATTATTGTTGGTGACGTATCAGCCAGGCAATAGCTTTGTATATCATGTGTATGTGTTGATGTGTGACAACATTGTTGTTGTCATCTTAAATGATTTTAAAAAATAAAATAAAGTGTTTTATAATTAAGTATTTGTCTTCTTACTTATCATGAGGAGTTTGAATTCCCAGTCAGGATTCTTCCGCTTTTTTCAAGGTGGGCTGTTCGGAGTTGGTTGAGGAACATGGAGTATCCTATCTTGGATGGTTATTGTTATTGTAGCAACTAGCTACCTTCTGCAAGATAACTGACAAATTTTCTCAATTAGTATCTCCCCAAAGAGTGAGTGAGTTTAAGGTGTTTAAGGTCCCAGTCAAGAATATTTCACTTATATCTAGACATTGCCAGCTATAGGCTAAGGTGCAGAAATTTTGCCATTGCTTTGCGCTGATGGCATTATACAGCAGGGTTCTTTATCATGAGATGGGACCTTGTTTATTCTAAGTTTCCTTCCGAAAGAACCATGACCTTCATTTGGTAAAGCAGAGTGTTGGCGAAAGAACAGTCACTTCCCACTTTCAAGTCTTGGGTCAGACCCGGTTGGGGTTCAAACACACAACCTCCAACTAACAAAGCAAGCACTCTACCAACCGAGTTACCAAAGTGGTTTTCTCTCCAAAGAAGATTTGAATCTATGTACTTAGAGGCACTATGATCCACAAGACAGTGCTTTAGGCTACTTGGGCCATACACTTGCAACAAAATCTGGAATTTGATGTCAGCATCAATATTAAAGACAGCCAAGTCAAATGATTCGTTGTTGGGCATTGTGATGATGGCATTATACGGCAGGATTCATCATGCCATGCCTACCTTCAATTATTTTAAGTTACCATCACAAAGAAACAGACTTTCATTTCATAATGCCAAATGCTTAGCCAAAGAACAGTCTCTACCCACTTTCAAGTCTTGGGTCAGACCCTGTCGGGGTTGGAACCCATAACCTCCCACTTATGGAGTGAGCACTCAACCAACTGAGCTACCACAGTAGTACAATAGACAGAACACATTAGAACCATTAATTAAAAATTTCTTTACTTTGGATGACAATTGATATAATGAAATTATAGTATATTTTAGGCAAAATCCCCAACTTTGGAAAGACACTGGATATTATAACAAAATGGTTTCCAGTGGTGTGTTTCAGCCATCTTGAATATGACACAGTCGAAGGTAGAACAACAATCACCAAATAGTTCATCTCAACCAATCCAAACAGAAATAAATGGAAATGAAATATATTCAATCTATAAAGGCCACCCAAGGGTACAAGAGAAAGTGCCTGTTATGGGCATGTGACAATGGTATACAGGTTCAAATAACATAAATGAAAAGCAATTGGGATAATCTTTTCTGGCAGGTGACCATTTAAGGCAGATTGGACTGTATTTGTTATATGAATATATAAATCTCTGAATTAAATCCATAGTCAATTTTATTAAACTGCTGAAATCATAGTTCATTTGAACATGGTTAAAAATGAAATACCGTACACCAACTCACAAAACTAATAATATCTCAAAGATAGCAGTACATTTGTACATAATTCTATAACAGTTATTGAGAAAAGCATTGAATCAGTGCAGTTTCAGGCTCAGAACTAAAAATGCCTTAAATTAATTTTTCTTTTTCCAATACTCTGAATTTTAAGTACATGTACATGTACTTCATAAGAAAAAAATCACAGTCCACGATCAAGTAAAAAAAAGCCTCAATGTTCAATGGTTTTGCAAGGATTGGTGTGACTTAATGAATAGCAATCAGTCAGAATAACATCCCTTCTTGCCATCTTACTGGACTATGTCCTCTGGTCTAAGCAGGAATCATGTATGTCTCAAAATGCCTTTAATTAATGTACTTCATAAGAAAAAAAGTCACAGTCCATGATGAAGTAAAACTCTGTACAATACTTTTGCAAGGCTCTGTGCAAATTCCTGATTAGCAATCAGTTAGAATAACATCCCTTCTTGCCATCTTCCTGGACTATATCCTCTGGTCCAAACAGGGACCATGTATGTGTTGCGATTTACATTTGGTGATAAATGTACATTTGTCATCCTGGTAGAATCTTTTGAAGAGATCTTGTAGTTATCATGGCAACTGTATGACCAATTCCAACCACAAATATGTAAATCAAATATTTCCAACCAGGACACATAACTGAAAAATAATGAAAATGACTTAACTTCTTATAGATATACAATGAAATTAAGTATTTAATGCATTTTTTGCAGGTGGTACAAATCGATCCTATCCTTGCATTTGAATCATTGTCTTGAATGACATTACAAAAAATACTAATACTAATTATACTAATACTGTCTAATACTTTTGAAAAAAAAAACCCAAATATCTAGATTGTAAATTAAATGTGATTGGTATAAAGCTTCAGTTAGCAATCTGTGGCATGTACACCTTATGTTCATTATTATCAATTTTAAAAGGTATTAACTGGACATTTGTCAGATACATTTTGCTTAAGTTCCTTTTCTGTAAAATAAAGTACACATTGATGATTCTGGACAAAACAATTACATTGAAACTTTGATAAATGGAAGTACAAGAGACTTCTTTTTTACTTTTAGTTATCCATGCCTTCAGGCTTTAAAATTCAAAGTCAAATTAACAACAAATAAAATTCTTTGGGACTAAATAATGACTGAGTCTATCCAAAGTCAACTGTATGGTAGCTGAAGCAATACCGTTCCTGAAGGTGACAGCTTTGTACCCGCTAACTTCAAAATAAAAGAATTCTAACAAGAAGTATAACTAAGGAACTATATTTGTACATACCTCTAAGAGCTTGAATATTTGATGCAAACACAAACAGATGACTCAACATCAAGATCATATAACTGTAGTCACTTCCCCATAAAATAGCTGGTAAAACTAAAATTTTACCAAAATTTGACAACAACAATCCTCGAACTTTTTCCATACTGCTGCAAAAAAGTAATGAAATTTTTACTAAACAAAGGTGTGTGTGATATTTAAGTTTTTTTAAATAGTGAAATGTTAAGTATTTCATATGTGCACTTAACTTCACAAGAACTATAGGAATGGTTTGTAACTGGTATACAGTAGTTTACACCAAACCCTTTATAAGCCAAACACCTGTCTAAACTGGACTTTATTACTAGGACGAATTGTTTGGTAAATTTACCATTGCAACACAAAGCCTTTTCTAATCTAAAGAAAATCTTCAGTCCATCAGTTGTTCAGTTGTGACAGGTTTTACTGTAAATGAAATGACAAATAATGTAACTTTACACTAATTCAATTCTGTGTGAATTTATCCAAATAATAATTTGCATTGAAATTTATACAATCTAAAATTAGTTTATTTACAGTATTTAGTCCTTAATATACAGTATAACCTGCTATAGAGTCCACCTCCAGTCTGAAGTATCCCCAATGGATTTTACTACCGTATATAATGACCCTGTATATAAAGTCCACCTGTCTAATGTGAATAGAGTCCACCCTTTTCAGTCCCAAATGACTTCTCAACCTGTCTATAAAGTCCACTTTTTCACTCAAATTTTTTAAGTCTTTAGTTTTATAATTTCTTAAAGTTTGTGCAAAAAATCAACTTAATTCTTATATTCTTAATGTATGAAGATTAGAAATATATAATTATTATAATTACAAATCTTTGATCAGTGTATAGAGTGACATTCAAAGTTTTACCATTTTACATTGTAACAAGTATAGTTTTGAGTTATAATAAGTAAAAATTAAGGAAAAAAACGCATATAAAGTCATTATTCTCATGACAATTCCTGAAGCCATTAAATCAGAAGGTAGAAATAGTCTTTGTTATTTACAGGTAGTATGTTTTCTATACCTGTTATCTTAATTAGTGACACCTTGCTTCTTAAGAAAACAAAAACAATTAGTTAAGTGTTTACCGATACAGTAACCATGTTATCATATGATTAAATACACTTTTCAAATATTTTCTATAATAAACTGTGAAAAGTCAATAAAAAATGATTTGAAAAAACTATAATGAAAATTATTTTTTAACAAATTTAATAATATAGTATTTAAATATGTACTACATATGTTTCACTCATTTGTACAACAATATCAACAATACATAATAACTCATTCATAAGAGGTGACCCTCTATATAAAGTCCACCTGTCTATTAAGTCCACTTTTGCCCAGTCCCCTGGGTGGTCTTTATACACAGGTTATACTGTATAATTAAACGTATTACTACATTAACTCTATGCAATTAAATATTAAGCTGTTTACATACCTAATTTTATTATCATTCATCTCATATACATGATCTATAAAATATCCAACTGTCACAATCACTACCACAGTGACTACCAACTCTGTAAAATATATCACAACAAATAACTTATTATAATGTGATTGGTTGGGTGGTGAGTCTGTTGGAAGGCTGTTTTATGTCACAGTCAACTACATCCAGATAACTTAAGTAGTTAGGTTTGAGTTGCTTGAACATCCACAATAGTCTGTTAGCAAGCTACCTCAAAAGTCTATTAAAATATTTCACATTAATAACAAAAAAAAAATTTAAAAAAATTAAGATTCAAATATTCTTAGTGAAGTGTGACATATCAAGTTCTTTCTTACTTCCTTCAGGTTTTCAAGAAAAAGCGTGAGAATAAGAAGAAAGCAGAATGGTGCTTTAAGCTCAAGTTAGGATTATTGTATGGTGAATGAAACCAGAATGTCAAGAGAAAATGACCTATCTTCAGCAAGTGGTTTTAAAATGAGAAAATTAGATGAGATTAATGGTTTTTATGCCCCAGTCAAGATTTTTTTTACTTATATTGATGCTGTAAGTTCTAGGATGTGGAGGAAACCAGAGTATCTTGAGAAAACCACTGAACTTTGGAAAGTGAAATGATAAACTTTCTCACACTAGGATTTGCCAGGACGGGATTCCAACCTAAGTGATGAGAGGTGCTGTGATCCATAAGCCCACACTTTAGACCACTCGCCTACCAGGGCATCTTAAAAACAGGAGTTAAAATACATGTATATAATAAATACCTATGAAAGCTAAGAGAAAATTCCAGTATAATTCCCATTCTAAAGCTGAGTATATCATATAATCTGGCATTGAACGCTGGCTTTGTTTGTAAGAACGCTGTTGTACAAGTCTGGTGTAAGCTTCACAAAGTAATAATATTATAGTTAACTTCCAGTGTGCTGCCTGAAAAAAATATAAAAGTGATGACATTGTATAAAGTCATTTAAGAACACATGTACCTATATGAAGGCTGACAAAGATAATTCAACCTAGCTGTTATTTATGTACAGTATATTTAAAAAACTTTACAGAAAAGAAAATTTATTTTACAGAAAACATGATTTACAAAAAAAAAAAAAAAAAAAAAAAAAAATCATGATGAAATTCAAGTACTTGTCAAGAACTTTTAAAATGGTTATTATTATGCAAGAGTTACCTCTCTTTAAATATGGTACATGTATGTACATATGATAACACCATAGGCTGTTCTTTGGTAAAATTATCATTTTTAACTTTTCTAAACCCTAACTATTTTTCCATTTCCTTGAGTGGGAATCTTTATCACCAATATTAAGGCCACTATACCTGAACACCACTGTTGTTAAATACATGTCTAAATGCTTGCTTCTTCAGGAGTAGAGCATCTAATGAGATAACAATGGGATCAAACTCAATATACTTGTCTACAACTTTGCCACATTTTGTCTGTAAAACAAAAACCTTAATTACTTTATATTGCATTGTATATATATTCTGTCTGTACAATATTGATAATATGAGAGACTTATATCATAAAAAGATACATGGCAGATCCTTTTGCACATCCAATGAAATATTTAAAATTTCCATAGTATCAACATAATCCTTTCTTCCGAAATTTTATGCCAATCGCTGATGGGTTTAGGTACAAGAGTTGAGTTGAGTAATGGTGTTTAACGTCCCAGTCAAGAATATTTCACTTATATCGAGACGTCGCCAGCTATAGGCGAAAGTGCAGAAATTTTGCCCATGCGTTGCGCTTATGGCATTATACAGCAGGGTTCTTTAGAGTGCCAAGCCCACCGTGACACGGGACCTCGTATATTTTAAGTTCCCATCCGAAAGAACCGTGACTTTAATTTCGTAATGCCGAGTGCTTGGCGAAAGAACAGTCACTACCCACTTTCAAGTCTTGGGTCAGACCCGGCCAGGGTTCGAACCCACGACCTCCCACTTACGGAGCTATCACTCTACCAACTGAGCTACCGCAGTGGTTTGGTTTGGTTTAGGTACAACTAGGCTCAAGTAAATGAACCATATCAAACATAATTCATATTTTTTTGGATTTTCAATTGAAATTAAGCATACTTCGCTGCCAAAAACAAAGTGACTCTGAGAGTAACTGCACACAAAACAATTGAGTCTAGAATATGTTCTTATTTTCTGTTTCTGGGCGTTAATTAGTAACACCACTACAACATTTTCTGACTTCATTTTTTGTACATGACACTGACTTACACAATGTTCAAGTTTAATTATTCCGTTTTTATAATCCCTATATAACTCTTCAGCTTTGTTGCCACAGGTGATGCACCTTATTAGCGACGATTTTGTCATACTTATTACTAAGTCTTCATAAACAGTTGCAAACTAACAAAAGCTAAACCGACCCCAATTTATGGTCCCATGCTTAGCACAACAACTTTGTGTTTCCTTTATGCACGCTATTTCAATACTCTAAACTTGTTCTTTAGTGTATGCAGTTTAATAAATTTATTAACTTAAATGCATTATCGGTTTCATTACTAAAACTTGTAACAATGCGGGCAATTTCAGAGAAAAGCTTGAAAATTAATAATTTAGGTAAAATTTATTGGGTTCATATTTGCATAGGTAACGCTATAGTCCACGTAACCCGAATGAGTTCATACGGTTATCAACTGGCATGGGTTGCTGTTGTAACAAGAATACAGTAAATTTATTGTAAATAATGAAGTAACATTGCTGTTTAAAGATGCAGAAGGCTTCAGATGATAATTCAAATTTATCTGCTGAAAAAACAGAAAGGTGTTAATTTCTTAAAATGAACTTAACTTTAGCCATTATGCAAAACCCCAGATGTAAATTGAGTAATCTCCAGACATGTTGAGTCACTTAATCAAAGCATAAAAAAAATTCTTGAAAAGAATCAAAAGCAAACATACCGTACTAATCTGTAATACTAATACTGTCCGAATGACTGTTAGACACGTGAACGTCCATCCTGGGAAGTGAGGCTGCATGCTTCGGAAGGGTAAGCACCTCCTGTTTAGCTAGCTACACCTGCTATGGTGTAATCAAAATTGTGTTGTGAAAGGAACATGGGATGTCAAATATATCCAGGGCTATCCTGGACACAGAGACATCAAACTTATCAACAATACTGTGATGACGGCCATAAAACTTTTTGAGGGTCTTGATAAGCCTAGGCTTGCAATATCCTGGGTCACCAATTTATTTGCAAGCAGCTTGCTTCATTGTTCAAAGATTTCAAAGATCTAATGACAAATTGACAATTTATGTTCAATTTTCAGCAAACTTGCCCAAAGTGATCTTGATAAAAGCTGGGTAGAGTTTGTATATAGGTTATGATGTTTTTATAAGTAGGTCACTAGGTCAAATCACAAAAAACATTAATAACTCACCAGAACCCCAAATTTTAGTCCTGGGTCTTAGTGGCCAAGTAGTTTAAAGTGACACCAACAGATCACAATGCCTTTCACCACCTGGGTTAGAAATTCGAACCTCACTCGGTGCAGATCTAGTGTGAGAAGTTTGTCCATTTGCTTGCATACAGGTTGTTGGTTTTGTCTAGGAAGTGTGTTTTCCTCTGCCATCCCTGAATTGACTTCCTCAATATAAGTGAAAGATTCTTGGCTGGGGTGTAAAATTCCATTATTCCACTAGCAACTTTAATCCAATATTAAGACTTGCTCAAAATTACAAAAGCTATTAAAACAAGTGTATATATGGGTTATGTTATATATGAGTTATTTTGGGTCAGTAAGTAGGTCACCAGGTCAAATTTAAGAAGACCCTTGTTAATGTTATAAAAGGCAAATTTTTAGTTCAAACTTGCTCATAATAATCATCTTGTCAAAAGCTATGTCAAACTCATATATCAGCCCTGTTGCATCAATAATTAGGTCACTAGGTATAACACTTTATAGTCCAATCTCACTTGCTCAGAATGATTATTTTTTACAAAAGCTTAATCAAATACATATATGGTTTATGTTTGGCCCATTTGTAGGTCACACTAGGTCAGATCATTCATAAAAACTGTAATCTGCACACTAGGTACACATTGGAAGAAAAGAATCTTGTTTTAAAATTTCAACTTCATTGTAATCTTTACATCTGTAAAATCTCAAAAGTTCATTCTGTATAAAATATATTAGATTGAGGGTTCAGACAAAGGGGATGATAAACATTCTATTATTCCTCATTTTAGAAAATACAATTTATTGAAAACATTTTTTAAACTTTAAATATTTTATTTTCAGAAATTTATATGGTATTTGTAACTTCATGTTGATTTATATAAGAGTATTTCTCTTGTATCGGAATCATATATTGTATGCAATTTTATTTTTATTTACGTTTATTGAAATAAAAACTGTTTTAACTAATTTCAGAAAGAAACCTGGCAAGTTATATTTTGACAAAGAAGAATATGCACTTAGATCTAGGCTTCCTAGAAAGTTACCAAAGAGAGATAACGATGTGTATGTTAGCAGGAAGACTGATTTTAACCGACAGTTAGAGAGATGTAAAACGTTATTAGAATCTGGAAGTGAAATTTTTATACATGGACTTGGTGCTGCAACAAATAGGGCTGTTAACCTTGCACTTCAGTTGAAAGAGAAAGGTCAGGGGTCATTAGAAGTGGCTACTCACACATCAACGGTGGAACTAATAGATGATTTTGAACCTCTGACTGATGATTTGGATCCCGACACATTGTCTAGAAACAATTCTGCTGTACATATAAGAGTTTATAAAACAGAAAGTTCAGGTTCAGATGAAGCTGTGTCAGATAGTGTCAAGTCGTCATGACAACAGGGATTAACACAACAATATATGCAAACAGGGATTATATTCTTGACTCCTCATGTGCCAAGTTCGAATTTATGAATGCAAGTTACTGGAATCATTAGTGTCGTCATGACCATCAGCAGCAGGCCTGAAATGTCTGCCCTATCATTAAGAACATGATTCACATTATTTGGTCTTTGGAAAACTTGTGTATCCTTGGAGAATATGTTGGTTTTCCATGACAATCAACTATTCCCTTGATTTTATTTGTTCATGAAAATTTCTATGATTAACGTTACAGATCTATTAAAACTTGTGATGTTACAAGTATATTGTTTTATTGTACAAGAAATTATTTTGGTGCCTAATAACCTGGTTGAGGCCTTTCACTACCTAGTTTCATATCCCAATCAGTGTGAAAGTTTGTCAGTCTGCTTGTTGGATGTAGTCTGCTTGTTGGATGTCTTGGTTGAATATACTGTAAGTGACCAATTTTTGACTTGGCTGTAAAACTCCACTCTTTAATTCACAATTAACACTTGTGGTCAAAAAAAATTTGGCATGGTGTTGCACCATAAAACTTGGTCCACCACTGACACATCACACCCCTGTGGTAGCTCAGTTGGTAGAGTGCTCGCTCTGTAAGTGGGAGGTCGTGGGTTTGATCCCCGGTCTGACCCAAGACTTTAAAGTGGGTAGTGACTGTTCCTTGGTAAAACACTCGGCATTATGAAATGAAAGTCACAGTTCTTTTCGATGGAAACTTAAAGTGAAGGAGGTTCCGTGTCATGGTGGGCTTGGCACAAAAAGAACCCTGCTGTATAATGCCATCAGTGCAACACATCAGCAAAATTTCTGCACCTTCGCTTATAACTGGTGACGTCTCGATATAAGTGAAATATTCTTGACTGGGACCTTAAACACCATTATTCAACTTAACTCAACTTCACACCATGGACATGACACTAGTGCTTCTGTACTTATTACAAGCAAGCTAAAACAATAATCAAATAACAACAATGATGAACATGATAAAACAAAGTAACTTTATTTGTAAACCATATACATGTACAACAATGTCCAAAACAATGTCAACTAGAGAAATAAATGTCTAAAACAATGATCAAGTGATAGAGAAAAATGTCCCTCCTACCGGACAAGTTTAAAAAAAGAGTAGGCCACCTGTGGTCGCTACAGAAAATGCTTAGAAGCGATTGAAACAGACTGAGCAATAAGAAAATCCACATTTTAAGTGTGAGAATTTTCTGTGTTACCCTGGGGCTGAGACAAGCTACATGCACTATGGCGACTTCAGCAAGCCTCGGCCTGGAAAATAATCTCATCCCTCAGGTTGAAATTTGTCTGTCTCGCCCTAGGGTTGAGACAAGCTACATGCACTATGGAGACTTCAGCAAGCCTCAGCCTGGAAAATAAAGAATCTCATCCTTCAAGTTGAGATTTTTCTGTCTCCACTATGCAGCAGGGATACATTCTGTTAATTCAATTTAATGGCTGTGCTAGAGATAAATGTAGACTTTCTGTAAATCAAACTTTATATATTTGAACACTAAATATCGTAATGTTTGGGAGGTATATAGAAAACTAATGAATAGTGAAAGTAATGTGCATGTAAATGAAAATTGATGAAGTAAGTGTCAAATGGCAAGATATCCTGAAAATTTAAAGTGGTGAAATAATTTATAGTATCGTTTGGCAAAAGACAAAAAGTATCATGAAATTAAAGTGATCTACAATCATTTCAGTATACTTACGAAATGTGAAGATATGTAAATGGGATTTTAAGAAGTGAGTGATAGGTCATGAAAATACATGTATGGATTAAACATCACTTAAATGTAACGTCGAAAGATAAATTTTGTTACCAATTGTTTAATAATTTGTCAGTTATTTACAGAATCCTTCAGTTAATTTAGTCAGAAGAGATTATTATTCCCGTAAAGAAACTCATTGCGAGTTTGAGAAAATTTGTTACTAATTTGTCCTACCATTACTCTTGGATATCTTTTTAGATATTTTAACAATCCAAAGAGGATCTAGATAGTGCAGTGAAAAGCAAATCTAAAGAGTAAGAAATAAATTTTGTTATGGTACTTTTGTACCAATGATGAAATTATGGTAATAAACATTACCAGTAGTGTTTTGACAGAATATGGAGAAAACTCAATTCTTTTTTCCTTATTGAAAAGATAAATTGTGACATTATACAGATCTAAAATTGTATCTATATGAAGTGAATTATGACATTTAAATATTATACAGAAGAAAATACTGTGAACGCAATATAAACTGAAAACATAATGGTACTACATAAAATTCACAACCTTCTATATCAAATTCCTTAAAACTCTGAACAAATGGGTTAATTATAAGCTTCATTTTCATCTACACACAATAATTTTTTTTTAAATATTAATAAATTAGTAATGGTTTACAATTAACATGAATATGCCACAATAACATTAGTAAAACAGTAACATATTTATATACCTCATACCTCTCTCAATTTATAATTCATCTCGCATCATTCTAGTGAGTTCAGATGCAGTTGTCTCCCCTTTTTTACCATTTTACTGTCTAAATATAGCCTTTCTAAATTTTTCTCTTCACTACCAATGAGTTGGTAGAGTGCTTGCTTGGTATGTGGTAGGTCGTAGTTTCGAACTTGCCCAGGGTCTGACCAACACTTGAAAATAGGTAGCCATTGTTCTTTTGCCAAGCACTCAGCTTTTAGAAATGAAAGTCAAAGGTCCTTTGAAAGAGACCTTAAAACCTAATGTTACATTAGGCATGGCACATTAAGGAACCCTCCCTGCACATTGCGCTAAACATTCTGCAAAGGTCAAAATTTTTTGCTACTTCACACTTATAGCTGGTGACATCTCAATATAAGTGAAATATTCTTGACTGGGATGTAAAAACCCATTCAATCAACCAATCTAAATAATGGCCATATTTAAGCAGTAGAACTATGGGTTGTACTTTTGAGGGGATGGTCTCCCTTGACAAGTCTTATAAAAAGGGGGACAAATGTATATGATATCTTTCGTTTAGCATTTTTCAGCAAAATATGCATCACTACAAGCAAAAACAATCATTTATGTGTATAACAATATAAATGCACATTTAATTGTGTTTTTCAGATTTAACAAATTGTGTGAAAAATATACTTTTTAGTCTTTAACAACAGGTTAATATATTCTATTATAAAATCCTGGTTTACATAATATACACAAATACATATAATAATAAATATGATATCAGTTAAAGCCTCCTGATATGTTAGTTATATCACTGTTTATTAGGAATATTTTTCAATATCTCATTTTGTTTTGGTAAATTCAATATGCAGGGAAAAAAGTTATTCACACAGTATCCAATTTCATTTGAAATTAAGTACATGTAAACGTCTACCCGAGCATATACACCTACAGATGTAGATACCAATAGGGTTTTCAAGGTCAAGTTAAATTTTTTTCACACTGACATCCATGTACATGCACTAATTTTTAAATTTAATCTCGTATTAAAAATTCCAATTTTCAGACATTCCTTTTGAAATAAAATTTTGTGATCTATCAATAATAAATCCTTCTAACCAGAAATTAGAAAATGGCTTGTTTGTCACATGACAAAACTAAATACTGTAAATGTACTTAATTTCACGGTTCAAATTTTCATGGTTTTGTAATTTCCGAACTTTTGGTGGGGTGTAATATTCGTGAATTTGTGAAACTGAGTATAAGATAGAGAATATATATTATTTTATGTGTGGTTCAAATTTGTGATGTAAATTTTTGACTGCAGAGTAGGCGAAAAATAAAATACCGCGAATAAAACTACTTGTACAGAATATGCATCACATGATCTTGGTTATGGAATTCTCCGATTGAGACATCAGCATTATGCATGAAGCAATAAAACATAGTCATTTAAAAATATACATATACATATATAAATATGGTGATGCAAAAGCAAAAATATAACTTATTAAACATAGAATTTACCGTATATAAATTAATAAAACTCTATTTAAATGCCTAACAAATCTTTGAAAAATTTATCATCCATAAAGCATTGTTACTTACTTTGAGCTGGAATAAAAAAAAAATTCATTTATATAAAATGAATATAAAGATAACTTGAATGAATTCAGTAGATTTGTTGGCGATCTATACCATTAAATCACACTGATGTATTGTGGCAGTCAAGATTATGCCAAGGGAGATAACTGTTAAAACCATTTTCAACTGCATCGTCATTGCACAAACTACTAATGAATAAAATTACGAATGTTTTGACAGGGAGAAGTACATTGGAGTTCAAATAAAAGTACCGACTGTTAAAAATGTATGTATGTGATGATGAGAAATCAAACTGGCCATTTATAATTTAATTTTCAAAATTGTTTAGCACCAATCACAAAACATTTTTGAAATATATGCAACAAACTGCTGTTTTTTTCAATAAGCAACAAAAAAAAATATTTGGAATTTCAATATACCAGTAATCTCGTTGTATTTGCAGTAGCAGCACCTAATGACACGAAAATAAAAGTACCTAAAGACATGAAAATAAAAGTACGGAATGACATGAAAATAAAAGAATCGGTACATGTAGGCAGTATAAGAACAAGTTGAAAATTACTGTAACTGAGATGGAAATTTCCTAATGAGATTTTCCAGTGTACCATGTGATACTTTTCAAACATTTGTGCAGAAAAATAATTTCTATTGGATATGAAATTACATTAGTTGCTTTCCTGTACAACTTATGTTATTTCAGGAATTTAAGGGTTGAAGGAGAACCAACACCCTGGAGTGTTCTATGAGGTAGGGACAGCTGGAGGATCCTTTACTGGATTCCGTAAAGTATGTTTTATTATGTAAATACTAAGTTAAAAACAAACACTCTCTTCCAACAGACTGCTAATTATTCCAGGAATTTGTGATGTAAATATTTTTCAAAATGCTCTGCACCAAGGTTAAAAGGTATTGATCACAAGTTACAATGGTGATCCCGGTTATTAATATAAACTTTCAAAAGAGGACACAGAAGATAATATTCTGTCATATTAAATGTAAATAATATACAGTTGAATCTTGTTATCTCGAACTCAGATATCTCAAATTTCCAGATAAGTCAAACTTTTTTAAGTCTGGTTTAAGTTTCCTCTTTATTTAACCAAAATTAGTCTGGTTATTTCGAACTTGAATATCTAGAATTTTCGGATAAGTCAAACTATTTTTATTTCCCTGGGGAGTTCGAGTTAACGAGAGTCAACTGCATGTCAATTCTGTTAGTTTTAGTAACTATTAAACAAATAATATTACAAAATGTACAATAATTAAAAGTTTTAAAAATCATGATTACTAAATAATATACATGTACTACAACTACAATAGCTAAGCAAACAAAATTAAGATGATATTCTAAATGAATAAAGATAATTTACTACCGAAACCAAGCCAAAGATGAAGCACTCAGCCACTGGTGCTGACCTAGTGAAATAGCTCAGTTGTGTGCTGACATAGTTGAAATAGCTCAGTGGTAAGTGGAATTTAATTATCAAATCACATCTTTTTCTAGTGCTAAGTTACAAAATCGAGATGATATTCTAAATGAATAAAGATAATTTTACTACCAAGCCTTACAATGAAGCACTTGGCCACTCGTAGTGACCTAGTTGAAAAAGCTCAGTGGTGAGTGGAATTTAATTATCAAATTACTTTTTATTTCTAGTGATAAGTTGCAACTACTTGGTGCTGGGTACGCAACACCTCATTTCTTAATTGCCACAGGGCCAAGAAATTTGAAAGTACAGATAATTAGTCTTGAACATACAAGATTGGACTTTCAATTTGATTGATATATATATCATTATTTTTTAATTTTTGGAGAATTTGAATTGCACACCATAAGTACACTATAGGTGGCGCTAAGACTTTATTTCTTCATAAGTACACTATAGGTGGCGCTAAGACTTTATTTCTTGTTGACGACCGTGATAATAAAGCTGAAGCGATCTGAAGCTTTTGCTCTAAAAATTTACCTGAACCCCAACTATAATCTAATAAAATGACATACCAAGGACATATTATTAATAATGTTATATGAAACATAAGAAGTCATTAAAGTCTGTGGATATGGACATTGTGTACATTATTTTAATTGTAGATTATAATGCCTTAATGTTTTATTTTTAATGCTGCTTATTAAAATGTGACACTTTGATAAATAAAATTTTTAAATCATTTATTTGATAAATCAGTCATTCAACATAATAGTTATATAACTGTTCTTTTTATTCTTTGTGTTTACCCATTCCAAGCTAGGGAAATCAAATGACCATCACGGGTCATGATGTGAACTTTCTGAAAGCTATAAAAAGAGATAATTTGATCTCCAGTATCCAGGTATAAATACAGGTGTTCTGTATCTCAATTGAGTATATAGTGGTAGATTTCTAAGTAAAGAAATTGGATGGAAATTACTAATAAAACATTTAATGGCAAGTGAATCACACACACACACACACACACACATGGCATTTTTCCAACTTCAAAAGTTTCATTCTCTCTCTCTCTCTCTCTCTCTCTCCTTATCACATGATTTAACCTGAAATATTTATCATTAAAGTTTTTCCAATATTCTGGAATTTCCCAATACACATGTATTTGGGAATGTTGAAACATGTTACATTGCTTGAATGAAATTTCATCATGAAACCATAAGATACTACATCAACACATTCATAAAAATAGAACATACATGTACTCCACCATTTCGTGGACCAATAAAATCATTTATTTATTTTAATAACTTCTTATCTATTCATTATAATACTACACAAATGATCTTTATTTTTATTTTTTTTAGTTAAGAAATGATTGCAAAATCATGACATGACTATAAGGGTCCAAGAAATGGGGTTCACAGCTGTACCACATAAAACCCCATAGCATTTGCATGAATCAATTATTTCCATTGGATATGGAATCATATCAGTTTATGTTTTCCTGTAAAAATAACATAATTCTGGGAATTCCCATTATAGACATTTTCCAAAACGTCCCACACAAACGTTTATTTCCAATGGACATGGAATCATAGTTTATGTTTTCCTGTAAATAACATAATTCTGGGAATTCCCATTATAGACATTTTCCTAAACGTCCCACATAAACGTTACGGGCATTGATCATGTGACACAGCAGCGACCTCCATTGAAATAAGAACACATGAGACAAGACTAGGGTGTAATAGATATATAAACAATTTGACTAAGAACAAATACTAGTAATGAAGAGTAGTAATAGGAACAATTAGTAAGAAACATGACTTAAGTTAAATATTTAAAGTTGGTCAATTATCAAGATTCATAAGATAACAACACAATAATATATCACAAAAGTCAAACCAAGGTGACTGACTTTTATTAGGATCATAGAGTGGAACATTGTTATAACGAACCTTGGCCCCTCATTTCCTGAGCCAACACTTATCAAGTTTTTTTGTCAAGTAAACATTTCTTGTTTTAAGGTTACATCTTAATGTTTCCAAACCACACTCTTTAATGCCAAAATTTGTCTTGACTCTCTTCATGTTTCAAACCCCTTCCATAATGCCCAAATTATACAGGCACCATCCATGTTGTTTCCACATCCATCCCCATCCCATCATGCCAAAATTTGACCAGGCTCCCTGAATATACTTTCAAACTCCCTCCAAAATTACAAAACTGGACTAAACATGCTTGTTATAGATGTATAACAATGGTTTTGCAAAATATGGAATCATTATGACTAACATAATGGTGAAGACACATACAACATGTACATACTGCAAAACAGTAACAATCAGTGATCAATAAACAAGACACAAACACATTACTATGCACTTATTGTAAACACAACAATTTTCATGCCAACAAAGGTTCAAAATTGGAATTTGTTAGGGCAGATCATAACTTCCAATTTCTGGCAATGTTTAAAATCATGAAAAATAACAAACATTAATAATTTAAAATTGCTTGGGATGGGATTCAAAATCAGAAAAATATGGTAGGGCCAAGTTTTCCTCCAAGGTACAGAAAACTAAATAAATTACAAAAAAATATGACACAATATGACACAAAATTTCACATTTATATAGTTTTATCACAGTCTCTCCTCAAACTGAATGTGTGGGTTACTTTCTAATAAGGGATAGTTGACAGATTGTGTAAATCGTTGTATAGTGGTTGCCGCCCTCCGTATAGGTGACGTGGGGTCACCACCGTCTTCAGTTGGTTGAAAGCTACACGACTTTACTCTCAAACCTAAAAACAAATAGAAATCAAGTTAAGTTATATTAAAAGACAAGATTGTTAAAGAATTGTATGATTTTATATTATTTAAAATTAAATCAATAGTTTCTGTGTCAAAAATCAAAATTTAGGTTGGTTACAAGTCTTGCAGACTGATCCTATAATATGGATACCGAACCATACATTTGTATACTTTTTTGTACACAAATATATCATCTTAAAGACTTAAACTTCACTTTAGCCACAGTTGTCAATGGTTATAGGAAGTAAAGCGTGAGACGTGTGCCGAAGACGTAACCACGTTAGGTAATATACAAAATGTACACATTCACAAAAACAGCTTCTAAGCAAACCGTTGACACCAATATAGTTGACAAATAAACTTTATTCTATACATAAATTGTAAAGTTATAAATTCATCAATATTAACACTGTTCAAAACACATATTTCACAAGACTTGAAGTGAACCATAATGTATAGAATACAAAGGTACACACCATGGCATTTTACCAAAATCATGATCATGATACAACATTTTTCACAGTACCTATTTCTTATTATCCCACAGATAAAAATGTCCTACTTATGATCAATGGAGTTTTACATCCCAGTCAAGAATAATTCACTTAAATCAAGACAACATCAGTTAAAGCAGAAACGTTTATCATTATTGTGCACTCAGGGCGGTGAGCAGGAAGGGTTCTTTAGTGTGCCATGCCTATTGTGACACTGGGCATTCATTTTTTTTGTCTCTTCTAAACGACCCCTGGTTTTATAACATGAGTAAGTGGGAGGTCGTGGGTTTGAAACCCAACCTGGTCTGACCCAAAACTTGAAAGTGGGTAGTGACTGTTCTTTTGCCAAGCACTGGACATTACGAAATAAAAGTCACGATTCTTTAGGATGGGAACTTTAAATACAAGAAGTCCTGTGTCACTGTAGGCATGGCACAGTTAAGAACCCTGCTTTATAAAGCTATCAGTGCCACACACAGGCAAATTTCTTCACCTTTGCCTTTACCTGGCGACCTCTCAATATTAGTGAAATAGTCATGACTGTGACGTTAAACACCATTACTCAGCTCAACTTATTATAACATGATTATGTTTTAATGCAGATATCTATATACAATATTGTTTGTGTTTGATACAAAAGATAGCACTCAGCCATTAAAATACTGTCTATTCTTATTCATTAGGCCATGAATAATAGTGGCTACAAGGTAATAGCAAATTTAATCTGTAGAACAGTTCATCACTAATTTGAATAACCAAAATTATCCATGACCTATCCTATGCATGCCAGTATAAAAATTAAACCTTATACAGATTATGTATGGTACACAAATATAGTATATATCTACATTGTACATGTATAGTGTGTCAAGATTGACCTTTAATATGAATATTTAAAAGACATCCATGTAATTTAGGGGCTATATAAAGTTGATATATAAGCTATGTTTCCATTCCTGGTAGCCAAAATTGCTATTGGCTACTAGTTTCTGAGAAATTCTTTCAAAAAGTAACCTATTTTAGCAAATTTGTGAAAATTTACTTTAAAAAACAATTTTTTTTTTTAAAAATTGGAAATTTGGCTACTAATAATTTTTGAATTGTTGAAACCTAGTATAAGGATATATGATACTAATACTGGGTACTGGGTGTTTATGGCAATGAAACATGCTGTCTTACCTAAATCACAGTCTATTACCCCAATCTAATATTCATATTAAAGTTCAAACGGCAAGGTCATACTTGGCACACTATATAATTGTATATGTATGATTCATACACACCTTATTAAAAATATATACAGTACATGTATATGTATCATATATAATAGAAGGCTAAACTTTAGCGAAAGTGAAGTCCCCAACCAAGAAGATAAGGACAATGAAAGATTTTTTAAAATCATTCAAAAATATTTATGTAATTATTGGATCCCAACAAACCAGTTATATGTAATAAGCCACTTCATGATGGTCATTTCCACCAAATCTTAATAGCAGTTACAGAAATCTGGTTTAGACATGACCATTTGATCAGAATATTTAACTTTAAAAGGCCATAACTTTGAAAATTCATTGAACCAGAACATGTTGAAATAAAACACAAACATACTAATCCATGACCAAAGCACAATCCAGAAGCAAAGTAAAAACTTTGAAACTGACAAGTTAGGTGAAACATATGAACTTCCACCAGAGAAGTGAGGCCGGGTGTTCCGGAAGGGTAAGCACCTCCTACCTCCTGTTAAGCTAGCTACACTACATCTCTTTATGTTGACTATTTGCTCAAGTTTCATGAAAATCTGATGACTGGTTTTAGAGACAATACTCAAATGGACCAATGATGTACAGAAGGACAAACCCTATTACTATGTACCAGCTTACTGAAGTTTTTAGCATAGATAATAAATATTTTACAAAAAAAATAAAAGAAATAAAAGAAGTGAATTGAAATAAATTACAAAGAACGTGCACAAATAATAAAACAACACAAAATCTTTTATCTAAGAAATTATAACCACCTAATCATATAACCTCAGAAAGTGCCAAGAAATCAGAATCTATGCTTCTTCCTGAACATAATATTAACATGCAAACATGACATGATTTTAGTGCTTTGGGATATATTTTACTTATCTATATCATATGCTATCCAAAAACACAATTTTTAGGATTTTTGGAATAAGCCAAAGGTGGCTAATTGTGAAACAGCATTGAAATAAGAATCCTTGCAAAATTGTGAAAAAAATAAATAAATAAAATTAGTGTTCACTGTCATATTTTACTTTTGATTGGGAGTATACATGAATCACATTTCAGCCCGAAATCCAAACACTAATGCCTTACATTTAAGAATCTATAATTCTAAAAGTTAATTTTAAAATGGAAATTTTAGTGGTCAATTTAGGAAATTTTGTCCTTTTTCTCCAGGGGGAAACTACCTATTTTTAGAAGTAACAAAATTACTGGCAGTTAACCCAAGCATCTTATAATTGTGTATCAATAATCATTCCGTTAGACATATGTAGACTTGTTTATTTTTATACTTTGCTTATATCAGTTTAAATACAGTATAATTACTATCAGTCCTATAAAACACATAATAATGTGCTGAATGATTAACATTCCCATATAAACATGGCATGCACACAGTTTACTTGTACAATATCAAGATACTGAAGGTGTGACAAGGATTACCTCCCCTTGGCAGTTACAAGGACTGCATACTCCATTCCATAAGGTCCACATATTTACTATTGGATGTTAAACAACCAAGAGAACCCAGAGAGCTTACTGAGCCTGATAATTATAGAAATACAACAGAATGGTTTCTATAGTAACAGATCAACTATGGCTAAAAATTAACTAAATATTTTAAAAATTTAAAGATGGAGTTCAATGCTGTGCCATTTGGTAGCCCTAACATTTGTGGGAAATAAATATTTCCACTGGATATGGAATCATATCAGATCATGTTTCTGGAAATGCTTGACATAAACAATCCAAACTGTCCCACATAAACGTTAAGGGGTGTTGATCACATGGTACAGAATGAACCCCATTGAGAAATTTTAATTTTCACTTTTTTAAATTACAAAAAAAAAAAGATAACAAATTTACAAAACAATTAGAAATATCTAACAAGAATTTATGTATATGGAATATAAATAGAAAGTAACATTGATTCTAAAAGAAATACTGTAAACATAATTAATTTTGCGTGTATTTATTTTTGGGGTATAGAAAATTCAGACATATACACCTAGTTAAATTTTCGTGTTTTTGAAATATGCGCTATAACATTATATAATAAGTATAACATAATTTTAGTTTGGTATTAATTTTCGCACAAAACAAACAACCACGAAATAAGCGAAAATTAGTACACCGCGAAAATAAATAAATTTACAGTATATGATACAAAAGTTATATTTTGGTCTATAAAACAAATACCAGCAAAATAACTCTTTACTTACTATTAGATTTACGTCTTTCAAACTTTTTATTTTTAGCTCGCCGCGTCATGGTTTTACGTGCATGGATTGCATTTTTCACAACCACTGGTTTATCAGGATCTATCTTAG
Source organism: Anadara kagoshimensis (assembly GCA_021292105.1). NCBI lineage: Eukaryota > Metazoa > Mollusca > Bivalvia > Arcoida > Arcidae > Anadara > Anadara kagoshimensis. The sequence goes on from CM037858.1 coordinate 25,960,800, forward strand.
CTTCTGCAGCCAGATCTTCAAAGAATCCTGTACATAAACAAGTAAACATTATTTATCATCATAACCTGATTTGTGATTTCTTCAATTGGAAACCATTATCAGCTTCACAATGTATAACATCTAAAAATGCACACACCAAAAAAAGATTTGAAAATATTTTACTGGTAAATCCATTTGTTCACTTTTTGGGCATAATGTATGGTTTAATGCATATTGTTGTACACTGCATCAGCAATATCTTTACATCCACAATTTTGAAATATCCCAAAAAGCTGTGGGTACTGTACTTCCATATTAAGATTTGTCATAGCACCTACAATGGTACCTTCTTGTTTAAAGTGATAGTACAATGGCTCATAATGTCACAAACAAGTCCGTCCATTCACTCATACACAGACAACTAGTGACCATACTTTCACACACATGATCGAACATTGCTATGGAGCTGGATACCAACTTACTTTTGAGTTTTTTAACATTGACAACCATCTCATCTTTCACATCTTGTTCTATATTTGGAGTTTGTGTCGTAACTGCATGGTCGAGTTTGTGTAGTGAATGTTCTGCTTCATTTAGTTTACGTTCAGCTGCAAGGCGAGCCATTACTTCTTCCTGAAATAAGTGAAAAAAGATTTTTTTTTTACCATGTTCAATGATAAGAAGAAATTTTAGTAAATATACAATCTGGGCTTTTCCCACTCAAATTCGGAATTTACAAATTGACTCAAAAGCGAAAATTATCATGCGTTTTAAATAAAGTTTTCTATTTTTTACAGTGATTTTTTTTGCATGGCATTTGCTGTTGTGATATAGGTACCAAAATACCAGTATCAGCTGATTTAAATATGGTGCCATGGTCATAGTAACTATACCATGTATTAATACAGATCACTTTTGCACTTGAAAGTATGTTTTAAGCTATGAGATAGAAACAGATACAATTTAATTCCAGAAAACCCTAAACAGAAAGAAAAGTAAAATTGAGTTGGGATGGTTTTTTTCTCTATTTGGGAAAAATGATTTATTTTTGCATTGGGAATGAATTCCAATTTTGGCAGTAAATATAAGGTAGGAAAGGCCCCGACAATGTATATACATGTGAAGGTTTGCTGTGTAAGAGTGGGGTAATGCTGTTTCACGTCTTGGTCAAAATTATTTCACTTATATTGAGACCATAACAGGTAAAAGTTGTCATAACAAACCACATGGATAAGGGAGATAATCCCATTCACAATCTAACACCCTTAAAAAATAAAGTGCAATGATAGGCTTGTTTTTATTAAAATTTGCTATGTCACAAAAAGGTAGTTGTATACAGATATAGTTTGTGCAACTTGTTTGTAATTTTTTGTAAAATTAAGTTTATTTTCAATTTCAATGTTTCGGTTTTTTACAGCGCCCAAATATTTTAAAAATATCTTATTATTATCAATAATATACTGTCCAACCTGTCTTTAAGACCACCTCTATATAAGAGCCAACTGCTTATAAAGGCCAGTAAAATTTTATCCCAATCACTCTTTATTCATGTTATTTGAATCTGTATATAAAGATCACCTGGCCTTTGTTGACAGGTTTGATTGTAATAACATTATCTATAATATATGGTTTTACCTTTAATTCTGCTTCTGTTATTTCTTTTTGTGCTTTAAGATCCTGTTAAATTAAAATCACACTGAGCTTTATTACAATATTTAAATTTTATTGAAACTAATAAAAACCACCAATCTATAAGACCAAAACTAACCAATCAGAAAAACGGGTATATCTTGGGTGCTTTCAAACTATTAACTGTTTTCTATAGCAGCCACAGGTAGCATATAATATTCCAAATGCTACAAACATGTCTTTAGTGTTCACCAAGCCAAATATAAAAGAGGGTAACTATTATTTATTGTACATGACCAAAATTCCAGGGGGGAAGGGGAACCACTGGGGTAGCTCAGTTGGTAGAAAGCTCTCTCCATAAGTGGGAGGTCCTGTGTTCGATCCCCAGCCGGGTCTGACCCAAAACTTGACAGTTGGTAGTGACTGTTCTTTTGCCAAACACTCGGCATTACGAAATGAAAGTCACTGTTCTTTGGGATGGGAACTTAAAATAAATAAGGTCCTGTGTCACAGTGGACTTGGCACACTAAAGAACCCTGCTGTATAATGCCATCAGTGCAACACAAAGGCAAAATTTCTGTACCTTCGCCTACAGCTGGCAACATCTTAATATAAGTGAAATATTCTTGACTGATACATTAAACACCATTACTAAGACTCAACTCCAAATTTCAGGGGATATTTTGCTGATTATGCTTATATTAAATTTCAAAGAATCCATTTAAGATTACAGTTTCTAATGGTCAATATAAAATAGTTCCACTATAGACAGATGGACAACAAGGTAATGTTATACATCTGCAAAGAAGTGTGAAAAATTGTTCATACATATTGTGAAACAACCTGTGTAAACTTATACAAAAGGTATTACACTTATATCTTTACCTAAAACGTCAAAGAAGTGATTTTTCAAATTGTACCTTGATTGTATCGTGTAATTCTTTGGCATGTTCATCAAAATGTTGTTTTTCTTCTTCAAGCATCCTAGCTCTCTCTTCATTTTCTTTTAACCTGATCAAAACAATTCAAATTTTTCATCAAATTTCTAGTAATAATTTTCAGACATATGCAATTGTGTATTAAATATAACTGACATACAATAATAACATGTATGTAAAATTAATTCTGAAGATGGAGGAGCAGGGATGGACTTGGGGCATAGTACAGCAGATGGCACCTGACAGACAGAGATGGAGGTCCTCGGTAAAGGCCTTATGTGCCCCAGGCACGAAGAGGACTAAGTAAGTAAGTAAAATTAATTGTAGGACATACGTAACAAATAAACAAACTAAGAGCTTAAATGTTTTTATCTTAGGATGAGTAAATATGTAAAATGTGGTTTTACAACCTAGTGAAACTGTGTTTTGAGAGTCAAGCACCCCTTGGCCTGTAACCTACATACTTAATTGTTGTACAAAACCGTTGTCTCATGATGGTATAAAATTGTGTAAAGTTTTTGATGAAAATTCATCCATAATTGTGACAGTGATGGAGCAGACACAATTTTACAGTCAGATGGATGGACAGACAGTAATAATGATTCCAAAATACCCCCCCCCCTTAACTAATTTTGTAGAGTATAATAACTTAATAACAAGATGCAAGTGTAAAGTTGCAAAATCTATACCTATATAGCATGCTTATCCCAGAAACATGAGCATTTATTTAGGCTTCCTGTTCATACCATGAGTGAAGTGGTCATGCCAGTCACAATTCTTTTAATTATATCAGGCCTGTCAATAATAGGATGGGGAAGTAAACTGGAGTGCCCAGTGAAAAACCTACCTTTGGCAAGCAAATTGTATTTTTTCCATAAGCATCAGTCTGTGAGAGTGTGAGAGGTACTCTGATAGATAAGTAAATGCTTATCAAGACACAAGAGATCTATTTTAGTCTCATGAAAGGTACTCATTCTTAACAAGAAAACATCAGTTGAAACCATTTTTGGAGAGAGAGAGTCCAAGTCCATTTAGTGTGTGTATGTGTGTGTGTGTTCCAGGGATTTATCAGGGTCTTTTGGGAAAAGGCCCTAGAATAAAAATTGGGAAAAACTTTCAACTTTTTGCTCATTTTGGGAAAACTTTGACATCATATTTGATGCCATTAATGATTGAATCTAATGCTTTTAGTGTATTGAGTTGATTGAAGATTGAGAAAAGCAGCCATATTTATGGCCAGACTTCAGCTATGTATCTGATTTTCTAATTGGGAACTTTCTCAGCCCATTTTGGGAAAAAATCTATGTCTTTTCCATTGGGAATGGGGCCGAATTTCGGCCCTAAATAGGCCCTTGATAAATCCCTGTGTTCATTTATTGTTTACATATAACTGTCATCTGTACCTATCTTCAGCCAAGGCTTTCTCTTCGAGCAACTCTCTGGTTTTTTCTTCGATCTGTTTTAACATAACCTGTAACTCTTCCTTTGTTTGGTGTAAAGTAAGATTTTCTTGTGATAACTGAGATGTCCTATTTTCTTTTTCTTGCAAAGTCAATAACACTTTAGCTTTTTCATCTGCTAATTCCTGAAAATGAAACACAACAAAAAAGATGAAAGAAAAGGTATGAAAAATATTTATGAAGAATATGAATGATCACATATGCATGTATTTAGTTTCTGAACAAAAACATTTTAGTGCTTGTGACACTCATCTTGGTCAACTCAGTGCTTGTAAGGATCATCTAGGTCAACTTGGAGCTTGTGAAACATATCTTGGTAATATACCTGTATTTTCAAGAAGCTGAAAAGTTATATTGGCAAAGTTTCAATTTGCCTGTTAGTGTAAGAAAAGATGTATAACATGTGCACCATCAGATGATGCATATGACCAACAGACACCTCACCTTGGTCTATTGGCAAGATGAATATCAGATGAAAACATGTAATATTCGATTTCTTACCAGTAAATCCAGGAATATAGGAAACCTGGAGTTTAAATGTATTGATTGTATTAACAATGCCTCAAGAACTAAAATAAAATACACAAACAGGGTTCATACAGACATTTGGACTCCAAATTTAAGGACTTTTTAGAAAGACAATTTTAGCAAAAAAAATATTGGTGCAAAGACAATTAAATCAATAGAACAATTACTTACATGTCCATAGTAACAAAACTTGAAGTGAATAAGGTTGAAGTTGGGCGTTCGGGAAGGCCAGGTACTTTTAAATTGCTCATTTCAATGCAATTTATTAGTTAATTAATTTATTTATATCAGTCTATTTGCAACCACTTAATATCGAAATACAGACACCCGACTGGTCAAATTCAAGGGCTTTTTAGGGCCTTCAGGATAAATTCAAGGGCTTTTTAGGGTCAGACTTGTTTTTAGGGTCTTTTTAGGGCAAACCTCAAAATTTAAGGACTTTTCCAGGCCTGTACGAACCCTGACAAATACAGTCAAACCTGTCATTAATGACCACCCGAGGGAACCAGTAAAGGTGACCTTTATGGACAGGTGGCCTTTATATACAGGTTCAAATAATAGGAATCAAGAACAATTGGATAAATTATACTGGCCTTTATAAGCAGGTGGTCCTTATATAGAAGTGGCCTTTAAGACAGGTTGGACTGTATAGGAGATAAAACATATGGTAAGTTATATGGAGGTGGGTGGCGGCAGTAAGTGCTGTGTTTTACCTGTAAACTATCATGTTGCTGTGATAGTGTAGTTGATAAAGATTCCCTGTCGTACTCTAAATTTCTCATGGTCATTGCCATCTCATCTAATTCCCTAAAAATAAACAACAAAAGCCATGTTAAGTTTAGTCCTCACACCTAGCCAAGTGAAAAAGACATATTCCCTGACAGTCTGACCTGTAACATTTTTCAATGACGTGAAAATACAACTTATGAATATTCTATTTTTAATATACCAGTAATTTATTTGTTGCATTTGCACCGACCACCAGCTGACAACACAAAAATAAAAGTACAAAATGTACATGAATATCTTGAAATAAAGATTTTCACAAAATTTAACTAACACAAAGTTTTCAGTTTACAATATTATAATGATATTGTAAAAATTTGATCACCACAAGATTAAGCAGATTTTAAATGGTCCATGGGTGAACCTCGTTTTCACAATTTTTTGTCAATTCTCCTGCTTACGTTTTTGTTTTCTCATATTCTTCATTCAACTCTAAAGTATAATGTTCCATTTTCTCTTTTTCCTTTGTTAATTCTTCATTAAGTTTTTCAAGTTCCTGAAATTGATCAAATTAATAAAATGAAATACTACATTTGTTCAAACTGACAATTTTTTACATTTCATGTGTGGTTTTTTTTTTTTGCAGATATGGACAAAACAATGTCAGGATTATTATTCATGTGAATAGATTATTGCCATGTAAAATGGGTGCAGTTTATCAACAATTTATAAAATTTTATGAGTGTTAAAATGTGTATAGTGGAGTAACAGTCTCCTTGATTACCATGAATATCTCTCTATTGGGGCCCTACAAATCACTGCAATTGGCTGAAAATCACTGAATAAGCAAGTCATTTTGCTTTTTTGTCAACAGACAGAGCATAGACTAATGATAGAGTATGGTGTTGCCGAATTAGTCTCTGTGCAGAGTTAAATGTTGTCCAAGCATGCACGCTTTAGAACACTCTTCTTCCAAGGCCCAAAGTATCAATATAGGGTTTGCAAGTCGATACATTATTATGTGACAAGCATAAATTTGCCATTTGAGATGTGATAAGAAGACCACACCATCACAAAACTATTGATCAGTTGATGTAACCAACAAAAATATCATTTCCCTGAAGTCAAATGTAGAGAACACTACAGGTACAAAATCAAAATTTTCAAATTGGACCCATGAGGCACTAACTTCCTATACATCACATGACTTTCTGTGTATTATAATAGACATTACAAAGCAGTAGCACTAGATAGTTTACAGGATTACATATTAATAATATAGATTATTATTATGACTGTGACTAGGGTTTTATTTTAAATACCAAATTGGTCCCAAATTAAAACTCCAAGACGTGTAGGGAAATACATAAGGACTCTACTGGTATGTGAACTATTGTCTGTGCTGTGGAAAGGAGTATGTGACAGACAAACTACTGGTATTATTGTGGTGTACTGATAACTGTGGTGTGATGATAAGAGTGGTCTCAGTGTCTTGTATCATACCTAGTGTCTGTGTTTTACAATCCAATATCTATAACAGGTAAAGTAAAATAAAGAGAAACAAGCTTATTCATAAAATGTATGTCCCCTGCTTAAAATGTCAACTGAAGTTAAATCATAGAAGCTTGTGTGAAGGATGTATAGTTAAACAGACACACCAAGGACATTAAATACAGGGGTCCTACCAGTTTTGGGGTCCAAAAATATAGGAAAAATAAGAACGTGGGGTAAAAATTATAGGAGTTTTATAGGAAATTATAGGAGATTTTACTAAAATTATAGGATGTTTTTCAAATTATATAGGCAAATAAAGGAAAGGGTCAAAATTATAGGAAATACAGAAAAATACAGGAATGGTAGGACCCCTGTAAATATGAACCTTTTGTTTTTATATTGCCAGGGGTCCACTTTATGCCATGCGATACTCCATACGTCTTCACTTTGTGCAGAACTAAAATCTATAAATTATCATTGGAAAAGCAATAACATTTTTTGTAACAAAAGGTCTCAGAAGAACATGGCTCTCTTGAGCATCTAGTCCAATAAAAACTTTAACCAAAACTAAAACTTGATACTGATGCTCAAATTTATGTCTGTGTGGTATGACTTGAGCTCTGTATCACTCTTTACTGACAAAAAAAAATATAGTAAATATTTTATAAGATGTAAATGTAGAGATGTGTAAGGGCATTGAAATTTAATTTAAAAGGAAATAAATTCATACCTCTTTTTTCTCTCTTTCATCTGATAATTCTTTAACTTCTAACTGAAGTTGATCTGAAATGAAAATACATGTAATTGATATTTAATTGCAATTACCTTTCCAGGTGCTATATACAGCATTTTGATGCAAAAGTCATCACAAGGGAGGTGATTTTTCACATGCCTGGCACCAAGTACCTTCCATGCCATGACTGTTACACCCACTCACACAGATTCATTTCATTTCATCAATCCATTACCCATTTGTATTTTGTTTTATCAAACTTTTTGATCTTCAGTAAATGGGAAGTTCTCCATTTAAATGATTTTAATCAGATTTAAATACCACAGTTTCTCGCTTAACATGTTAGTACATTAATGTACCATAACTAAATTGACCTCTTTTTTACTTATTCTTCGAAGTTTGATTATGTTGCTTGCAGCGGATGGCATCCTCTATAACGGCTACTGGTGGCCTACTTTTTCAAATTCAACAGATATTTCCTAAGCTTACAATAAGCCACAGGACCTTGGTTATTAGTTTTATATGAAAGACTTTACTGGTAAATTAGTTTTTCATAGCTTTGATGTGGGCAAGAAATGATGAAAAAGAATCTCTAAAATTATCAGATTTGCGGCCAGAGTATGAATCCACGTCCATCAACTTTGAAAGCTAGAGACATCTACAAATCTAAGTTGACCTTCTCAAACAAAGAATAGGTATATTAGTTATGTAATTGTAGTTGATAAATTAAATCAACATGATAAATTGTAGTTGAAAACAGGTACCGATATACCTACCGAAATATTCCTGTTTTTGTTTTGCCATCTTTAACCCTCTGTCTTCTAACTGTTTTATCATGTCATCAGCTAATAAAGCATGCTTCCATGTTCTAGAAATATAAAACAGACACTATAATATTTTGCTAAATAAATACTGTATACGTAGAAATATTCGCAGTGTATTAATGTTTGCTATTTTTCGCGGTCGCTGATCAACTGCGAAAATAAATCCATCGTGAAATTTTATATCCTTGTCAGATGCTTACACCACCTACATGACCGCTAAAGTTTATACAAGCGAAAATGCTCTCCATACCAAAACCGCGAAAGTTTATACCAGTGAATATTTCTATGTATACAGTATGTTTCTCGTGTTGCATAAGCATCTGTTGCGACGTACACAGTGTCCATTAAGGTTATTTCTCATCCAAATGAAAATCGGATCCAATGCTTATAATTTTAATATCCAATATGGAATAAAACACTTCAATCAATATAGAATAAAACACTTCAATCAATATGGAATAAAACACTTCAATCAATATAGAATAAAACATTTCAATCAATATGGAATAAAACACTTCAATCAATATGGAATAAAACACTTCAATCAATATGGAATAAAACACTTCAATCAATACGGAATGAAACACTTCAATCAATACGGAATGAAACACTTCAATCAACATGGAATAAAACACTTCAATCAATATGGAATAAAACACTTCAATCAATACGGAATAAAACACTTCAATCAATATAGAATAAAACACATCAATCAATATGGAATAAAACACTTCAATCAATATAGAATAAAACACTTCAATCAATACGGAATAAAACACATCAATCAATATGGAATAAAACACATCAATCAATATGGAATAAAACACTTCAATCAATATAGAATAAAACACATTAATCAATATGAAAACACTTCAATCAATATGGAATAAAACACTTCAATCAATATGGAATAAAACACTTCAATCAACATGGAATAAAACACATCAATCAATATAGAATAAAACACATCAATCAATATGGAATAAAACACTTCAATCAATATGGAATAAAACACATCAATCAATATGGAATAAAACACTTCAATCAATATGGAATAAAACACTTAAATCAATATGGAATAAAACACATCAATCAATATGGAATAAAACACATCAATCAATATGGAATAAAACACTTCAATCGATATGGAATAAAACACATCAATCAATATGGAATAAAACACATCAATCAATATGGAATAAAACACTTCAATCAATATGGAATAAAACACTTCCATATCATTTTGACAACTGAAATCATTATTTTCCATAAACATCAATACTCAACTTAACTCATTATTTTCCTTACACAAAGTCAGAAATAAATGCCCAGTGATATGATAACAGCGACACACTGTGGCAAAAGGCAGTATGACTTCATTGTCCTTGATGAACACTTGGCAGGTTGGTTTGGCTAATTAACGCGAAATTAGTAAATTTCAGAATCCAAAAGAAAATTTCAGATTCTTAGAAAGAGAGAACAGAAGAATGATCTTACATTCGCTTAGACCTTTCCAAAATATCAATCCATTTATCACGTTCATAATCACTATCAGCTGCTAATAACATCCTTCCCTACAATATATAAAATACAAAACATAAGTACACTTCATGTAGGCAGGCAATCTCTCAATGGTAAAGAGAAACCTGGATTATCCAGAATTAAACCAATAACTACCAGCAAGTGAACTGACTTTTCACACTAAAACCTGCTTGAATGGGGTGAAAAGATAGGAGATGCTGTGATCCACAATCTACTTTGCCACCAAGGCTCAATACCACATAATTTTATATTGGCCAGTTCAGTCTAAAAGAAAGGCACAGCAGAATTAAATGGGGGGAGGGGTACGTGTTACTCTATGGTGGATTGGAAAACTGATAATTGTAGTCACTTTACGCCATTTAACCAAGAGTAAGATAAGAAATGGTTCAATGATAAGCCAGAAGATTTAGGACAGATTTTAAGTTCTATCGTCAGGTTCTTTTTAAAATCCCATGTTTCAATACAGCTTGTTTTATACATAATTCATCCTGTATGACACTGGACAGGCATTTTATTTCCACGTTTAGCGATAAGAAATGGACTGATGTCTTACCACCTAAACTCTTAGTCTGGTTCTCAAATAATGGAACAGAATAGTACATGTATTTCACCAAATACTTTAACAACTGGCATTCCATGTCACAGTTAAATTGCAGGAGTGGCTTTTCCCTTGCCAGGCATTTAAATCAAATCCCTTTATCTATTGGACTATTGTTGTTATTTCTCATAAAAATAGAGTCAGTTGAGTGGAGTAACAGATTTTTACACCACAGTCAAGATTTTTTTTCATTTATATCAAGACAGTCAGATAATGGATTGTGGAATGACCAGAGAAAATCATTTATCTGCAGCAAACAAAATGACAAACTTTCTCACATTGGAAATTGCCGAGTGGGATTTGAACCTAGGCAGTGAGGGATGCTGTTATCTGTAAGCATGCACTTTAGGCCACTTGGCCACTAAGGCCTTAAGAATACAGTCTAACCTGTCTTAAAGGCCATCTCTATATAAAGGCCATCTGCTTACAAAGGCCAGTAAAATGATATCCCAATTGTTCTTTATTCATATTTTTTGAACTTGTATATAAAGGCCACCTGCCCATAAATGCCACTTTTACTGGTTCCCTTGGGTGACCTTTATAGACAGGTTTGACTGTAGTGGGATTTTCAAAATATGTACACTTAATTCATAATATGTAACATATAATAACAGAATGGTACATACATTTATATCTGCACTTTCTATCTGGAATGCGTAAGGTTGATTATGTTCCCGTGACCTTGAGATTAGACATTCTCCCAATGGCACAACACCCTAAAACAAAAATGAAAAAATAACTACACATTGCAATAGAAACACTTCAGTTGCAAATGATGCAATTTGTGGGTACTTGGTAACCTACAAAAATGTCAATTTTAACCAAATGTTACCCCTGAAACAAATTGTATTGTAAATGAAAGAACCATAGTAAGCAAGTCAGCTATTAGTTACATTTTTTGAAAACTACTTTCTGCCTTTAAGACTAGGAAAATGGAAGTTCTGCGATCTAGCAAACTGGATATATTTTCATTGCATCACAGTAATTCAAGGGAATTTTAGTGAGCAAATTGGGAAATTTTAGTCTTTTTTTCCCTAAGGAAAAACTACCTTTACTGGATAGAAATTTTAAGCCAGCAAAATCACTGATCCAGCTCATATACAAGTTTTGAATAAACAATCGACGATGGCAAAGATGGGGGAAAAACACATCTGAATCCAACTCATTATAATAAAATAAGGAAGAAGGTGGTTTTGCGTTACCAGACTTCTGATTTGGGGAGAGTGGCCTTGGAAGCTTATTTAATTCATTTAAAGCATCAAGATCTAACAGACTGAGAGTAAGAATCAAGATCAAGTTAATCAAGTTTAAATGAATGTCAAATACAGTCCAGCCTGCCTTAAAGGCCACCTCTATATAAGGGCCACCTGCTTATAAAGGCCAGTAGAGTTGTATTCTAATTGTTCTTTATTCATGTTATTTGAACCTGTATATAAAGGCCATCTGTAAATAAAGGCCAATTTTACTTGTTCCATTGGGTGGCCTTTATAGACATGTTGTACTGTACTTTTAACTTTTGCCCTTCCATTTTCTTTAATATCAACCATCAAAACATTGTAAAAATTTTGTAATTTACAATAAATAAATACATGTACATGTATTACCTTTGGGTGTATATTTAAACATTTTCTTTTATCCATCTCTTTCTTCTCATTTTCTGGATAATATAGTAAAAATCCATCTCTAACTATGAAAAACCTGGAAATATAAAAAATTCATTAATAACCTTGTTTTTTGAAAAAATCATCTTTACAGTAAAACCTGCACATAAAAGCAGCCAAGAGCAACAATGTATTACAGGGGTCAAAAAGGGTCTATTATGAAACATGGGGTGATAATGTCCTTAATACGAAAAGTAAAAATGAACAAAACTCCAATATTCACCTAAAAGAAAATCTAAATACATGTATGAGATGAAAAAGAAATAAGTCTGTCATTGACCTGTTGCTTCATTATAACAGACTGCAGCCCTTTCAACAGATTTTAAAGTAGCCGACAAGTTTTCTGGAGTAGACAGCAAATTCAGTTGTAACTCTATATAAATGTAATACTGATGAATGAAAGTAGGCACCAGACAAAGTGTAGAAATACCAAAGTAGACAACAGGTTTTGCTGGTTGCTGGCTTCTATTGAAACCACTGCAGAGCTTATTTCAGCTTCAATGGTGAACTGACTGAAAAGCAAGACTTAAAAGGGATGCCAGTCTATGATATAGTAAACCTGCCCAGTATTTTAGTGGACTGGGGCAATGTAAAATAAATGTTTTGCTCAAGGACATATCATGCAGCCTAGCTTTGGTTGGACACTCAAAACTTGAGTCTGCCATCCACTGTTTCTGCTGTAGGTCGCGATTTTCATAAAATGCAGAAGTGGCAAAGAATGATAAAATTGGCAAAACTTTTTGGCGATAAAAAATTTAATTGATTCCATTTGAAAATTGGCGAGTGTTAACAAATAACAATCCAATAGCCTTACAGACAATCCCCTCTTTGCCACTTGGCTACATCTCTCTAAATTCACAAATAAAGTGCACTTTATACAAAGTGTGGTGAATGTTAAACTGGAACTCTCTTATTAAGGAACAGGTACTGTAAACCTATTTAATCTTTTGTGTATTTATTTTCGGGTATAGGAAATTTAAACATATCTGTGTAGTTAAATTTTCACGTTTTTGAAACATGCATTGTAACACAATAAGCATAATTTAATTTTCGCTTGGTATTAATTTTCTCGAAAAATAAACAACCGCGAAATCAGCAAAAATTAGTACACCGTGAAAATAAATATGTTTACAGTAATTGGTGAGAGTTGTAAGATGCTCTTATCACTCTTATCAAATTAATTAATTTTGCAACATATATTGATGATATACTAGTACATTGTATCAGTATTTAAAGCAAAATAAATTAATAGTTCTCTAATTACTGATAAGTTAATACCAGTGTAAGAGCTAAGTCATTAACCAAACCATTTAAGATATTGTTAACATGAGCGATTAGCACTCTTGGTCCATTATCAACAATGAGTAGAGTGTTAACGCCCCTGTTACTCATATCAAGATGGCCAGTTCAAGAATAGTGGAGGAAACCAGAGTCTGGACCAAAAAAAACCCCACTTATCTAAAGTAGGAGAATTGACAAATAAATTTTTCTCAGTCTAGCAGCCCTTTGTACTGACAACAGGTCATATGTACTAGTGACAGGTAATCTACTGACAACAGGTATGCTGTATTGACAGCAGGCTCTCTTCATTGCCAGTAGGTATAATGTACTGGCAGAAGGCCTACTGTACTGGCAGCAGCAGACATTTAACATCCAACAGAAGACAACCTGTCTGCTGGCTAATTTTGTTGAAACCACTGGCAAAGTGTAAAATGTGAATTGGATTTGACCCTTGGACTGGATTGGACTCTTGGAGCAAAATGTGGATTGGATTGGACTTTTGGATTTCAAGAATCCAATCCAATCCACATTTTACACTTAGCAGAAATCACTGAAGTATTAGTGTTGATTTCATGTGTGGAATAATAATCCCAACTAGAACAATTAACTCTAAGATTGAATCTACTAAGTGGCAAACATTTATGTTACAGTAGTATGTGAATTGTGATTATCTCTCTCAATACACAATGTACTAGATACTAAGTATATGATAGAGTAATCAAAACAACATCTGCAATCTTTCTTGTTATACAGATTAAATCATGGTCTGGTGAAGTCATATTAATTTGCTGTTGTCTACAGATACTAATCAAACTAAGTAACAACTGTTTTTCATCAAAGTACAGTCAAAACTTTCTATAAAGGCCACCAAAGGGAACCAGTAAAAGTGGCCTTAATGTACAGGTTCAAATAATATGAATATAGAACAATTGGGATACAATATTCTACTGGCCTTTATAAGCAAGTGGACCTTATGTAGAGGTGGCCTTTAAGGCAAGTTGGACTATACTATTTTTATATATGGTATACATGTATTTCAAAATCCTGGACATTAGTTGATACATCGTACACAGTTCGACTTATCAGCCCACTAAACCCCCATTTTAATTTTTTACTTTTTTGGGTTTGGACTATATTGTACAAAGACTGTGAGTTCAGTATGTGCAAGTTGGACCTAATTTATGCAACTATGAATTTCAATTTTTTTTTTTACTCTTTGAAATATAAATGACATTTAATATCCCATATCATCAGCTAAATGACATGTTATAGATTTAAACTTCAACCTGTATAAAGAACTTGTTACCAAAAATAATATACAGTCAAATTCCTCTATAAAGGCCACCTTCAACCTGTATAAAGAACTTGTTACCAAAAATAATATAGTCGAATTCCTCTATAAAGGCCACCCAAGGGAACCAGTAAAAGTAGTCTTTATGAACAGGTGGTCCTTATATATACAAGTTTAAATAACATGAATAAAGAGCAATCAGAATAAAATTTTACTACATGTAGCCTTTTAAAGCAGGTGGCCCTTGTATAGAGGTGACATTTAAACAGGTACGACTGTACAGTAAAACCTCTATATTAATGTCATCCATAGGACCTAAAATACTAGTATGGTTTTTATACAAAAGTGGTCTTATTATACAAGTTCTAGAAAGAAGGAAACCTTAAAATTCTGGTCTTTATGGACAGGTGGTCCTCAGAGGTAGATGCTACAGCAAGTTTTAATTATAAAGAATTTGATACAAAAAATTTGTGAAATAATCAATATCAAGTACCGGTATGTAAGTTTAAAATCTTACACAATATTGCTTTTTTAAGTCTATCATGACAAGTGACAGGTATTTTACTGTCAAAGGTTAAGTATGATGTAATATCATATTACAACATATATATACCTATATAATCAATATCACATGTATCTGCAGATGTACAGTAAACAGCTATTGATTTCAGGATTATATAAATTTACAAGTTTACAGAACATATGTTTGTCAGTGACACATACCCGGTAATCATTTCATTGAATATTGCAAGCAAGTGTAATGATGAGCAAAACATGTTGATCTGTTAATATTAAACTTTTCTAATATACAGTACAATATACACATCTAATTATTCTGGTGTGATCTAATTTTTAATGGTGTTTTCCCTTATATCAAGACGTCACCAGCTATAGGTGAATGGTGATCTAATTATTGCTAGAAGTTGAAAAATAGTTTGCAGGATTATGCTCTACACATTTCGCCTAATTATCAATTCTAACCAAATCATTCAAGCAAGTTAAATTCTGACATAGGCCTACAGGTTCATCAGGTAAGCATTCATCCCCATGAAGTTAGGTGTGATTTAATTTTGCTAAAAGTTGAAAAATAATTTTGCAAGATTATACTCAACACATTTCACTGAGTTATCAAACCTAACCAAATCTTTCAAGCAGTTAAATTCTGTCAAAGACCTATATGTTCATCAGGTTACTATTTATCCCAATTCCAGTGATGTAATGTGACGCTACCTTGAATCAGATGTCAGTCCATCGCAAGGTTATGCAAGTGTTTCAAATTTATGCCAATCTTCTAGCTCAAGACTTGTAGCTTTTCAGACAGGCCTGTAGTATTTCATATCTTATATGTCATAACAGAAACTAATGAAAGAACCTTTAGTAATAAGTTGTCTGTATACCCAATATACCCACACATTGGACCTAGAGTTCTCTAGTGATTTCTGTGAAATGTTTGTCATTTCCTAATCAGCGGAACAAAATAAAATGTAAACTTGATATGACTTACAAAATTTGTGGTAGACTCACATACACAATGTGGATCAAGGAAATTCTTATGCATGAGTAACATCCTAATTGAACAATTAGGAAATAATTAATATGCTTAAATACATGTAATTTTTGCAATAAATACACAATATACATGTTCATATATTACCCATACATGGTATGTTCAATTTATCCTAGTACGCGTATACAATGACTTATAATTAATATAAATGAATTTGTCTTTGATGAAATTTTTTGCACATGATTTGAAATTATAATATGGCAGAGGAAACTTGAGTAACCAAACAAATGCTGATCTTTGACAAGTAATCTGATAAACTTCTCCACACTTGGATTTGTCAAAGAAGGATTTGAAATCTAGGTGGTGAAAGGCTCTGTAACCCAAGCACTTTAGACTGAGTAAATGGGCCTTACCTAAAGATGAACTACCAGAAATACCAAAATGATAAAACTTTTTGACACTTGGATCTACCCAAGGGGGGTTTAAATCTTGTTGAGAGGCACTGTGCTTTGTAACCAAGCACTTTAGACTAAGTTAATGAGCCCTACCACCAGATGAGCTAGAAATGCCAGTACATGTATACAAATATTTCTGGATTCTCCTGATGACTTCAATTTGAAGTTAAACTATATAATCTGTTAAATATGACAGGTTTACCCACATATAATCCTGTTTATAAAGAGTACCAACAAAATACAACAGTTGCCAGGTACCATAGATTTATTATATACAACATCAAAAGGAAGGAATCGTAACCTCTGTTGCTCATGCTAACGTCTAGCAAAGGGGAACAACTGTTACGTCAATAAATATATCTTGTATCAATTACCTGTTTTATAAACAATTAAACATTTGTATATAAAACATAGACCAATTTTTATAAATTATAATGTTAAGAAAATTTGCTATCAATTTTAGGAAGAATGTGTAACTAAACAAAAAAACTTTCTTTTCTAAATCTTGAGTACATTTTATTTATTTATATTATATATATGTTTGTGTATTTTACTTTCTAATATGTTTTAAGACAAAATAATGAACCCGGTTAAAAATAAACCAAGGTATATGAAGTTTAAAAAGCAATCAGATTTTGGTGTGAAAATTTCCTGGTCTCTGGTTTGATGGATATGCAATATATTGAGCGAACAATCTGCCAAATGAGATTCAGAACCAATGATATCCCAGTAACAAAACAAGAGCATAACATACTGGTACCTTAAAGGGGATTATTTTCATGGGATGAAAATTTCACCATTTTTTTTTTTTTTAAATATGTAGTGTTGTGAGGGTGTTATTTTCATGTAACCAATATAAGTACCGGTACCTGCAAAGGTGAGTGGTTTATTTTCTTGTAAGACCCTGGCCGGGATTCAACCCCATGACCTCCCACATACACACTCTACAAACTGAGCTACTGAAGTAGTCATATTAAGTTAAGAATATAATTACATTTAATAAATGATTCATAAACAAGTCTGCAATGTGATTTGCATTATTATGTAGATATTTGATGTACTGACCTAAATTATAATTTTTTTCCACAAGGACTGAAATTACATGCATTGAATTAAGTGTCTTATTTGATGTTACATTGAAGTATAATGCAAGTGTAACTTGATAAAAATCCTTCCAATTTCCTTATTTGTTTCTGGCAATATGTCAATATGTATGTATTTTAAGCAATAAATTATGTGATATCTATTATTCTTAAGAAAACAAGTTCCTGAATACATATATAAACAACGAATACAGCATTTAACTAGAATTGTTTCAAATGGTATGCAACCCTGTCCCCTAGTTGACCAAGGAGCCATCAGACAAGTCACTGAATTTATTCTTCTTAATGTTCAAAGCCAGAATGAACATTTGTAGCATTTAACTAGAATTGTTTCAAATGGTATGAAACCCTGTCCCCTGGTTGACCAAGGAGCCATCAGACAAGTCATTGAATATATACTTCTTAATGTTCAAATCGCAAATGACAGAGCATTAAACTAGAATTGAGAATTGTTTGAAAGGTATGAAACCCAAATCATCTAATTGACTAAGGGACCATAACTATGTAAATACAGGGTTGTGGCCCCCGATTGTGATATGTTACACAGCATCTTGATACCGGTATTATGTTTATGCAAGCCAATTAAGAAGGTTGCGTCTTGCATACATTCGGAGATAAAGCCCAGACAAAAGTGAGTTGACAAACCTCTGAAAGACAGACTGAATGCCAAAGAGACAGATAGACAGGATGATTTCTGTATACTCCAAACATATACTGATACAGGTATCCATGTAGCAAATAATAACTAAAGACAGAAATACCCACTTTTCATAAGCCATCAAATGAAGTCAAACACAAAACAAAGAGGTGTCATGGATTAAAATACTATGACTAAAACTACTTGGTCATTGCAACCTGAAAGGAAGGTAGAGGAACTGGTGTTACCAGAGAAAAACAATCAACCTTTGTTTAACAATCTGACAACTTCACCAAAGTAGGGTTGGGATTTGAACCAGAGGAATAAACTGGGTTGTGATTTTTAAGCCAGCGCTTTAAACCAATTGGTCACCAAGTTTCCTTTGTACTTTTAAGGACAACCACCTTCTTTGACAGATTTACAACATGTACCATTCATAAAACACAATGGTACTTAAATTTCTATTAATGGCACCACTAGACAGACTATCAGAGCCTGGTAACTTTAATCTATCTTAACTATTACGAATACCTAACATCTACTAGGGCTGTAACGGTACGATAGAAATTGTATTGCAATATCTTGCCAACTTTGTGAAGTGTACCACAATATGTTATTGAATAAGTGTTGCCAACATTTTTTTTAATGTATAGCTTAAAAATTATGAGAATGAATGGTTTCAGTTGAAAGTTGAAATGAAATAAAAACAAAAAGAATCAATTCTGCAGAGAATATTGAAACAACAACACTTCAAAAATGACTACTGGTAAATAACACTTTAGTTAGTACAGAGTAATATGACTATGACACAAAATTTTGTAACGCCGGAAACCTGATACAGGCAACCCATATTGAGGTACCACTGGTACAGCATTTTATACCGATGTACCGGTATGGCTGTATATTGTTACAGCCCTAACACCTACACTTCATACCTACTTTGTACCAGTATATATATAGGTGTTAGGTATTCATAATCATTTAGACAGCTTCGGGTTACCCAGCCCACACATTTGTATCCTAGTTGACCTTCAGTCATTTCAAAACTGTGATTTACAAATTATCCATTTCATAAGCAGTTTGACCTTTTTGTAAACAGTTTGCAAGGCTGAAGCTTAACTGTTGTGAGTAAGGGGCCCAGCTCACTTCTGAAACCAATTTTGTAAGCAGTTTGACCTTTTTGTAAACAGTTTGCAAGGCTGAAGCTTAACTGTTGTGAGTAAGGGGCCGGCCCAGTTCACTTCTGAAACCAATTTTGTAAGCAGTTTTACCTTTTTGTAATCAGTTTGCAAGGCTGAAGCTTAACTGTTGTGAGTAAGGGGCCCAGCTCACTTCTGAAACCAATTTTGTAAGCAGTTTGACCTTGTTGTAAACAGTTTGCAAAGCTGAAGCTTAACTGTTGTGAGTAAGGGGCCCAGCTCACTTCAGAAACAAAGTTTTAATGGTATTAAATAGCTAAATCAGGGATTTTTCTGGGTATCCACAGGGTCCGGTAAAGGGACCCATTCCCAATGCAAAAAACATACATTTTTCCCAATTCTGTAGGTCCTTTTCCCAAAAAGGTCAGAAAAATCCCTGAGCTGCTAAATGTGTCAAATTTAGGGGTCCAGACCTTTTAGGAACCATTGGCTACTGGGCACCTGCTAATCATAATCCCTGGTTTGACCTTTTCCTAAGCAGTTTGAACTTTTGATAAGTGACCTGACCTTTCCATCAGCAGTAGTTTCCGTAAGTAATTTGACCTTTTTGCAAGTGTCAGACCAGACAAAATCTACTATAAAACATGTATGTCAGGTAGGGGATTTACCCTTGTAATGTCAAAAACAAAGAGTTGAGTGAGTTGAGTAATGGTGTTTATCATCCAAGTCAAGAATATTTCACTTATATTGAGATGTCACCGGATATAGGCCAAGGTGCAGAAATTTGGCCTGTGCATTGTGCTGATGGAATTATACAGCAGGGTATCATGCAAAGCCCACCGTGACACAGGACCTTGTTTATTTTAAGTTCCCATCCGAAAGAACCATAACATTCATTTTGTAATGTCAAGTGCTTGGCAAAAGAACAGTCACTATGCACTTTCAAGTCTTGGGTCAGACCTCCAACTTACAGAGCGAGCACTCTTCCAACTGATCTACCACAGTGGTGTCATTAACAAAGGACAAGTCAAATTGTCAAGGAATACATGGTGCAATTCTTTTTAGCTGGAATCACACATTTTGACAGTTGAAACTGTGAAAAAAACCTGGTTAAATCAATCTTTTATGATCAATTCAAATGTAAATGTATAAACTAGAAGCTTTTGACTGCCACCATTTTGGTCAAATTTTAACATTATAATGGGTTTCATGACAGTAAAATTCAAGGAAGCTTATAATAAAAGAATAAAAGGATATTGGTACAATTATTTTAAAGACAAAGCAAGGTGACAAAGAAATAGATAGGAATCACAAACATAGGTCACCTGCTAATAAATCCATCAATACATGTTTAAGAAGCTGGAGTCTACCCTGTTTGTGAACAATAACTTTTTTTTTTGGTTTTATACAGTCCAACCTGCCTTAAAGGCCATCTCTATATAAGGACAACATGCCTATAAAGGCCAGTAGAATTGTATCCCAATTTTTCTTTATTCATATAATTAGAACCTGTATATAAAGACCACTTGCTCATAAAGGCCACTTTTACTGGTTCCCACGGGTAGCCTTTATAGATATGTTTCACTGACTGTAAATATATACAGGTTTGACTGTAATATTAAACCACTAGTTAACACAGCTTGACCAGAAAAACAGGTGATGTATCTTTCAAAGATGAAGTTGTGTTATTCCCACTGTTATATATTTATCTGGTAACAGAGATTAGGATGATCTGTTAATCTGTTTTCTGATAATCTGCACCCATTAGTTATCAAGATAGACATATCCTGTTGTTATCTTGAGTAAAATATAAAGTTCTACTTCAAAGAAACAGTCTTCAACATACATCTGCAATATCTACTCAACTGGATTTTAAGACGTATAGAAGATACAGTATTCATTTGGAAAATCAAAATTCCTCTATAGATATAATTTATATATATTGTAGATCATACTGGCAGTACAGCAGGATTTTGGCTGTCTTTTTAATTTTGGGAATGGGTCAGTGTCTTAAAAAATGATTAATACACAATATTTTTAATGTCATATTTACTTTTATATATATAGCTAAATTTAAGTTGTGTATTAGTCTTTTATTTGAGAGTTATAAAACCTCAAAATTTTCACCATTGGCATTTTTCCATGAACTGATGCAGTGCTAATTTTTAAACTATTAAGACATTGACACATTCCCAAAATCAACTAGAACTGTCTCTTTAAAGCCAAATACTCTCTGCCCCCAACATTTAATGTTTTCTCATGACCTTGACCTTTACAATATGACCTTGGTTCAAGGTTGTGACAAACCTTTGGACCATGAAGATTATTCATGTGAAGTTTTATGACAGCAGCTATGACGCATGACCTGGACACAATTTTACACAGACAGACAGACATGGTGATTCCTACATGTATATACCCCTCTTAAACTAGTTTGCGGGGGTATAAAAAGACAGCAAAAATCCTATACTGCTAGTATAAGAGCTAGCATACTATAAATATATCATCTCTTATTACATTTTATACACCGGGTATTTACCACTTTTAGCTACAAATAATGGATAATTTCAATGTGATATGACCCAACTTAGAACTAGGATTACACATTATAGATCAGACAACTACTATTTCCCTCCCTTTTCACTTCATACATGTATATACCACAGATTTGTTTCAATTACAATGGTACTTTGACAATCAATTTTACTTGAAACTTGTTACATAACACATAACAAAAAGATATAATATAAATGTCAAGACTTTCTAGTTTCTGGTTTCCATTTTAGTGCACCATGCTAGTGACAGTCAGGTTACACTGGGCTCCATTTAGATGCGAGTTGTGTATGTGTTTGCTTTGAACTAGAGTGCACTTTGGGCTATCTTTTAGGTGATAGCTCACTGACAAAGGATTTGTAAAAAAGGTGGCCAACCCATTCAGCCATTATCCAGACACCAGGTAAGCCAACAACATTGTTAAAGGAAGTGACTTGCCTGTTCTCACAATATGTGTCTCTGAATGGATTTAAACCTCAACCCTTGTGTAAAAGGATTTGAGCTGCAACCCTTGAATCTGGTCTGAAGCATGGCCAATTGCACTACAATATCATGTCAAGACATGATGTCTTAATTCACTTCTGATCAAGTAAACAACTGTCATGATCATTATTTATCTAACTTCATCTTGGTAAAGATGTATAATATGACATACTTTTATTTTGGTAACATCCATTAAATCTTACCAAAATCAAAATAGGCATTTTGTCCATTGGATAACTGCTGAACTGCTGAAAATGACAGAAAATGACAAACTTGAAAATAAAAATGTAATTAAAATTTCTTCCATAAAACCCCAAACTAAAACACATGTTACGACAAACGCGGAACAAGGAAGTATTTATTAAAAATTTCAAGATGGAGATATGTCACTACATACAAATTAAAGTTTGCAGGCATTTAAAATTTACAAATGACAAACAAATGTTTACCTTCTATACCACTTGTTAGAGTTGTGTCCAAACGGCCTTTTCAACAAAATTCCACACAGCTGCACATGCTGTGTCCAGTCATAAGAAACAGAGTTTCTCAACTCAGGCATTGCGTTCATGTTAAGGTGTTCATTATTTCCAAAACAAAATGAACCGAAACAGCCCATTGAACAGTTGAATACACATTCTATAAATAATATCGCGGGAAGTAATGACACTTCCGGGTTGATTTTCGACACTCCCCTAGTCAGAAATGTACCCTTCCGATGTGTTCCGATTACAAAATAATTTGATCACGTGATATTTTGAATTTATCACATGATCACAAGTATGGCGCTGTCCTGTATGCAAGTGTTGTTGATGGTTGGGATGTTAGTAACAGGCAGCATCAACACATTGAGCAAAAAAGCACAGAATGATTGCACGTGAGACTTAAAAGCCAATCTAATACACTTTGCAATTTTGAATTTATTTTATGTAATTGCAAACTGATAAATTATGGTAGTTTTCGTCCAAGAGATGAAAGAATTGAGCCTCTTTTCAGTTGTTCATTACTCCTGTGTTTGTGACAGAATTTTGTAAATTGATAACAGACAATGAAATCAACCTGATATATTAGCTAACAGATCTATCAAAGACTGCATTTCAGATGGAGTTGTTGATTGCACCTGTTCATTATCCTGGCACTGGATAAGTCGGCATCGATGTGAAATAAAATGACTTGCCTAAGGTCACAACACAAGTTCCTGACATGATTTGAACCACCAAACCTTTAATATGAATTCTGACATGCTTTCACATATATCAGTTGTGCCTCATGTATCATCAATTAAATAATTAAATGATAATTGACAATTTTTCTTAGGATGATTTAAATCAGTAAATGTATATGATCTCGCACAAAATAATTATGGAAAATTATTTCAGTATAATTGCCAGCCTGCTGCATCACTATTCAATCTATTAAATTAATTTTTCAGAGTATCTGGCTACCCAGATAAAAGTGCTAACAACACCACTAAGCCACACCCTTTTAACCACCCTTGGTTTCAGACTTGGATTATGTTTATAGGTAGGCATACTTTGTCATTGTACATGTTTGTCTGTGTCAGACTTTAATTGTCATTGTATGATTGTTTGTGACCACAATGTTTTTATGTGTTAAATTGTTATTTAAACATATGAAAAAATTATAAAAAATTAAATTTACTAGGAGCCTTGATGGCCAAGTGGTCTAAAGCCTGGGCTTAGGATACTTATCAATTACTACTTACTACCTAGGTTTGAATCCCCATTGGGAAAGAACCTGGTGTGAGAAATTTGGCAGTTTCCTTACTGAAGGTCTGTGGTCTCCTTTGGGCACTCCGTTTTTCTCTACCATTCCCAAACTGCCTACACAATATAAGTGAAAAATATTAACTTGGCTATGAAACACCATTCAAAAATAAATAATTTGACCCAAACATAAAAACTATGCATAGGTCATCATGTTGTTTCCATGGAAACCTACTTAATTGTCTGTCTTTGATTCCAGTACTGGGATTTAAATGCCATTTTATGTATAAAAACTCCAAATATCTCATATGTAATTTTCACATTTATTACCTTACAGCGGGTTATTTTGGCGTATTTTGGCAGTGACATTGAAATCGCTAAAATATAAATCATGAAAATTTAGGCAGTTAAAATTTACGTCAGCTAAAATTAATGGCAGTAATTATACGCCATAATTGTATGTACTGACTGGTCAACTGTGAGTGAGCGAGGGAGTTGTTTTCAGTTAGCAGTTAGTAATGAACTATTACTTATAAACAGTTACACGGTCATTTATAATACTGACTGCAATGTGAATAGACTTTTTATTTCAAGTTTTATCAAAATGAGTATTTTAAAATTTCTAAGGCTAAAACAAATTCTGCCGGATGAACAAAGTGCCATAGCTGAAATTCTTGGACCTGCTGGAGGAAGTGAACGAAAATGTTCGAAAATTGTAGAAAGTCCAAATAATATCGGCAATTCAACTCCTGGATCTGTAAAACAAGGAAAATATATGGCATTTAAGCCTAAAATCAGTAACATTTATAAATATTGAACAGAGTGATCAATTTTGTCATATTATATGACTATATGGTTTAAAAATTTTATAATGACATATTAACTACTTTTACAATTACCGGTAGTAACGTACAATATTGTGGTAAGTTTTTTATCTTCTTCAAATTTGTTTTATAATATATAACTGTATATATTTTAGAATAATAAATAAATTGCCAAATTTAAGCCATAGTTTGTTTTCTAATCGCCAAAATAAAAACTTAGCATTTTGTCTAATCGCCAAATTAAAAATGCCAAAATATGCCACTGACGTTTTCTTAACAAAAACACCAAAATTTTGCTCCGCCAAAATAACCTGCTGTACGGTATAACCCTAGTGCAGAATCTATTAATTTATTTCAGCATAAGGTTTCCCCTTATCTCTTATTATTGATGAGTTGAGTAACAGTGTTTAACATCCTAGTTAAGAATACATATATTTCACTTATATCGAGACATTGCCAGCTATAGGCAAAGGTGCAGAAATTTTGCGCTGATGGTATTATACAAGAGGACTCTTTATCGTGCCATGCCTACCTTCTGGAAATTTTGATTCTAATAATTTTCAATTTATGGATACCTATTCAAATGTTTTAATGTTTGTTTTATTGTTATATTTAAGGAGAAACTATTTGCCTGCTTGGATATTGCATAGTTAGAAAGCGTGAACGAGATAAATGGAAGGAAGAGGTAAAAAATATAAGATAAGACTAGTGCCTGGTAGTTAAAATCACCATCGGCTACTTAATTAATGTCTGAGAAATTCTTTCAAAAAGTAAACTACTTTATCAAATGTGTGGAAAAATACTTTAAAAAGGTGATCATTCAGTAATATCTTATCTTACAAAATTATATGTGTAAAAATAATTTCGAGCATTTTCTTGATTGGTTGAAATTTCTCAAAAAAGCTTCAAATACAGAGTAATATGTACTGCAAAACATATTCACAAAATGTAAACTTAGTGGAAGTAGGCGTCAAGCTTAATCCTAATTTCTTCACCCTGCAGGCTTTACTGAAATCACTGTAGTACGTAATATGTTAAATAAAATTTTTATATTTTATTTTGCAGCATGGACCTATAATTAATGAAGAAAATAAACTTCATCAAACAAGGTTAGATAACTGTATAGTCACACTAGTATTTTAGTTTCAATCCTGCACTCTTTTATATTTTTGGTGGTCTATTTGGTCTAGAGCACCTACTTATGTATCTCACATCCAAGGTTTAAATTCCACTTAGCGCAGATCCTAGTGTGAGAAATTTTGTCATCTTCCCTTCTCCTAAAAACTTAATAAATCATCTACATTGAAAATTCAAGAATACAGGTTTTATCTTCAGAAAGCAAAACATTCAGGTGGCCAATTAAGTCGATCCCTTCTAAGTGGAGAGGTAGAAATCATTTTCTTGTACTATGTGGGTCATTTAAAATGTTTTTCAAGCAATTTTTTCTGAATTAATGTTTGCGGAACTGGAAAGTAAAGTACTGTTGGTCCTGCTGTTTGTTCAGTTAGTTAAACTTTTTTAAGATCATTGAAATGCATGTAAATCATAATTTTGTCTTATTTTAAATTTTCAGAATTATCCAGTTGATAATAGCATGTCCAACTATTTGTGATTTGATTGGTACATCATTAGCAGGTAAACAAAAGTTTAACTTTAATGTTTTTAGCTCACCTGAGCCAAAAGGCTCAGATGAGCTATTGCAATCTATCACCGTCCGTCGTCCGTCGTCCGTCGTCCGTCGTTCGTCGTGCGTCGTCCGTCGTCCGTGTGCGTCGTGTGTAAACTTTACATTTTAATCTTCTCCTCCAAAACTACTGGGCCATATTTGATGAAACTCGGTGACTATCATGCCTAGGTAACAGCCTTTCAAAATTGTGTTCGGGGTTTGGCCACGCCCAACAAGATGGCTGCTGTTACTAAAAATAGCAAATAGACAAAAAAATCTTCTTCTCTGAAACCAAAAGGTGCAGACAAATTTTGATTGGATATTTAGATTCAGCATACCTGGGAACATTAAAATTGTGTTTTTCATGAAAATTAGACGAAAAATGGGTTACGCGTTTTTTGCGTAAAATTACGTAATTTTTAAAATGAGACATTTATTGTTATAACTTCATAACGGCTGAAGATAATTGTATGGAGTTTTCACTGTTGATCTTGTCTTGCAATTTTCTTTCAATTGATGTCAAGGTCAAAGGTCAAGGTCATGTCCCAGTTTTTGACCTTTGATAAAAAATGCTATTTTTTTAACAGGCGTAGGATTTTCAGTTATTTGTAGGTATTGACATGACGATCATTTTAATACATAGATCAGGGTCATGGGTTCAAAGGTCAAGGTCACAGCTGTCCAAGAATACCAAAATAGTTAATTATCTGCAAAACTATGAATTTTTTGTATAGGCATGTATATCAGAATATTGTAGGTAATGGCACAATGGTCATTTTGATATATGAATAAAGGTCATGGGTTCAAAGGTCAAGGTCACATATGTAAACAAGTACTGAAATGGTTAATTATCTCAAAAACTATAAACTTTTTGTATAGGCATGTATATTGGAATATTGTAGGTATTGGCCTAACAATCATTTTGATATATGAATGAAGGTCATAGGTTCAAAGGTCAAGGTCAAAGATGCGAACGAATACTTAAATGGTTAATTATCTCAAAAACTATAAACTTTTTGTATAGGCATGTATATTGGAATATTGTAGGTATTGGCCTAATGATCATTTCGATATATGAATGAAGGTCATAGGTTCAAAGGTCAAGGTCATAGATGCAAATGAATACTTAAAAGGTTAATTATTTCAAAAACTATTAACTTTTTGTATAGGCATGTATATTGGAATATTGTAGGTATTGGCCTAATGATCATTTTGATATATGAATGAAGTTCAAAGGTCAAGGTCATAGCTGCGAACGAATATTTAAAAGGTTAATTATCTCAGAAACTATAAACTTTTTGTATAGGCATGTATATTGGAATATTGTAGGTATTGGCCTAATGATCATTTCGATATATGAATGAAGGTCATAGGTTCAAAGGTCAAGGTCATAGATACAAATGAATACTTAAAAGGTTAATTATTTCAAAAACTATAAACTTTTTGTATAGGCATGTATATTAGAATATTGTAGGCATTTGCACAAGATCATTTTGATATATGAATGAAGTTCATAGGTTCAAAGGTCAAGGTCATAGATGCAAACTACTACTTAAATGGTAAATTATCTCAGAAACTATAAACTTTTTGTATAGGCATGTATTTTAGAATATTGTAGGTATTGGCCTATCGATCATTTTGATATATGAATGAAGGTCATTGGTTAAAAGGTCAAGGTCATAGATACAAATGAATATTTCAATGGTTAATTATCTCAAAAACTATAAACTCTTTGTATAGGCATGTATATTGGAATATTGTAGGTATTAACCTAATGCACATTTTAAAATACAGATGTTTTAGCTGTTTATATTATATATTGTAGCTAGACTTTAAATATGTTATATATAGCATCCTTATATAATAATTATTATAATTAATTTGCAAAAATACTTGCATATTATTGGCCCTTACTGCTGAAAATTTTGATATTCTCTTTTATTAATGTCATTGACCATTGAACCTCTGCATAAGATATGTACTCTTCCTCAGGTGAGCGTTAAGGCCCATGGGCCTCTTGTTTTCGTATACGGTTGTAACTGAAAGCAGGTGCGATGCAGTAGTAATTGTGGATATACCGGTAATAGTTATTCAGGTCTGAATATTTTCCCCTTGGAAAAAATGCTTATTACACAGAAAATCCAGGTTCAATCTTCAGTCGAGACACTATGAAAAAGTGATTTTTTTTTATTGTGCAACATTGATTTCATTTCAAGACTGTAACATTGAATACATTTTCTGGTGAGTCATCGTGAATACATTTTCTGGTAAGTCACCGTGAATACATTTTCTGGTAAGTCACAGTGAATACATTTTCTGGTAAGTCAACGTGAACCGTGAATACATTTTCTGGTAAGTCACAGTGAATACATTTTCTGGTGAGTCACTGTGAGTACATTTTCTGGTGAGTCACAGTGAATACATTTTCTGGTGAGTCACAGTGAATACATTTTCTGGTAAGTAGTCACAGTAAATACATTTTCTGGTAAGTCAACGTGAATACATTTTCTGGTAAGTCACAGTGAATACATTTTCTGGTAAGTCACAGTGAATACATTTTCTGGTAAGTCACCGTGAATACATTTTCTGGTAAGTCACAGTGAATACATTTTCTGGTGAGTCACCGTGAATACATTTTCTGGTGAGTCACAGTGAATACATTTTCTGGTGAGTCACTGTGAATACATTTTCTGGTAAGTCACCGTGAATACATTTTCTGGTGAGTCGCAGTGAATACATTTTCTGGTGAGTCACCGTGAATACATTTTCTGGTGAGTCACCGTGAATACATTTTCTGGTGAGTCACAGTGAATACATTTTCTGGTAAGTCACAGTGAATACATTTTCTGGTAAGTAGTCACAGTGAATACATTTTCTGGTAAGTCACCGTGAATACATTTTCTGGTAAGTCACAGTGAATACATTTTCTGGTAAGTCACAGTGAATACATTTTCTGGTAAGTAGTCACAGTGAATACATTTTCTGGTGAGTCACCGTGAATACATTTTCTGGTAAGTCACAGTGAATACATTTTCTGGTGAGTCACAGTGAATACATTTTCTGGTAAGTCACCGTGAATACATTTTCTGGTGAGTCACCGTGAATACATTTTCTGGTGAGTCACAGTGAATACATTTTCTGGTGAGTCACCATGCATACATTTTCTGGTAAGTCACAGTGAATACATTTTCTGGTAAGTCACCATGAATACATTTTCTGGTGAGTCACAGTGAATACATTTTCTGGTGAGTCACCGTGAATACATTTTCTGGTGAGTCACCGTGAATACATTTTTAGCTCACCTGAGCCGAAAGGCTCAGATGAGCTATTGTAATCTATCACCGCCCTTCGTCCGTCGTCCGTCGTGCGTCGTGCGTAAACTTTACATTTTAATCTCCTCCTCCAAAACTACTAGGCCAAAATTGATGAAACTTGGTGACTATTGTGCCTTGGTAACAGGCTTTCAAAATTGTGTTCGGGGTTTGACCATGCCCAACAATATGGCTGCCGTTACTATAAATAGCCAAACGACAAAAAAAATCTTCTTCTCTGAAACCAAAAGGCGCAGGAAAATTTTGATTGGATATTTGGATTCAGGATACCTAGGAACACCAAAATTGTGTTTTTCATGAAAATTGGACGAAAAATAGGTTACATGTTTTTTGCGTAAAATTACATAATTTTTAAAATGAGACATTTATTGTTATAACTTCATAACGGCTGAAGATAATTGTATGGAGTTTTCACTGTTGATCTTGTCTTGCAATTTTCTTCTAATTGATGTCAAAGGTCAAGGTCATGTCCCAGTTTTTGACCTTTGATAAAAAATGCTCTTTTTTTAACATTTCTGGTGATAATGGTGTAGGATTTTCAGTTATTTGTAGGTATTGACATGACGATCATTTTGATACATAGATCAAGGTCATGGTTCAAAGGTCAAGGTCACATGTACAAGTATACCAAAATAGTTAATTATCTGCAAAACTATGAACTTTTTGTATAGGCATGTATATTGTAGGTAATAGTACAATGGTCATTTTGATATATGAATGAAGGTCATGGGTTCAAAGGTCAAGGTCACAGATGCAAACAAGTACTGAAATGATTATTTATCTCAAAAACTTTAATCTTTTTGTATCGTATATTAGAATATTAGCCTTATGATCATTTTTATATATAAATTAACCTCATGGGTTCAAAGGTCAAGGTCACAGGTGAGTGTTAAGGCCCATGGGCCACTTGTCTGGTGAGTCACAGTGAATACATTTTCTGGTGAGTCACCGTGAATACATTTTCTGGTGAGTCACCGTGAATACATTTTCTGGTGAGTCACCGTGAATACATTTTCTGGTGAGTCACCGTGAATACATTTTCTGGTAAGTCACCGTGAATACATTTTCTGGTGAGTCACAGTAAATACATTTTCTGGTAAGTCAAAGTGAATACATTTTCTGGTGAGTCACCGTGAATACATTTTCTGGTGAGTCACCATGAATACATTTTCTGGTGAGTCACAGTGAATACATTTTCTGGTGAGTCACAGTGAATACATTTTCTGGTGAGTCACAGTGAATACATTTTCTGGTGAGTCGCCGTGAATACATTTTCTGGTGAGTCACCGTGCACAGTGAATACATTTTCTGGTAAGTCACCGTGAATACATTTTCTGGTAGGTCACAGTGAATACATTTTCTGGTAAGTCACAGTGAATACATTTTCTGGTGAGTCACCGTGAATACATTTTCTGGTGAGTCACCGTGAATACATTTTCTGGTGAGTCACAGTGAATACATTTTCTGGTGAGTCACAGTGAATACATTTTCTGGTGAGTCACCGTGAATACATTTTCTGGTGAGTCACCGTGAATACATTTTCTGGTGAGTCACAGTGAATACATTTTCTGGTGAGTCACAGTGAATACATTTTCTGGTGAGTCACCGTGAATACATTTTCTGGTGAGTCACAGTGAATACATTTTCTGGTGAGTCACAGTGAATACATTTTCTGGTAAGTAGTCACAGTGAATGTATTTTTTGAAGTGCCAAAGTGAATGTATCAGACTTCTATTTTGACTCGGAAAAAAATTACTGAAAAATATTTTTAGAAATGAAGATTCCTGTTTAATTCTGTCTCTATGGTTTAAATTTCAGGATAAGCACATACCTTGTGTTCTTATTGTGGCTTCTGACAGATTTAATCTACTGAATTAAACATTTGATGTACTTGTAGGTATTGGATTGGTGTATGTTGATGCTTCAGTATGGCAGATGTTACGAGGTTCTATAATTATATTTGCTGGAATATTATCAGTAAGTACTGGATAATGGTGGTCACCCACACACTACATTGATATATCCCAGTAAAAGTGGTCTATATGGGCAGGTGGTCTTTATATACAGGTTCAAATTATATGAATAAAGAACACTCTGGATATAATTCTACTGGCTTTTATAAGCAGGTGACCCCTATATACACCCTTCCGATAAATCGCGACACCTGGCGGGAGTGCCATGATTGATAGTAGAATGTGACATCATACAGGGAATACTAGCATTTTGTATTTTCCCTCAATATAATATTGTTTTAAAATTAAATATTAAATTTCAATTTTAATTACATATCGCTGGTATTTTATTCCATGACTTCTTGAAAAATAATTTGAAACTAATATATTTTTTCATTAAAAATTTTAAAAATGCATTTTAATTGTTACATAATAATAACTGTTCCATGACATATTTGATATTGTAATACCAAGTCATGGGCAGTCATTCGGAACTAAGTAGGGCACTGATTTTGATTACCTGATTTACAGGAGAGAAAATGCGTCGGCCCAACCTAAGGACAATTTGCTTATGCATGAATGAATCCAGGTGTGTCAGAAGTAGCCTAAGCTTTTCGTTTATCTCGGTAGAATTATTTAAACGAGAGAGAGAGAGAGAGAGAGAGAGCTACAAACATTGCATTTTAAGTATTCTGTAACTCAGTGAATAATTATATAAACGAACAAATTAAATTATCTATCCGAAAAATTTATAACGAGTCATGGGATAATTATTTATCCGACATTTTGAAACTTAACATATTTGTGTTACAGTTTAAAGATAATAAATAATAATAAACATCGCATAATTAGTATTAAAAGTTATTTATTTATTTATTTTCATTTTTATACTTTTTGATTTTTTGACAAATAAGTATAATATAGCCAAAGCAGTGATACGACACTACATGAGAATAAATCAAATATTTATCACTGTATTATAATCAGGTGTTGCCTTGTTCATCTCGTAATCAGATAATCTAGAGAGGTAAGCGTACTTGTATTTTCCTGTTAATTGCAAATTGGATTAATGAAACCAATTAAAAGTCATACATAGTTAAGGATGCCATCATTTCTACTTAGAATCAGTTGTTATTTATATAAATTTGATCGAACTTTTAACCATACAACCAAAATTTCAATGTTGTTGTTTTTTGTTTTTGTTTTTTTTTTAAATATTTTTTTGAACATAAATATTCAGAACCTTTAACATTTTTAGCAATAACGGATCTTTCTTTGATTAAAGTTTAATCCATTGAACAATGATTTTTAAATATAACTTTAAGATATCGCTACTTTGTAATCACAGGAAAATTTAAGTTTTCAAATTATTTTGACTATCAACTATGTATCTGAATTGTTAATTTATATCAATATTTTGTAAATAAGTTTTATGAAAATTCCGATTTTATAAAATAAATAAAAATAAATAATAAAAAAGTGGAAGGTGAACGTTTGTAGTAATTTGCTTAAAAAATTAAAATATTTCCAGTAGGATAAAAATATTAATTTTAAATGTACTTGAGGGTGATTAAATGGTCTAAGATATTAATAAATATACGTACATGTATTTTATATTTTTCAAATTTAAACATTTACAAATTGCAATTTTCTAGTAAAAATAAAATTTGTTATTTTGTTGAAGAAATTACAACAAATTCTACACAATCCTTTACAATGTTAAGTGTTTTTTCGGATGATCATCTAAGTGTTTAAAATTTGCTTAATTAGCCCATTCATAATTTGTAATTTATTTAAAGTAATATTCACTTTGTCGGTTTATCGTCTCACCTGTAGCGTACATATGACACCTAACAGATACTCGAACTGAGTGAATATACTGTACATGATGATGAGATCGATAGATAGCCTTCCCTGTGTGACGTCATATCAAGAGCGATAACCAGTTTCCGGCTATTTCTGGAAGGGTGTATAGAGGTTGTATATAAGGCAGACTAGACTGTATATTAAGTGATAACTATTGGTGTTTTAACTTACGGTAGTTTGTTTTTTTTCTTAAAAAATCTTTTTAAATCTTATTGAAATATCTGATTTTTAAAAAATGCAAGTACCCGTACATTTATTAAACAGTTTTAAAAATTTATTTTAAATGACGATTATATATTGAGTAATAATTATGTGTGTTTAATCTTAAGTTTGGTTTTATATTTTTTTCAGAAAATCTTTTTAAAGCGTAACTTGAAATGCATGCACTGGACAGGGATGAGTGTGACAATGATTGGTTTGATTTTAGTTGGCTGCTCCAGTATATTCAATGCTGAACATTCAAGCAGTGCTTCAGAAACCTTGTTTGGTAATGTCCATGTTAGATACATATTATATTGCACAGATCCTCTGGTCATGGTTTCATAATCATCCATTAAGATTTTCCTTATAAATTTAGCAAATTTTTTCAAGTTCTTTTTGTAACTATGAATAATCATTTTTGTCACATCTAAATATGATAGTTGTAAGCTTGATGTGATCTTTAAAATGACACCTTAAAATACTATATAACATTTGTACCAGTCCTTAAACACGTTAAAAATTAACAAATTTATTAAGAGCTTCAAATTTGCTGGATTTAAGTAAAGGAAAATCTTGATTGTGAAATTGAAACATGAAATAATGGCATGGGGTATTACAGTAAAACCTCGATTCATTGCCACCATTTGTTCAGTCAAATTTTGGCGTTATAAAGGGGTTTGGCGATAAATTGAGGGAGACGGATAAAGGAAAACATAAATAAAATGGATTTTGGGACTTCAAAAAAGTGTGGCGATAAGCGAGGTGGCAAAGTTATCGAGGGGCATTATAACAAGGTTTTACTGTACATTTTTGAAACAGGGGTTTGAGGCTGAGTGGACAAAAGTGACAGTTTGTGGATCAAGAGTCTTTTGGACTTGGTTCAAATACCACATCGGAAGATAGTAGTTTTAAAAATTTTGTCAGTTTGTCTAAGGTTGATACTTTTGTTTTCTCCATTTTCTTCTACCATCTCAGAAAAGACTAGCTTAATGTCAGTTAAAGAATCATAAATTACTATGCACCACTTTTACTAAAACATGTCCAACAGGGACACAGAAAAAAACTATAACCTATCTAAACCAAACCTTGAGTAAAGCTTAAAGGAGTTGGGAGTATAAGGGGCGATTTCAGCCCCATCTCAGAATTTATTATTATGTTTATATTTAAAGTTCCCCATTTACTTTAATCAAATACAGTTCAGTTTTAATTTGAAGGGTGTTGCAAATTAAAACTGTCCAAAATTAATTAATTAGTTATTGCCAATGGTTAAGAAAAAAGCCAGTATTGTGATACTTTTGAATCATAATATTTCATTAAAAAATCTTAAGTAGCACCAAAAGTAGTTAAAAAAAGTACATTTAAAAACAGTAAAATATATGGGACAACTGATTACGAGGTTTTCTACAATCAACTATCTGCCTTTTAGAAGCTTTTGTTAAGCCCCAAAAAATCCGGTATAAATATTTTAAATTTGAATCATTTCACTATTATTGGTCACAAAATTCATACATCTGGGGTTTTAAGATCTAAAATTATCAGGAATCTAACACATATGACAAAAATGTCAAAAAGTGAAACGAAATGGCTTCCAGAGTCAAGGGGAGGTAACCTTTGCATTACAAAAATTGCCAAAAACCCCAAAATTTGTACCCACTAGCCAAAATTTGATATATTTACATACAAATAGGGATCAGAAACATTATGTCATTGGAAAGAACACAGGAAACACTTTTCTTTATGAGAAAAAAATGATGCCGTCAACAGCTCGTTTTCCAGATAAATACATTTTAAAAATGGTCCAAATTCGCATACAGAAAACTGTCAGTGCTTGCATGTGCACATTCGGTACCAAACCATGTTGATGGATTAATGGATCTTACACAGGGTAAGACAGATATATTTCAACTGGAGATAAACATTTTTTGTCATTGAAAATATTACTGTTACTGGTGTAGGATTCTTTTACTCACATGCAAAAACACGATTTGTAAACAAATATTTGCATCAAATGTTCAGTTTTCATACACCATCTGTGACGTTCATTGTAAAATGATTATGATGTCATCAATTTAGCATCGTAAGTGATCATGTCTCATCCGGAATGCACTTTATTTTTTCATAGAATCAGTTTAAAAAGTAGAGAAATCCAAGTAATGCGGAAAATGGTTCGTGTGATCTGTCTCAACCTGTTCAAATGGATTTGGAAAAACCCCAAGTTATTTTTAGTATCATTTTAATAAAATGCTAACCTTGTCCTTTTAAGTGTGTTTTGAATTAGAATAGGGATAACCATCTTGTAATTTTCGATTTGCAGACATATATTTGCTGACACGTCGCCAATAAAACTAATTAAAACTAATTCCCTAAATATATGCAGAAAACTATTATCTTTTTGTATAGGCATTTATATCGGAATATTGTAGGTATTGGCCTAACAATCATTTTGATACATGAATGAAGGTCATTAGTTCAAATCTCAAGGTGACAGATGCAAATAAATATCTCTGTTAATTATCTCGAAAACTATAAACTTAATGTAAAGGCATATATATAATATTGTCAACCTTCAAAGAAATTTCTCGCATAGCGATTGGTTAACTTGGCACGGTACATAGAACTATGTTCGGAAATCTGCCAGTATACATAAATGTATGCGATGTTTAGCAGTAAAAGGGAAGTAACTCGTACATCGCAGACATCTAGTTACGGTAAACAAACAAAGCGGCAACATATGCAAGTCACACAATGTACGAAATGGAACTTAAATAGATCAAACTAGTGCCACTTTTAAAGGTGACAAAAACTTATATTGAGCTATTGTCCTAACAATCATTTTGATATATAGAAGAAGGTCATGAATCCAAAGATGAGATATTTTATATGTACAGTAGCATTTTTAGCTCAACTGGCTAAAGCCAGACAAGCTGATGGCATGATGCACGTGTGCATGCATGCATGCATCCATTTACAGCAAAAATTCTGAAACTACTGGGCCAAATGAAACCAAATTTGCTGTGGAAGAAAATCATGCTGATCGGATATCCAAGATGGCTGCTCTTACTAGAAATAGAAAAAAATCTCAAACAATCTTCTGCTTCAGAACCATTCGTTGAAGGCAAAATCTAAAGTGATATTTGACTTAAATATGGTGTTAACATATAAGTTTGTACATTTTATGAAATTAGGACAAAGAATTGGTTACACATTTTGGCGTTAAATTTGAAAAAATTGTAAAATAGATTCAAATTGATATAACTTTACTATTTAACCAGGTAATGACATGCCAGGTTTTCAGTTTTGACATATTCTTGTAATAAACTAAATTTTGACCTTTATGATTTTATTTATTATCTGAAAAACCATAAACTTTTTGTATAGGCATGTATATAAGAATTTTATTGTTATTGATATAACTTTCCTTTTGATATATAGATTAAGATCAAAAAGAGGTTAAAGATGGGAAAGAATAAAATGGTTAATTTTCTTGAAAACTATTAACTTTTTTTAGGCATGTATATTAAAATGTTGTAGGTATTAATACAACTGTCATTTTGATGTATAGAAAAATGTCATAGTTTCAAAGGTAAAGATTTTGACATTGGGGTTTCAGTATTTATGGTATGTTTTCTTGAAATGTATCATCTAGCCATTATTTACCAGATGAGCATATCAGGACCAATGGGCCTCTTGTTAGGACATGTAATACAAAAAATGTTATTTATTTGCAAATATCCTTGCATTGGGTCCTAACTTCTGAAAATTTTAACAGTCCCTGTAATTGACCATTGAACTTCTGTATATGATATGGCATATCCTCAGGTGAGCGTTAAGGCCCTTGGGCCTGTTGTTTAAAAAAACCAGGGGTTTCACTGTGACGCTTTTGGGGCCAATAATCTGCCACAATCATACTTCAAAATCTTCAATTTCAATTTTCGGAAATTTTGGAAATTTCAGTTTGAAAATTTTAAACATTATTTTGGAGATTTTTTATCATTTTTTCTTTTTCACATTTTTACCATTATGAACTTATTTCACAATTACAAAATTCCTAGTCCCATTCACAAAAGTTAGAGATAGCCCCAAAAAATCAAATACAATTAACTGTCTAGATATAATTGAAATGTTATTGACTGGATTCTTCCACTTCACTGTTAAGTTTTTCTTGTAAATTGATCTAAAAACACAAAACAATGTTTTTATTGTGAAAATTTATTTCAAAATCAAGTGCAGTGTAGATGTATCCAGCACTGTCATATATAACACAACCTAGGTACATATATTACTTACTTCAAAATTAATTTTTTACTGATCAAGATAATTCAGATAACATCTTACATAAACTCAGTCTGTAATATCCATTCTACGAGTAACAGGTGCCATAGTCTAAGGGAGATAACTCAAATAAAGCTAAAAAAAGAGATAAAATATTTAACATCTATTTACCCAAAATATTTGAATTATCTCCCTTTCTTCATGAACTATTTATTTTTACTGGCAAATTGTCCTGAGTTTTTTTTTTTTTTTACATTTAAAATTTTTGTGATTCTTTTTACATTCTTGTTATGTGTCAATAAAAATAAACAAAAATTAAAACAACTAGTACATGTATTAACATCCTATGAACATTATTTCACACAAAATGTTAACCATTTGACCCCCCACCCTGATAACCATTGTTTAATAAATTAACTGCCACCAATTCTACCATCTAGTGATTTGTGTCATTATTTCACATGAAATATTTCCCATCTAACCGACACCCATATTGCTCCATGGATAAACCACCACTACTATCAACATCTAGTGAACTGTTTCATTATATCACATGAAATATGCCCCCATCTAACCCCCATCACCATCCCTATACACATGGCTACACACATAAATGGCCACCATTTTTAACATCCCTTGAACTGAGTAATT
This sequence comes from Anadara kagoshimensis, assembly GCA_021292105.1. NCBI lineage: Eukaryota > Metazoa > Mollusca > Bivalvia > Arcoida > Arcidae > Anadara > Anadara kagoshimensis. The sequence goes on from CM037858.1 coordinate 25,999,849, forward strand.
ATTTTACATGTTTCCTTCATCTAACCCCCAACCCTATACTATGTACTCATTCTTCACATACAAATTGCCACCATTACCAACATCCAGTGAACCATGTCTTTATCAAAACAACCACACACAAATCACCACCATTTCCACCATCCAGTGAACCATGTCATTACTTTACACAAAATATTCTCCCGTCTAACCCCCACCCTTATACCCATTCTTCACAGAAACCAAGGAAATTATCGACATGCAGTGAAGTGTGTTATTATATTGCACAGAATATTCCTCCATCTACCCCCACACCACCTCTATCTCACTCTTCACCCAAAAAATCACCACCATTACCACCATCCAGTGAACAGTGTCATTATTTCATACAAAATAAAACCTCCATCCCTACCCCATACCCTATATTTATTCATCATAGACAAACCACTATCACCATGAACTTTGTCATTATTGGCTCACCTGGTTAAAGCCAGAGTGAGCTTATGGTATGATGCGGTGTGTATGTATGTGCATCCGTGTGTCCGCACACTTCACTTAAACAACTTCTTCTCCTGAACCACCTGATAGATCTTGATAAAACTTAAGTGGCATCATCCATGAGAATGTCATTTAAAGTTTGCGACCGTTGACCTTGACCTTTGTTCCAGGTCTCAAGGTCACAATGGCTGAATAAGTGACTGTAGGTATAAAATCACTAAAATGACTTCTGATGATGAACTGAAAGACCTAGGATATACATAATCAGCATGAGAAGTTCTACAAAGATTGTAAATAGATTTTACCTTGGTCTTAGTTCAAGGTCACTGTGACCTTACATGTAAATCTAATGAATCAAGAATAAATTTTACCTTGACTTTAGTTTAAGGTCACAGTGACCTTGTATGTAAAACTGCAAAAATGACTTTTTCTTATGAACTTAAAAGCCTATAGACATCAAACTTTATATATAGAATCAGTGAGTTGAGGTCTACAAAGTTTATAAATAGATTTGACCTTGACCTAAGTTTAAGTTCACTGTGACCTTGTATGTAAAAATGCTAAAAATGACATCTTCTCGTGAACCAAAAGACCTATGGTCATCAAACTTCAGATAAAGAACCAGTGTGTTGAGTTCTACAAAGTTTGTGAATAGATTTGACCTTGACCTTTGTTCAAGGTCACAGTGACCTTGCATGTAAACATGACAAAAATGACTTTTCTCATAAAGCAAAAGGTCTATAGACATCAAACTTCAGATGTACATTTGGTGCCTTAAGTTCTACAAAGTTTGTGAATAGATTTAACATTGATATTCATTCATGGTTACCATGACCTTATATGTAAATTGCTAAATATGACACCTTCTAAATAACTAAAAGTTCTTCAAGGTTTGGAATAGACTTTTCCTTGACCTGCATCAAATTTACAGTGACCCTTTGTTCAGAAAAAGCTTAAAATGATTTTTTATCATGACCCAAAAGCTGTGTAATTATTAAACTTCATATAAAGAATGAGCATGTTAACTTTGTGAATAGATTTTGCCTTGACCTTCATGCTAATGAAGTTTTTGTGCACCAGTTGAGCAATGCAGGCCCTATTGGGCCTCTTGTTCATCATGCATAGTTGTAAAGATACTTCCATTATAACCCCCCACCCATAACACACCAGTTTTGTTGTCAAGAGCCAGAGACCAAGGATAATCACTGATAGTGCCTTCTTTAAACAAGACAAACCTAACAAACTGACATTCACTGTTTAACATGTGAACTCTCTGGTTGTAACTGTCATTAACTAGAATATTTCCTACTGTGTCACAACTAACATGAACAGGATCAAATTTCTTCTGCAGAGTTTGGCCCTTATAGGTTGACTTTAATAGTCCACTTTTGTCCAGTATGATCAGATGTCCATTTTCATCACTTGTTCTATTAACAACACACACATCTCCGTTGATATTTTCTGATACACCATGAGGACAAGTAAACAAGCTAGATCCTTTTTTGTACTCATAGGTCTGTAGTACATCACCTTTCATGTTTATCCTAGATACACATCTTCTGCTGGATTTCTTTGGCTTATATGACCTCTCATCCACCAAACTGACCAATAAGTTACCATCTCTTGACTCACACAGGCATATAGGTAGTAATGGGGCTGTGCTAATGGTACCAATTTTAATGCCTTCCATGGTGAGTTTGTAGATTTTTTGTTCATCACTGGCAGATGTCGACAGGATGTCTCCTTGTGATGTCATCATAATAGCAACAACTTCAAAGCCAAGCTTTATTGTCTCTTGTAACTTTCCATCAACACTAACTATATCGTTGTCATGTGAACCACGGTAATGGATGAATGCAGTGTCGTCTGCTAATGGACAGATGAAGTTAACACGAGTATGTTTGTGCTGAAATTGCCTAAATACTCCTGCCTCAGCTTTATTTAACCTTGAACCTGATTTTAAATATCCAAACACATCAGTACTGGACCTTGGACCTGATTGTACATATCCAAACATGCTTTTAACTATTTTCTCATCAATTATACCCTCAATAAAGATTGGTAGATCTTCTGTATCCATGTTGTGATGGATAATTTGGAGGAGGTCAAATTCCTGTACTATTTCCTGTTCTGCTCTGATCACTTCTATGTCTGTTCCTGTGTTGTATATTCTGTTGAAGTCATAACTCATGGTTTGGATCTCGGATACATCCTCAGTTAAGTGGGCTTGTTTTATCTCCATTTCATTTTCATTCTTCTGATGAAGTTTGATGCATTTATCTTCAGTTTCTTCACCCATTTTCTCAAGTAATGATATCATTTTGCGTATCTGGTTTTTAAATTTTTGTAAATTGTCTTTCTTAAATTTATCATTTATTTTTCTTTTTTCTTTCAGTTCTGCAATTTTTTTATTCATTTTTGGAATTATTTCATCATTTGCTGTATTAATGTGACATACCAGTTTTTCACGTTTTTGATCCGCAAAAGTTTTGATTTCTGTTAACTCGTGTTCCTCGTGGTTTTCAGTTACACATTCAGAACAAATTAAGTCATAACATGTTGAACAGTGGTATATGACATCATTATTTGGATGAGATGTACACATTCTGGAGATGTTAGCAATCGTCTTAGGCTCAGGTTCTACTCTAATGACAGTATGATTTTCACATGATGGAATATTTTTATGGATAAGAGTACATGCTTGACAAACATACCTGTTACAATCTAAACATTTGCATAACTGAGTCTCTGATTGTGCTGGACACAAATCACAGACCTGTTTTATAACAAGTTGTTCATGATGGTATCCCCCACTCTCTGCCATATTATTAATTGGTTTTATCCTTTGTTGTCACGGTAACATATGTCTAATTTTAAGATCTGATGAAAAGTTTTATTTCTCACCTTAGAGAATCTATCCCTAACTGAAACTTGGTAATAACTGGTTTGTCATGCTACAGTTTATCTTATGTGAATATTTGTACTCTAAATATCCAGTATGCCCTGGTGTCTCTGGAAGTTGTGTACTGGGAATTCCAGTATGCCCTGGTGTCTCTGAAAGTTGTGTACTCTAAATATCCAGTATGCCCTGGTGTCTCTGGAAGTTGTGTACTGGGAATTTCAGTATGCCGTGATATCTCTGGAAGTTGTGTACTTGGAATTCCAGTATACCCTGATATCTCTGGAATTTGTGTACTTGGAATTCCAGTGTACACTAGTGTCTCTGAAATTTGCCTACTCAGAATTCCAGTATACCCTGGTGTCTTTGGAAGTTGTGTACTGGGAATTCCAGTATACCCTGGTGTCTTTGGAAGTTGTGTACTGGGAATTCCAGTATGCCCCGGTGTCTCTGGAAGTTGTGTACTGTGACTTCCAGTATACCCTGATATCTCTGGAATTTGTGTACTCGGAATTCGAGTGTACACTAGTGTCTCTGAAATTTGTGTACTCGGAATTTCAGTATGCCCTGGTGTCTCTGAAAATTGTGTACTCGGATTTCAAGTCTGAAAGTTGTGTACTTAGAATTCCAATATACCCTGGTGTCTCCGACAGTTGTGTACTTGGTGTTCTGTGTTTATATTAACAGAGTTCCTAGTATAGTTGTTAAGATGATCTTCACTCACTTTCTAGACTGTATCTGCTACATGATACTTAGTATAGTTGTAAAGATAGTCTACCTGAGTGTGTATATACCGGTACACTCAATTTCCAGGCTGCATCTGTTGAATGTCTCCTACATACCTCTATATAATATTTAAAATGTTCATTTTGACTTCCCTGTTGTGATTTTGCTATGGTTATGATTAAAGTATTCAGATAGAACAAAAGGCATACAATTGTTTACCTGGCTGTAAAATCGTACCTGTAAAAATACACACACCACACACACACACATATTTATATACATATGTATATATATATATATATATTGATGACATGGAAGATATAAGCATAGTAGGTAATTTGATATTTTAAAGCAATTGTATGGTTATATACATGTACAATAATATGCATTATAAGGTAACAGGCTTGATAAGTAACAGAGGCCAGATGTGGGACAAAAGTACTGCATAGATAAAAATCCAAGAGGTCTAACTTAGACCCTGCTAATTTGAATTTGTTAGTAGGTTGTACATTGCAATGTTGCCATGGTGAGATTTTCTTAGGTTTGCCCTATATTTAACCTGAATTGGTTGAATATTGCACCATATTTCTGGCACAAGGATTTGAGCCACACAATACATTCCCTATACTAGTGACGGCCACATTTTGGATGTAAACATTGCAGTGTGCTTTTAGCATGGGTTCAGAACACTATTGACTATTTGTTATGAGCAAAATTTGCATATTTTAATGTTAATTCACAACTGAAGTCTAGTCTGAAACTTACGTATGTCATATGCCAGTCTCATTAAAATTTTGTTATTACTTGTTACTTGTATCTTGAAATCTTGAGAATTATTTTCAAAATATTCAACACTGATAGAAATGGTTTTAATCAACTCCTCAAAAACTACTTGGCCAAATTGGATGATATTTGGCAATAATGATGTCTAGTTGAAGAGCTGTCAGATCTGCTCAAAATAAAGGGGTTCTGTCAACTTGGGGCCCCATATAGGGGGGAATTGTAAAAATCTTTAAAAATGATCTCCTCTAAACATAAGAGATATAACTTAGATATTTCATACAAAACATACTTGGGGTACCTATCTAGTTTCAGATTTGCACAAATAATAGCTGTAGGGGCCAAAATGGGGAAATGGCAAGGTACTTAAGGGGAAAATTGCTGCAATTAGTGTATTTGTCAATAAATCTTGAAAACTATAAACTTTTTGTATAGGCATGTAAATAAGAATATTGTAGGCATTGACATAAAGATCATTTTGTTATATGAAATAATGTCATAGATTCAATGGGCAAGGTGGGTCACAGATAAAACCAATACTGAAATGGCCTAGTTTTGCACTTTTTGAAAAAAATATTTTAGCTTTTTATAAAATATAAATTATATACTGCAGATAGACTTTAGATATTTTAAATGTAACATTCTTAGAACAAGTTAAAATTAATTTGCAAAAATACTTGCATACGGTATTTGCCTTAACTGCAGGAAATTTGTACATTCTCTTTAATAAATGTAATAGACCATTGAACCTCTGCATGAAATATGTAACAGTGCACACCCTAAGTGAGCTTTAAGGACCATGGCCCTCTTATTTCATTTGCATTTACTTACAAGCCATTGGATGTTGCCATCTTGTTCTTGAATCACACCACCTAAAAGAGGGAGTAGGTTCTCATGCAAAGAACACTACCAGAGTGCGCTGTTGCGAGCATTTGAGGAAATCAAGAACACATACTTGTGTCAAGAATATAACTCTCGAACGCAAGGAATACGTTCTTATCAGTTCTAATGTCAAAAATGGATCTCTGGAAAATGATCTGTTTGTAACTAACAAGAAGTAAACATACATCCCTGTAGGATCTGCCAATCATCATCTGCTGTTAGGAGTAAACTAAAATAGATAGAAATTAACATCTTGTTGACACTTGTCAATCAAAGCTTCGAGTAACTCAGTTACAAGGTAGAGACATCAAATTTACTTTGTTACCTTTGTGATAAATAGGTTCTGGCTGTCAATTATTGCTGTAAACCAATCAAATGATTGTCTTGTCTTGGCACAAATTACAAAGCATCTAGTTGCAGATATATCATAATGAGTCACTTTATGATCACAATGTACCATACAAATTGCAGTAAATATAATGTTGTACCCTATGTGTGAGCATCAGCAATAATCTTCATCTTAAAGTTTTTGGTTTAAGCTTTTTAATGGACAAAAGGAAGGAACGACACTAACTAGGTTGGCCCAGACAATACAAAATATGGTGCAGATGTATGCTGCATCCTGACCCCAGTTTCACAAGCATATCTTAACTAAGATTTTTCTTAACTTAAATCCAGTAATATTTCAAATCTTAATACAGTAATTTTGTAATTTTTTTGAAAATTCAAGAATATCAGGGTGTCATTTTGAAGATCACTTCCAGCTTAAAACATCTGTATTTAGTTTTGTCCAAAATATTTATCTAACATTAGACTAGTTTTTCTATCTGATTTGACGAAATACAAGTTTTATCGAACACGCATGATACAGGATCTTGTATCACAACACTGTGGTGATACAACATTGGCGGTAAAGAACATGTGCACTTGTGACGTCATTGGGAAATCATTACTACAGAACATGTCATAACATAGTTCATTGATTTTCTGTGGTAAAATGTATTTTTTCACAAAAAGTATTGTTTTTTTTATTATTTTAAATAACCTAATTGGAAATGTTAGATAAAAATATCACATACACAGTGTGTATGTACAACAAATCAGGTCCGTCCTTTTTTCATAACTGTGTCACTACTCATCGCGCAAGCACGACTTGTAGTGATATGACTACGAAAACAGGACTCGACCTGATACTGAGGGTTGTACATACACCCTGTGTATATAATATGTATTTATTAGTAGTTCCAAAAATGGATTGCCAAAATCTGTTAATTTTGAAGTTAAGGAAAATCTTAGTTAAGAAATGATTCTGAAACTGGGGCCTGTAGACTCTTAAAGTCAATAAAACAGGACTCGACCTGATACTGAGGGTTGTACATACACCCTGTGTATATAATATGTATTTATTAGTAGTTCCAAAAATGGATTGCCAAAATCTGTTAATTTTGAAGTTAAAGAAAATCTTAGTTAAGAAATGATTCTGAAACTGGGGCCTGTAGACTCTTAAAGTCAATAAACTGGTTGGTTTTGAATACATGTATTGTTAATCCTTCATCAGAGTCGACATTTTAGATAGACAATTGAATGTATTGGAATCAGACAAAAAAGGGGATATCATTGGTCACTGTATATTTACAGGTATTGCATTAATATTGGGTGGTCAGTTAGTCAGTGCTAGTCAGATGATTATAGAAGAATTATTCCTTAAGAAAAGAAGTTATCATCCATTACATGTAAGTAAGAACAATGTATGGTGGAGTTTGCCAACCTACCATATGACCAATACCCTGTATCATTTGTGTAGAACATTTTACATAACAAATTCTGGTGGGTTTTTTTTAGGAAAATGCCTATACATTTGTTTTTAAATGTGATTCCATATTCAACGTACATGTAAATTGTTTTACATAAACATTACATGTATGTGGCACTGGTATCATGTAATATGCTTGCGAACCCCATTACAATCAAATTTTAATAACTTGCATTTAATTTCTTGAATACATGTACCATGGATTACTCAAAGTGTTATTTGGTCCTAATTAATATTTTCAGTGTCTTCCTTTCAAATTTGAAAGGAATTTAACTAGGACTTTCAAAACTTTAGGTCAGAATGCTATCCTATGGAATTCAAGCAATCAAAATTTTTACTATCGAGTTGACACATAAAACTTTTTTCTTTAATTAATGACAGTTAAAGAATTGAAATTAATTCTTTTTATTTATTTTTAAATAATTTTAATGGAATTTTAGTACATTTGTATATGTATTTAACTATGTCAATTTTATAGCGTAATTCATTTTTTTCATACTTGTGTGGCGACACCTTTAGAGGTTTCACGGTATAGAATGGAACAATCTAGAGGATTTCTTTGCTTCTACAAAAGTTTAGAAGATCACATCTACAGTACTTGCCTCTCAAAAGTTAAACACTGACCTAACGAATTAGTGGTGAAACTACCGAGAGACCGAAATTTGGACAGCTAGTGGCCGAATAGCTGCAGTAGTGACGAGTGTATCTATTTCTCTGCCCCTCGACAAGTCAACATGTTTAGGCTGTCCAGTCCGAGTTTGGCAGCTCATTCTGCCCCTTGGCAGCTTTAGACTTCCCACAGGCCCCTCAGCAGCCAAGTTTTGGAACCTTTTCGACATAATGATTTTTTATTCGTATTAATTAAAAACAAATAAAAATATTTTGAGAAAGAATTGGTTACTTTATTATGGGTATGGATTGAAAGTGGTACGCTAAATACTAGCGCACAAGTTTTTAGAATGATGTGTTGTCATTGGTCTTATGAAATTCAAAATAGATTAAATGTGTGAGGATCAGAGGATAGATATCAACTTGTAAGAATCCGAGCAATTTCAGATGTAGAATGATTTTGTTTACATAGTTGGACTCATATGCTGTTACAATTTATCGAAAGAGGTCGGACAGTCAGGTTTTATTTCCCCAGTGAAAATCAATTCTTGCTCATTCAAAAAGCTTTGTCTTTTGTTTATTATGTGTTAAAACATTCTATTAAGTTAGGCACTTAATACCTTAAAATATATTTTGACCGACTTTCAAGTTGATAATTGAAATGGCATTTGAACACAAGCTGTTTCATGCAGAAATTTGGTATGGAAAAATTCCATTCAGGCTGCAAGCGCTTAGTCGCGAATTTTTTTTATTTTGGATGATAGGGTTGACGTTAAACACTTATTGTGAATTTTGTGTACAACATAGAAAAAATATAAAAATACCGTTTTTTCCGTAAGATCTTAAACTTTTTTCGGTCAATTGACGACTTTCACGTACAATGAACGGTTATTGAACAGGAGTGGTTGTGAAAAGTCCATTTTTTGCATGTTTGACCCCAAAATTAAGTATGACCTAAAGTTTTCCCAAAAATCTAACCAAGTTAGATAGCTAGATCGCATTAGACTCCATAAACTCAGAAAGTTTTAGGAAAATCGTTCAACGGCTTCATATTCGTCCCCAAGATGCAAATATATGCTGCTAAAAAGAAGAAAGTTGTCGCCTTTATCATTTCACATCCAGAGGATGTGACGAATGAATGCATCACTAATCCTCTAGATTGTTCCATTCTTTATTTCCTGTAGTTTAAATGGGTACCGGGTAGTTGATATTTAAACAATTGAATTGTATAAAGTACAACATGTACAATGTTCAGTTATACAAATGCATTTTTTGTCTTGATTTTGTAAATTTTGTAAATTTTTTAATTTTATTTGTTTACTTATGATAAAAATTTCATCATTTGATATATATTTTGTAGGTTGTAGGCATGGAAGGAACATATGGATTTTTTATGATGTCATTGGTAAGGACACAGATTATTCAGTATGTTTGTGTGTGTGAAGGAGGGGGGTGTGTGTGTGTGTGAGGTTCTCACTGCATGTGAACACATTTCTCTCGCCCTTATGTGAATTGGGCCAGATCCCTTGTAATTGTGAAAATAAGCATCATAATGACCAAAAAATAACAGCCTCAAAAACAACCCAGCAAGAACTGTGATAAATATCCCCATTATTTTGAATAGAACATGAAAAGCTGTGGTTATTTGCTATTCTGGAAAAAAAAAAGATATTTGGTATGCAGGTTTACTGCATGTCATAATGTTCTTCTGGTATTACAGTTAAAATAGTCAGTTGATGAATGATTTTATTTCAAAAAGAATGTGGTAAACAATTACTTGCACTTAAAGGTGGTCATAGCACAGATCAGATTAAAAAAAAACAAGCCATCACATGAACTTTTGTTAAGAATAATATTTGAGGTTAATAAGAAAAATTGCAATTGTAAATGTAACGTAGCTGAAAAATTGATGATATGATGTAAAACAACTATCGAACCATTTGTTTAGCATCTGAGTAGACTAAAGCAATATAAATCTTATTACAAAATAGGGAATCAGGTATCTTCTACTGTCCTTTCCCATAATTCCTTCCCACCTCAAGCAACCAGAAGTCATACACAGTTTAATTATGCCCCCCCCCCCCAAGTTGATAGGAACATAAAGTGTTTAATCCAATTCTTCCACCAACAATTTCCCCACCACTTTTCTCAAAGACCAATTTATAGATATTTTCTGAAACTTCACAGGAACAATCTTTGGATGGAGTAGATGTGCCATTGGCTACTCATACTTTGATCATATACATGGTTGTAAAAACATGCATTTCCCAGTTGTTTGGGGACATTTTTTGAAGGACATCCCATTTCAGTTATGACTTGTTGTTATTAAATTAAGTTTTTAAAACCAGTTTACAGCCACGAAGTCTATGTTCTTGCTGATTTTAATGACTAATATTCACAATGTAAATGTATTTCAGATTGTATTACCAGTGATGTACTTTATCCCAGGATCTGATGTAAACAACAGTTATGAGAACAGTTTAGATGCCTTATATCAGATTAAAAATGAACCTAGATTACTAGCCTTCTGTCTTCTATATCTGTCGTCTATAGCTTTCTATAATTACTTTGGTTTGGCAGTCACAAAGTCGTTAACAGGTACGAAATGTTATACATGACTACTGAGTTATCTACCCTTTATGGAGGTGATGTTGTGACACAGTGCCTGTTGGTATACAATGTCATCTATAGCTTTCTATAATTACTTTGGTTTGGCAGTCACAAAGTCATTAACAGGTAAGTAATGTTATACATGATTACTGAGTTATCTACCCTTTATGGAGGTGATGTTGTGACACAGTACCTGTTGGTATACAATGTCATCTATAGCTTTCTATAATTACTTTGGTTTGGCAGTCACAAAGTCATTAACAGGTAAGTAATGTGATAGATTTTTAGTTATCTTCTCTTTGTAGATGTAGATTTAGACATCTCTCCATTGTGGAGGTAGATTTAGTCAACATTGTGGGTATGGTGTTATCTGTAGCCTTCTTTATTAGTTTGGTTTTGCAGTCATAAAGTCATTAACAGGTAAGAAATGTGATAGGTTATTACTGAGTTATCTCCCCTTTGTGGAGGTAGATTTAGTCACTGATGTGACACTGATCGATGCAGTGGATGTATGTCATCTGTAGCTTTCTACTGTTATTTTGATTTGGCAGTCACAAAGAAAGAAAACAGGTTATAAATGTGATAAATTAATACTGAGTTGTCTGGCCTTGATGATTTAGTCACTGATGTTACAATACAGTAGGAACACTTCATCAATAGCTTTTTATGAATTTTTATTCTTTTGGCAGTTACAAAGGAAATGTGATACAAGATTACAAAATTATCTCCCTTGGTGGAGGTAGTCAAGAGTAGAGTGGTGTAATGGTTTTTTATGCCCCAGTCAAGAATATTTCACTTATATCATGGTGATCAGTTCAGAGATGGTGGGGGAAATTGGAGTGCCCAGAGAAAACCACCAACCTTTATCAAGTGAACTGACATATCACTGATGTAATTTGTCTGTGACAATATGGTGTATATCATTTCTTCACTGGCCAGTATGATTCATACTTGAACAAATAAGAATAAAATGTGCAAATGCTTATATAATATCATTTACTTTCGAATACTGCAAATAGATGTTTTGACTTTTTTTAAGTGCCATAAACTTGGTTACTGATAATGAAAACAACACCAAAGTGACATGCACGTACATGTATTTGAATATGCCGGTAATCATGCAGATTTGAATAACACAACAAATTTTATTGTTATTTACAGCTGTTCACAGGACATTAATTGATGCCTGTAGAACCATTATGGTATGGGGTGTTGATCTCTTTATATACTATGCTGCTGATAAGGTAAGGTTCTTATGAATTTTATTTTCTTTATTTCTGATTCATTGTAAGCTGTTCATGTGAAGACCTCAGTTAGAATTTGTCAATTATTATCCCCTGTTTTTCGAAAAAGAGGGGATATTAAATTTCTGTTTCTGTCTGTCCTTCTATCCATCCTTCCATCTGAAATTCTTGTCTGCACCTATTCTCCAAAACTATGAAGCACTTTTTCATAAAACTTGATGCAAAGCATTTGATTGATTGGAGATGTGCATATCTTTAACCCAGGTTGGTGTTATTGCCCTTTGAACATAAGTGTGAAACACAAAAAAAAGAACCTGCTGGCGGGGGATCCTAATTTAATAAATTTACTTGTTTATTTATTTATTTGGTCACATGATCTGTCTGCCAATACCTTAGAACAACTTTGTAAAAATTATTACCCGGTACCCAATTTTGCCACATTAAAGTTTAGTTATATTTTACATAAAATTAATTAAATTATAAGACCAGATGTGAAATTTGCTGTCATCCTGTCTGCTTTTCAGGTTATTGATTTTTAAGCTGATCAGAGAAATGAACGAACTATGGAATATGACTATGTCTACACACTAGTTTTTAGCTTATACATCAATGTTAGTTTGCAGAATTTTTGTTCATATCTTAACCATTTGAATTTCCAGGATTCTTTTTAAAATGTCACTGATTTTTATTATTTTATTTTAGGACTTTGGAGAGCCATTTGATAAAACATATGGGATTTTACAAGGTAAGGTCTTTGACATCCAAAATCTAAACATAAATGTCTGTTTTATTTAAAAAAAAATTTAAATGTAATCTTATAGGTACAACACTAGTAGTGAACTAGTGTCAAGTTGTTTTAATTATAGATGTACCACTTTTCCTGATCATCTTTTTGTGGCTTTGGTGGTTTAAAGTACCAACTTATGGATAAGTGCCTCTTGCTACTTCGAGTTGAATCATGAAGTTTGCCATTGCACTTCCCGAACTTCTGTGGTTTTTTCTGGGCACTGATGTTTTCCACCATTTTAGAACTGCCTTCCTTGATATAAGTTAAATACTCTTTAAACACAATAGAATTTGCTGCTGGACCACAGGATCAATACCCCTTAATGTTTGTGTGGGACATTATGAAAAACATTTACCACACAGATTCTAGAATACTGTCATTTTTACAGGAAAACGTGAATGGATATGATTTCATATCCAATAGAAGTAATTTTTACACACAAACATTAAGGGGCAACACGTGGTACAGCAGCAAATCCCATTATGCTACTCCACTTCTTCTTTTCATTATAACCACAGTCATAGCTCAGTTGGTAGAGTGCTCGCTCCATAAGTTGGAGGTTGTGGGTTCCATCCGGACAGGGTCTGACTCAAGACTTGAAAGTTGGTAGTGACTTATTTATTTATTTTTTTTACCAAGCGCTCGGCATTACGGTTCTGTTGGATGGGAACTTAAAATAAGCAAGGTCCTTTGTCACAGTAGGCTTTGCATGATAAAGAACCCTACTGTAAAATGCCATCAGTGCGGTACACCGGCAAAATTTCTGCACCGTCACCTGTAGCTGACAACGTCTCAATATAATTGGAATATTCTTGACTGGAACATTGAAAACCATTACTCAACCCAACTCACACTCCTTTCATTTTATAAAATCAGTCCTATTTTTATTTCAGTTGATGGTTTCATATTCCTGATGATCGGTACAGCCCTGTATAATGGACTTATAGATTTGTCATGGATTTCTTGTTGTGCATCCCTTCCCGAGCCACCTAATATCCCAGAAAACATAGGAAGTGTACAGGCAGGATATGACAGTGACGGAGATGACCCGTTAGATCAGGTTATAGGAGAACGGACAAGATTACTCAAGGACAATAATAAACCTTTGTTGTGATTCAATTAAAAGTTTAATTATGAGCTGGTGCTCATAACAAAGATGGGCCAGAAAATCACACAGATAACTTGATTGAATTTTTACATGACCAGCCAAATGGGTCCAGATGAAAAATATAATCAAGTTATAGGGGAATAGACAAGATTATGCAAGGACAATAATAAACCTTTGTTATAAGTCAGTTCAGTTACCTATGAGCTGAAATTCATAACAAGTACGGACCAGAAAATCACACAGATAAATGGATTGAAACTTTTACTTGACCAGCCAATTGGGTCCAGAACCATAAAATAATTTAATTTTTGAAAGAAGACATTTTTGCTGGTAAACAAAAGAGACCCCAATGATGATCAAATGCATAATAAATCATGGCTGATCATGTGATTATTCTAGCTATATCAGGTGATTTTGTTTGCAAAGATCATGTGACATTGTACCTAAACATCATTTTCATTCATAAAAATATTTATTTGTTACGTCATGCATAGTTTTGTCGCTCACAAACTTGACAGTTCATTTCTCAGGCCCTAGTTTCACAATAATTCCTTAGCTAAGATTTTCCTTAACTTAAATCTTGCAAATTTTCAAATCTTAATAATTTTGTTAACTTTCAAGATATTTAGGAATTTAAGGTGTCATTTTTAAAATCACTTATAGATTAAAACATTTGCATTTAGTTTTCACAAAAATATTCACCAGTAGTTCCAAAAATTGATTACAAAAATTTGTTAAATTTAAGTTAAGGAAAATCTTAGCTAAGGAATGATTGTGAAACCGGGGCCAGGTACTCAGATTTATTCTTATTATTAAGTTTTTGATTATGGTAGGTTTATACAGCTAATACAAATATATTTTTGACACCTTCAGTCATTATTTTTAAAGATATATTTACCTTGCAACTTGCCAAAGGAAAAAACAGTAACAAAACTGCATTGTCTTTGATGATATTATAAACATTTTGCAGAATTGGCACATTAGAGAACATGGCCAATTACTGGTAGCATTATTTGAGTTCTGGAAAATTGTCTGGAACATTTCTTCACCTTTTATTCCACGGAATTGCTAGAAATTAAAAGTTTAATGATTCAGCAATAAATCATGGATATATGTGTATTATTTTTCAATCATTATAGAACTATGGTAAAAATATTCTTATATATTGTTCTTAAAAAACTTAAGTTGTCATAGTGCTGTGATCGTAAATAAGAAATGTGTCTAATACTGTATATAGGGATAATTTTGCACCAGTTAATTTTCGTGAGAATTGTCATTTAAAAAAATTCATGTACATGTACTTCTATTTCTGCTTCGTCAGATGATCAATGTAAATGCAAGTGCATTATATCAAAATTAAATAACCATGAAAGTTTTATTTTTGCCTTTTGTTACTCAAGTGAAATCGGGTGAATATAAAATGAATGCGAAACTCTCCGGATTTACAGCAGCTGAAATAATCTGATGTTCAAGGGGGTTTGTATGTTCTGATGAATTCATAATTAAAATTTACCAGACATTCATTTTCGAAGATAAAATTGTTTTTATTTCCACAGATTTTGTCTCAAGCCAGGAGACGTGTTGGTTTGCAAAATGCAATGTTTCAGTCCATATTAAATATATATTGATCATAAACTTGGGGTAAATGCATAATCCTCAAATTTATATTTTATTTACATGGCATTAAAATTTTACAAGTGAAATGCTATTAATTTCTAGAGCAAGATCGATTTTTATAAGTTTTGAAATTATATAATTATATTATATTAATTTCTCAAACCAGGTTGTTCTTTAAAGTTTTGGTTGTAAAATTGCATATTAACTCTACACACAACAAAGCATATCAATTATATTTGTTTTTGCCTTGTCACAAAGGAATGAAGACACTGCATAGGTACATTGTGGTGGCCATTAGTATCAACATTTGCATCAGTTTTACACCTGACAATATATGTTATCATCCTGATGACAACACTTAAACAAATAATTGTAATTAAATATTGTTTATCTTTTAGAAGGAACTTAGTCAGATTCAATTTTACTTAATTCACTAAGTGGTCTTGACCTTTAAGTGTTGTACTACTAGTATATGGTGTAAGGATGCTGCGAATCCCTTGTTGTAAGACCTTTGGATTTTTAAGACCATAATTCAAATATTGTCATGTACATGACTGGTCTCTATATGCATGGGGTTTCCTCTACCAATCCAGAAGTGATGGCCTCAATATGATTTAAATTTCTCACACATGTGACATGGAAATCCCTTGTTTTTACCCATGTGTGTTTTCCTCGTCTCACCCCAGGGTTGAGACAGGCTACACGCTAAGTTTCCCGCGTAGTTATACCTGCTCTGGATTTATCGTTGGGAGGACTTAATAAGTTGAGATAAGTTCTGAAGTCAACCAACAATTTCTCAATATCACAATCACTTACACACGCTTAATTGATGATGTCATAATCATTTTACGTGAGAATGTCAACAAAACCAATTATGTCATTTTCAGTAGGCACGGATGGAAACATGAAAACAACATTTAATGCAATTTTTTGTTTACAAATCAGGTTTTATGTTGCAAATGTGTGAGAAAAAGAATCCTACACCTGTAACAGGGTAAGACAGAGCAGGGTAAGACATCTCTGTCTTACCCTCTTACCTGTGTAAGATCTGTGTAAGATTCTATTAATACTTGACTTGGTGTAAAACACCATTCCAACTACCACCATCTACTGATTTCAGTTGGATCACATAAAAAACAACATACATGTGCTAGATTTCCCATTATGCACGTTTCATTTTTGAGATTATCAAAAACACATAATTATATTTATTTTTGTCATATTATATTACTTATTTATAATAAAAGATATTCTACCATTGAAAAGATTTATTTTTATGTATTAAGTATTGAATTTAAATTTGAAGCTTTAGTGCTGTAAATACATGTAGTACTGGCGTACTTCTGCAACTGGATATTAAAATGTTCTCTGCAGTTAACAATGGATATGCCATGCAGTTTTTAATCAAGCCGATTGTTCTGGTACACAGAATTAGCTTATTTTGTGATAGATAAATAGACTTTTCAACCTATCAAGTCAGATCACAGCACCTTTAACTGTCTATGTTTACATCCAACTTGTGCGAGAAAATTTGTCAGTTAGCTTGCCAAAGGTGTGATGATCTACACCAGACCAAAGGCCTCAGCGCCTCTTACCAGTTAGGTTCAAATTCAAGTAGGGACAGATCCTAATGTGAGAATGTTTGTCATTTCACTTGACAAAGGTGGTTGTTTTCCCCAATACACTCCAGTTTCCTCCACTATTCCTGAACTGTTCACCACGACATAGATGAAAGAACCATCACTGGGGTGTAAATTTTGGTGGTTATTTTCGGGTTGCATCAGAGAATTTTTCTTTTTTAGCTATTTGGAGTTGAGAATGAGATTTTATTCTGCAGTCAAGATTCTTTTACTTATACCGAGTCGCTAAGTTCTGAAATGATAGAGGACCTAGAGTGCCCACAGAAAATAACTGATCTCTAGCAAGTGAGCTGATGAACTTTCTCACACTAGTTGCCTGATTGGGATTTGAGCAGCACTCTCAAAGCAGTTGCTTTATTCTACTCCACCACCAAGGCCCCATTTTACCTATTCGGAACCAGATACAATTTCATTTTTCTCAAGGATTAATAAATTAATACAAATGTTTTTAATTTGCTTTTGGTTAAGAGGGTACAAATGGTGACTTTTATAGCACAAAAACACTACTGTTATTGTAGAAAAAAATCCAGTCCATGTTGTCAGTTGTCATCTAGCAGATTTTGTGACCCAGTTCCCTCTACAAGCCTATCCACATTTTGGGAACTTGAGGACTTATTACAACATGACAACACCAGTTATTTGGTACAGAATGAGGCCTGCCTGCATATAGCAACACAAGTGGTTGATTTTAATACATGTACTTGCACTACAAAATACTGATTCCCTGTACACTAATTTTACTTAACATCAATTTAAGCAAATGAAATTGATTGCATCAAACTGACTGTCAATCAACTGACACTCCTTTGATTTTAATTGATAAATAATTCTATATGGAGAAGACTTGTGTGTAGACTACCTGGCAGATATCACTATTCCAGACATAGGTATTCTTATCTGAATTGATTGATTGAATGGGGTCTTAGGTCCCAGTCAAGAATATTTCACTTATGTATGGACGTTAGCAACTATAGGTGAAGTGACAGAAATTTTCACCTTTGCAGTGTGCTCAGACCAATGTGCTGGGAAGGTTTTTTAGCATCCCATGCCTACCATAATAGGACATTGGTTTTTAAGGTCTCCGAAAGATTCTATGACTTTTATTTCAAAATACATATTGCTTGGCGCAAAGAATGATTACCGTGATACTACCTATTTTTAAGCATTGGTCAGACCCAGCCAGAGTTTGAATCCCCACCTCCCACATACTTAGTGAACACTACCAATTGAGCCACTGCAGTGGTGCATTCTTATCTGAGGTGCAAGAATATAAACTCTTCTGTAATACAGGTAACCTAAATTTTCTGTAATAACCTATATTTTCTGTAATAACCAAAATTTTCTGTAATAACCAAAATTACAATATTTCCATTTTCGTTTTGTACATTTTATTACATAAATGCAATATTTAAGATCGATCTCAATATAATTAAGATAATAGTAAAATGGCACTTTATTTTTCAACTTCAACAAATATGCATCTGTAAGTAATGTTTTAAATCATTAATTTATATCAGACCCTGATTTTAACTTTTGTAAAAAAAATAATTTGACATGAAATTCAAGAATTAACATTATGCGTTATTGATACAATACATAAAATTCTGTCTTGCTTATACATGTACAATCATAATTTTTCTCAAACAATATAAACTTATATTTCAAACTTACATTTGATACTTTCTGAATCATTTTTCTAATTACATGTATCTTGAAATTTTATAAAAATAGAAAACATTGCAAAGAAACAATGTTCCAACTTGATCTTCTAAGATCAACAATATTTACACCAGTAGGACTCAACTGTGCACCACAAAATCCATCTTAATGTTTATCATTATTTCCATTGCATAATTTATATATGGATTCAAATGATTTGACACATTCTTGTAAATATTACACTCTTTCAAGAAATTATTGTAAATAATTTTATAACCAGATTTAGAGGAAAGAGTAATAATTTTGAAAAAACATTATTTTGGTACCACAAAGTTTATCAATACCCCTCAACCCACCCCTAATTAACTCGCTACAATAAGTAGAACAATCCTCAAGAAAACATTTTCTGATTTTAGTCTAAAAATCAGTAGGGACTGAAGTAGATTTTTATGCCCAGTTAAATTCTTTCACTTATCGAAGCAGCCAGATCGGGATTGGTGTAGAAAACCAGAGTGGTCAGAGAAAACCAAAATCCTTTAGCAAACAAACTGACAAACTTTTTCACATTAGGATCTGTCCCCGGGGGATTCAAACCTAGGCAGATAGAGGCAGAATTAGAAATGAGCATTTGCAGTTTCAGTAAAAACGAAAGCTGTCTCTAAAGGATACTAATACCCTCAGCAGAGCCGCCATCAACAGACCCATCATCTGGATTTTGTGACAAACAAATTCCATAATGCAAGCCATTGTTCTTCAGAGCAATGACTTATAAAATCAACTAGTTTCAAATATTGTAATGTGCCAATACAAAAAAAAATTGGATAGATTGAAGGCAAAAACTGACTTGATATTTGGCATTTAAGTCAAATGTACTGACTTAGGATTTATTTTCCTAGTTACTTGGTGGCTGCCAAAATGACAAATAATTCTTATCAATGGATATTTCTACATGTACAATATTAAAGTAAATTTAGTATTCTTATATTGTGCATAATTATGCACTTAATTTACAAAATACAGATAACATAAAATAGCACTTATAACAAATGTGACATCATCCATGATCTACTTGTTTTAACATGTAAATGTGCAAATTAGAGTAATTATATTACTCAAAAACAAAAAGAATTTTATTAGCACTTTCGATTAGCCAAGAAAATTGACAACAGTAATGTTCCTATCATTACCCTCACTATGTAGAAATCCAGATAAAAGTCTCTATCCACTCCCTGGTTTTGAAATCATTTCCTAAACAAAGATGGCATACAGTTGTTTTACACCTGAATCATACTTTGTTTAACTAAGGTGGTCAGTTCAGGGTTGGTGGAGGGATATACAATACATGTATCTTAAGATATTGACTGACCATCTCCAAGTAAATCAACCAATTTCCTCACACTAGCATTTGAACTAAGAAGTAGAGCCAGTGGAAGCCCTGTAATCTATAGGTGAATGTTTTAGTCCACTCAGTCACTGATGCCCCATCAACCCATCATCATCATGACAGGGATGAAGCCTAACTATTTTGAGTTGGGAGCCCAGCTCACTTCAGAAAAGAAGTTATAATAGTAATAAATAGCTAAAATGTGTAAAATTTAGGGCCCCAGGCTGAATTTTGAGGAGCCATGGGGTACTGGGCCCCTGCTAATCTTAATCTCTTCCATGATGGATTTGATAGTTATGAGGTATCATAAAGTGCAATGGTGAAAACTATCTATCTAAATGAAAAAAACTACAAATAAGACCAACTTAAACCAAGCTTGCCGAATTAAAAAATCGTAATAAAGTTCAAAAATGATTTCAAAACCTCTTACTGGTCAATGTCTTTGCTGATTCTCAATATAAAATCAAATTTTATCTTTAATAATAAAATAAGAATGCACTGGATATACATGATCATATATAACAAGTCTTTTAAGGAAATGTTTTGTAAAAATGAATGAACTGTATAATTATAGCTGCTCTGTCATAATTCTTGATGTATAATAATCTAAGTTCATTATTGATTGTACATTTAGTTGGACATTTGCGCCATTCAATTTCATGAGCGGTAGATTAAACGACATCCTGTCTATATCACCAGGATCTTCACAAACAAAGAACACATGTACCTGAAATATACAAATCGTACCGCATATCAGTTGATTGATTGATTGATTGATTGATTGATTGATTGATTGATTGATTGATTGAATGAATGAATGAATGAATGAATGAATGAATGAATGAATGAATGAAGTTTTACATCCATATCAAGAAGACTTTATTTTCACAAATTTATAAATTTGGTTAAAAATAATTTTAAAATGTGTGGAAATCTAGTAGTAATGTTCTGTCATGTAATATATTTCGTACCTGTACAAGTTTTTCTTTACCGTCCATAGAGACTTTTATCAGTGGGGATCCATAGTTCATCACTTGTATCAGGATGTCACCTGCTATAATTTTAACTATTGCAGTGTGCTTAAGATTGATTGAATGGGGTTTTACATCCCAGTCAAGAATATTTCACTTATATCAGGATGTCGACTGCTATAGGTGAAGTGGTAGAAATTTTAACCTTTGCAGTGTACTTAGGGTTTGCTTAAGGCAATGTGCATGAAGGGTTCATTAGCATGCAATGACTACCATGACATGGGACATCGTTTTTCTCAGGTTTTTTCTAAAGGACCTGTGACTTTCATTTCAAGATGCTGAGCATGTGTACCTGTTCCGCTTAAATTTCATGGGACTAAAAAGATTTTATGCATGATCAGCTTAAATTTCACAGGACTGAGAAACCTTGTATATATCTTAAGAACTAGCATAATGTTCCCCGCAATGTTACATTAGAGCTTCTTACAACTGTTGCTGTCAGTTATGTTGTATGACCAATCGTTTAAATTTAATGACCTCATTGAAGATGGTTTCTAACCATCTCGATCGTTTTCAAGGAAATTGCAAATCCGCGCTTGGCAAATGGCATGACTTTATACAGACCCCTTTTGGAAGAAAGTCACAGGTCGAATGATAAGTCCTGGTTATACTAACCTGTCGTGAGCCGACTACTTTGAAGAGTTCTAGTCCTTGATTCTGTACTTTTAGTCCTAACGCAGCTTCTGCTTCCTGTTTCCAAATCTTCAGTAAGTCATCAGTAGATAAACCTGAACAAAATCAATATTTCATAAAAATAAAGACGTTCATTTCTCATTTTTAAGTTTGTCTAGAATTTTCTTTAAAAGAAAGATAAATTTTATCCAAAAGACTATAAACAGCCTAAAAGGCCCATAAACATTTATTTTTAAATGAACAGATTGTTAAGTTAATATTAATTTTGAACTATATCTCATGTTTTTGTTTGTCTTTAATAACATGTACTATCAAATAAAGGTAGTTTCCCTAGAGAAAAAATGTCTAAATTTTCCAAAAAATTCCAAAACAACAGTGTAGGATAGAGATGTGCCACATTGCAATCAAATCGTACAAAAACAAACTTTACCAGATGACATAAACATTGTTTAAAACTTTTATGGCCAGACAAAATTTGAGATATTATATCACTTCAATCTCATTGTAAACATGCCATGTAGATAAAATTGTATTCCAAATTTTCAAACTTTACCAGCTTATGAAAAAATTATCTAATCCAAAAGGCAGTATGATAGTAGTTAACAAGCAAATTCAGTGAATTTGGACCCAGCCAGTGGGTAGTATTTGGAGATTTGCACTTATGTTCAAATGACCGTAACTTTCAGAAAAACGAGCAAATCAACTCCAGTTAACATTATGCGCATCTCCTATCAATGTTGATGCACCAAGTTTGAAGAAATAGTGCTTCATACTTTTAGAAAATTACTCTGGACAAGAAGTGTTTGGACAGATAGAAGGATGGAAATTCAAATTTAATATCCCTCTCTTTCTTCAAAAGATGGGAGATAAAATATATAATAACACAAGCAAATTCAGTGAATTAGAACCCCCGCCGGCAGGTTTTTTTTTTTTTTTTTGATTTTGTGATTTGCACATGTTCAAAGGGCTGTAACTCTAAGGAAAATGAGCAAATCAACTTAGATTAACAATATGCAAATCTGCTATCTATGTTGATACTTTACACCAAGTTTCGTGAAATAGTGCTTCAAAGTTTTGGAGAATTAGCGCAGACAACAATTTTGGATGGACAGAAGGACGGAAACTCAAATTTAATATCCCCCGCTTTCTCTAAAAGGCAGGGAAGGTAATCACAGACATTAACATTACCTTGTTGCCCAACATCAAACTGCAGCCAGTATAATTCATTTTGTGTGATTATTGGGTCGTTGGAAGTTTTGTGTGTAAGTGTAGGGTCGACATCCAAACTTGCTGCAAATGTCTCGTATGGTATCAACGGTTTACACGTGACATCAAATATTCCAATTCTAGATAGTCCTGCTAAATTTCTCTCTAATCCAAATATATTACTAACTTCAAACACTGAAATTATAAAAGTTGATAAAAAGTTTGAGATGTATTTTAGATGCTATACTCGCTCTGAAAATGATTTTCACCAGCATATACCATGTAAAACATACCCCATAATATTATTGTAAACTAATGTAGTATTCCATAGTTTGAGGTTTTCCCATAAATATTATATTTTCCCAAATATATGTAAATACTGAAAACAAAATAACTGCACACAACCATCTGTCACCCACCAAGGAAAATTAAGTAAAAAAGAATAACTAGAATTAAGATAATTACACAGCCATATGTATCCTGTTGTGGCAAATTACATGAATGATATAAATGTATAACTAGACAAGTGTGGATACTTAAATACTTTGTCAAAATCTTATGAACCCATGGATAGTGCCTCATGTTTGACCTGGCCATTTGACTTTTAATTTGAATATTCAAACAGACACATCCATTGTGCAGGAACCATATAATGTTGATAACTTTATATCTAAGGATAGATGATAGCAATACTGGGTACCAATTGTTTAGTGTAATGAAACATGCTGTCTTGCCAAAATAACACATATTAGACCAATCTAATATTCAAATGAAAGGTCAAACAGCCACTTCAAACTTGACACACTATAACTGTGCATTCATGATTTATTCTATATTTGTACATATTGACAAACAAGCCATTAGAAGTATGAATATTTTTTACCTGCTACTACTTTTGGTTCTCCAGATACCTACAATATAAAAAATAAGATTGAAGTTATTTAATATGAATAATGTAGACTGAAATAAAGGAAAAAAAGACAACATTTAGTAGGATAATAGAGTTGAGATGACTAATGGTGTTTAACGTCCCAGTCAAGAATAATTCATTTATATCGAGATGTTGCCAAGTATAGGCGAAGGTGCAGAAATTTTGCTTGTGTGTTGCGCTAATGGCATTATACAGCAGGATTCTTTATCGTGCCAAGTCTACCCTGACTCAGGACCTCGTTTAAGTTCCCATCTGAAAGAACCATGACTTTCTTTTTGTAATGCCGAGATGGCAAAAGAATACCGTAGTAACTACCCACTTTCAAGTCTTGGGTCAGACCTGGTTAGGGTTAGTAGAATAATGGACAATGGAGTGCAATCTCTGCTAATTCCGTCTTTGGTAAAACAGCAGCTTTAAACACCCAAGTGTATACTGCACAAAGCACAAGCAAAATGCAATGCTGACCATGTATGCACTGGATTTGCATAATATGACCTGACTGGCTCTAGCACCACAGTGTGAGTTGTATATACAATGTACCAACCAGAACTGGGTTCTGTACTGGTCTGCATAGGACTAAAACTAGGGTAAAACCCTGAGGCATGAATTACAAGTAACAACAAACCTTAGAAGTACATAGAAAAGACAAACATATTTAAGATAAAGAATACAACTAGATTAATGCCGCCAACAGGTGAGCTTATATTGTAATGATAAATGCAAATCATATTCAACGTCAAATAAAGAGTATTGTATTGTATTGTATTGTATTGTATTGTATTGTATTGTATTGTATTGTATTGTATTGTATTGTATTGTATTGTATTGTATTGTATTGTATTGTATTGTATTGTATTGATCACCACATATATTCAGTTATATATATATATATATATATATGTAACAGTTCTAAAGTTTGTTGGTCCCCTTCCCAAAGCTGAAGGTCATTGTATTTCTTAGGCAGTCTGGTTTCTTCAACCATCCCTGCTTGATATGAGTTTCCAAATACAATATATATATGGTACTGCAAATAAAAAACATACTGAATATTAAGTATATGTAAATAGTACTTACCTTGAAATATATAACTTTTGTAGCATTTGAATAACCACTGAGGAAGTTAGATACTTTACTGACAAGATTTGGTAGGTCCAGCCCTTGTTGTCCACCTAGATTGACCTTTACAATCACCAAATATAGTTTTCCTAAACTCATAATGAATACCAATGTGTAAACCTGAAAAATAAAAGTGATATATGTATACAAATGGAATACAATGAATCAATCTCTGAGCAGTGGTCAACATTCATATGTCTAATCAGTGATTTTGTCTATCTAAAATTACTACCGAATAAAGGTAGTTTCCCCTGGGGAATAATGACCACTAAAATTCCCAAAACAACAGTGATATACTAGCAAATTAAATCTATTTGTCCTTACCAACAAGTTTTAGATACTGTCACAATATAACATCTTTGCAATGAGGATCCTAAGCTATTGCAAGCATTTTTTATGCAGTTTGCTGCATTTCAGCACTTCAAATTTTCCCAATTTAAAAGGCAGAAGGTAGTTTAAAAAAAACTGTAATAAAATCACTACCTCTTTTATTGCTGTGACATGTGGGGTTAGAATCCTAGAAAAGCTTGACATTGAATATATAATTACCATTGTTTGATCTTATATTCATAAAGCCTTCATGAACAAATGGGCTTTATCCTTATTGTGTGTCGTAAAATATGATAGAAACATTAAAACGACAGTATATAATGTACATTTAAATACAAAATCACACACATTTGATGAGTTGAGAATAGAGATTGCATTATGAACAACCTTGTGGACATGCAAGCATTTACCTATGTCACTAAAGCCACCAGATGCACAAGAGAAAACCACAAACAAAAACTACTACAACATACAATAAACGCACACTAATGCAAACATAGTTTCTTTCCAGACTGTATCCGCCTCTGGAATGCTTTACTGGCTACTATGGTTGAGGCTACTGATTTGGTATCTTTCAAACTGGACCTATCTTCATACTCCATCTAAAGCATCAACTCAGCTTGTTGTAAGCGTTACCTAGTGAGTCAATAGTACTGTACTGGTTGAGTGTATTCCAGAGTGGACCAACAATGAAGGCAAGAAAGCAACCAGTCTGACACCCCCCCCTTTCTTTTGTTTTATTTATCTATTTTCTATTTCTATCATATGATTTGCAATTACAAACCACAACTCCAAATGTGTTATAACCATTAGGATGTGATGGACAACATGAAGAATGTAGATGTAGACAATGGGCATTAAACTTTGCAAAAAAAGAAATTAGAACTATGAACTTTAGCAACTTGATGGTAGTGGGCGGTCTGGGGTTTAAACCACCATTGTGCCACTGTATTTTCCCTTTTCTGGTACAAATGATTAACCACGTCACAGGAAATTAATGTAAATGCCATATTGCCAAGTACACACTGACTACATCTGTAAATATCATGAAAAGAGTTGGCATACCGGCACATGTTATGCGAATGTCAGCTAACAAAAATTGCACGACTGAATGTGCTTACTTAACAGCTAAACAACTGAAGACGTATCTTGTTAAAGCAATGTTAATTGTCTCTAGATATATCATTAAACTGTACCACTTTAAAAGTCACTTACACAAAAGCTGAAAATAAACACATGCACCTCAGTTATACCGGAAGCACTATTTACAAAATAGTATTGTACTTGGAAAGGGATTGCATGTAATCCGGAATACAAGAATATGAAACCGGCGTCATACTTACATAATTTAGAAGGGAGATAAAATGTGTAAACCGGCTGGCAAAACCATATGTAACCTATTTTTCATTAACAAACATACTAATTCTTGTGACCCGAATCACAATCCACTTAGAAGCAAAGTACAAACTTTGGAACCAACAAGTTAGGTTAGACCGTGACGTGAACTTCCACCAGGGAAGTGAGGCCGGGTACTCCGGAAGGGTAACAATATTTTTTTAGCTAGCTACACCCGCCACGTGTGCAATCCAAATTATGTGAAAGGAGCATGGAACTATGCGACGTCAAATATATCCTGGACAATTCTGGACACGGGTATATTAGTATCACCCTAAACTTTTTTATCTCTGAAGTAAGAATTAGTTATACAAGCAACATAAAGCAACATTCAAACAATCAAAACCTCAAAGAGCACATTTAATCTTTAGAAACATTCGAGCACTCCAGAATCACTCTCGCCAAACAGTCTAGTGACAAACAGTATGACCTTACAGAAATGTCAAGATCGTTAATGAAAAAAATGTTTTAATTTCACTTTTTTATATTTTACAGCCCCTCTTTATTTTTGTACTTGTAAGACCACCCAACTCTATAGCCTTTCATGCAATGGTGCTATATTTGATTTTTAAAAGCTGTTATGTTTCTTTACGGTAAAATATGTTTCATTTTATAATAATTAAACATCAAAATATGTACATAACATAATTTTTAAAATAACTTCTGAAAAAATACAGATACATGCATACCCAAATTATTTATATACATTTGAATTTAATTTAAGTTTAAAAACTCAAAACATGTTACATAATTTTTTTAAACAACTCTCGTGAATATTTCTGAAAATTTAATATTTTCAAACAAAAACCATCTCAAATATTATCCGTGAATACCAGCTGGCGTGAAGGAATAAAAGTTCGTAAGTGGAAATTATGGATTGCTACTATGTAATCATACCCGGGGTCATGTGACCAATGGTATTCATAGCCCTCATGGCTTTCATAACCGATATGAATGCCACTGCATATGTTCTCAAACTGAGAATAATAGGAATTACACCGTGCAGATTTCTATGCCTTTTGGTTCACGACAGAATCCTAGATGTTCAATTAAACCACACAAAAATAACTGGTGTGAAACTATCCCGCATTTTACTGTCTTTGAACAGCTGCAGTCAATTCACAGGGGCCAGTTACGTAATACCGTGATTAAAAAAAGTTTTTTATATATACTTATGGGTATTTTTTTAATTGTATTATGAAACTGGCCCCTGTGAGTCAGTTTATTCATATTGTCGTTTATATTATAGATATTACTGTAATAGAGCGACTTGGCATTAATTGATACACTTTTTTATCAAGACTATCTGTTGATAAAGACCATTTTTGGAATTTCACAAAGGGTGCAAAATGAGTTTTCCGGATCTAGGCCTTTCATCATGGGGTGCATCTATCCAATACAACATTTGGAGAGTGAAATATGATCTCATGCATCAGGTTCTTTTTTTTTGTGATTTGCAGTTATGTTCAAAGGAAATAACTTCCAGGAAAATGAGCAAACTAACTCGGGTTTAATGTTGGTGTTTTGCTCCAAGTTTCATGAAATAGTGTTTCATAGTTTTGGAGAATTTGCGCAGACAAGAATTTCGAACGGACGGACGGGAACTAGAATTTTTCGAAAGGCGGGGATAAAATACCCATGGTATATAAAAAAAAGTCTTTTTATAAACATGTACCAACCATGGGTAGTAAAATACATGTACAAAATACATGTATAATAAAGTTGGCTCCTAATTCCATTTGTGCGGATAACGAAAGTACACGACAATGATAGGATTTTTTTAGAAACTTGTTTGTCATAAAGTAATGAAATTATTTAATTTTAATGTTCGTTTAATTTTCTAGAAAATGGATGGATCATTAAACTTATCCGTTTTTTCTAAGCTAATACATATACCTTAATGTGGTAAAAATTTGCACTACATTGCACAAATAGCAGAGAATCTTTTTAAAAAGTGTCATCTGAAAGGTCGTTAAATAGGAGTACATGTACATATTTAAACAGCACCGTTACAACGTGTTTGGTAACAGTTTAAATTTCAACCAGGATCAGAATAAATGGTACCATAATATCGGTTGGAGCTGTGTTGATATCTGTTGAGATATCACTTGTTAAATCATATAACTTACCCGTTTTCTCAGCTAATACACCTTGACTTTATCACTTTATCATATACAGCAATGTCCTAATTTTCTCACAGACAGTATGCAGTTATATACGGAATAACAAATAGTATCGTTGCTTTTATAGAATATCATTGACATAATTTATGGAAGCCCATTAGCGACAATTTACATGTACATTTATATATCATAGATATCGTAGAAGCTTTTCAAAACCATTAACCAATCCTCAGGCTCTATATAACTAGCATTTACCACAATTAACCATTATCTCAATCTCTTCATAACCACCATTATGACCAAAACTTTCCATAACAACTCCGAACTCTACATAACCAAATTAATCGTTATCCCAAGTTTTACATAATCACGATAGCATATCAAACTCTACGGATCTGACATTAACCACTGTCTTAAGTTCTACAGAAATAACATTAACCACTTCCTCTAACTCTACATTACAACCACATCAAGCTCTACATAACAGCTATTAATCAAATCAAGCTCTGCGAAACCAACATTAAGTTCTACAGTCAGAACCACCATTAACCCTAAGCTCTAAAGAAGAAATGTCAACTATATCAATCTCTACAGAATCAACTTTAACCACTACCCCAAACTCTACATAACCACCATTAACCACATCAAGATATACATAAAAACCATTAGTCACATCAATCTGTACAAACCCAACATTAACCACATCAAATTCTAGTCAAAACTAACATTAACCACTACCCTAAGCTCTATAGACGCTAGAACAAATTCTATAGAACCAACATTAACAACCTCAAGCTCCGCTACAACATAACCATTTACTAGTAACGAAACATTAACAAATTCCTCAAGCTCTACGAAACCAGCATCATCCAGTCTTTAAAAGCTACATAACCAACATTAAGCACAAGTTCTATAGTACCAAAATTAACCACAATCACAAGCTCTACAAAACCAACATTAACCACTATCTTAAGCATTAAGGGGGGTCTAAATGGAATTTAGCAAGTAGAGCATGTTCATGTTGTTTTCATATAAATAAACTTGTTTTTGAATTAATATGCCACTAGATATGTTACTTATTTATAGAAAATCACATATCTGAAATCATTTTTGGGAAATATTTGAAATTTATATATATAATATGATCTTTAATTGACATTTTAGGACCTCCGTGGCAAAACAGTTTTTGCTGTAAGGGCTGAACAAAAATTAAAACAAAGTTTACCAATCAATGAGGAAAAGATAAATCTGGTGCATAGGGATCAGAGTTTGTTAAAGAAATACAGGTTTTTTGAAAACTCAACAATTTACAGTTGAGGTTTTCTATGATTTATTTTCCTTCTAAACTGCTGCCTCAAGTTAATCTTAACCATTAACCACTACCCCAAGCTCTACAAAACCACATTTAACCATGCAAGTTCTTCATAACTGCTTCCACCACATCAAGCTCTATATATAACCAATTCTACCACTATCTCAAGGTCTTCACAACTATCATCTATATGTTGTAAGTTCAACTTATTTTACATTCTTTTCACATTACCCAAAAAGTATTGGATCTATTCACATTTGTGCAATAGGTCCATTGATGTTGATGTTGAATTCTTTTACCAAGCACTCATAAAATTGAAATGAAAGTCACATGTCCTTGGAAAAGACCTTGAAAATTCATGAATTGCATAATGATAAGCATGGCATGTTGAAGAAACCTCCCTGAACACTGCACTGGGTACTGGAAAGGTGAAATTTTCTGCTCTGGCCAAGAATATGTTATACAGCTGCAGTTTTCTCTTAGTCACTCGCATGTCGCCAGGCTTAGCTAGTTGTGATGTTGTATAATGCAGATATAATACTGATTTACTGCCTGGCTTTCTGGTCTGGATCTTTAAGCCTTTTGGTAGCTCACTTTTCACCCAGGGAGGCCAGGTTCGATCCTCAGTGGGGGCACTCAATGAGAAAATGAATTTTTTCACAGGTGTTTCCTCCCTCCTGTTACATGAATAAAATTTAATTATATCATTTTATCCCATTTTACAAGCAATAGTAAGAAGTTTGTTTTTTTATTTTATAATCTTATAACATATAGCTATATTATTGAAGTGAAAGCAACATGAATGTAATATAACATTAAACGATCAATAAATGTTTATTGGATTTACATGTCCTCTCAAAAATACATCATATATTTTCTACCTTTCTGTTGTTTCAATATCATTAGAACCTTTTATAATGAACAACATTAACAGGAAGAAATAAACTGGAATTTTACAGGTGTTATATCTCTGCTTCATCACAACAAATATCAACACATTCCATCATTTAATGCAAATAATGTCAGTTATATGTCTAGGACCAATGTATTTTACCTTTCCAATCTTTACATTTTACATCTGAAAATCAATGTCACATTATCACTTCACACTTCCATGACATGTCACAAAGCATGGTAAATTGAGCAGTTACTTTTCACCATAATTATAAGCTATGCCCATGTTATGCAGATGTTTTAAAGCATACACATTGTTAGGCTTTAATACAGAATTTTCTTTCCTTGCTAAAAGTCACTTTTATCTGATTACAGTGATACTTCTGGTAACTTTGTTGATAAGTGAGGGCCCGATTCAAGAATTTCATTCCTTGCTCAAGACACGAGTCACTTTTATCCGGTTACAGTGATACTTCTGCTAGCTTTGTTGGTAAATGAGGCTTTGATTTAATAATTTTATTCCTTGCTCATGACTCAAGTTACTGATTACAGTTAAACTTCTGCACTTGATTATGCACCATGTCCTTTAGAGGTACAACATGACACTATCTTTGGCCTTGTGTATCTAGCTGTGCACTATAAATCTTGAAACTACAACTTGGTTGGTAACAGTGCCCAGTAATGATTATGCAATACTGTCTATATCCAGCTATCCACGGTATTCCTTGGAAAGGAATATCTAGGAAGACTGCCCACAACAGTACTAACTAACTATGGCCTAAGTTGTTATATCCAGCTGTACCATATTTCTTGGAACAAGAACTTCGTACCAGTAATGACTATACAATACTGTCTATATCCAGCTATCCAAAGTATTCCTTGGATCAGAATATCAAGGAATTATTGGTACTAAAGACTTCACACAACAGTACTAACTGTCTATGGTCTTAGTTGTTATATCCAGCTGTGCACTATATTTTCCTGGAACAATCAAATAAAACCAGTAATGACTTATACATTACTGTCTATATCCAGCTATCCACGGTATTCCTTGGATTGGAATATCTAGGAAGACTACCCACAACAGTACTAACTATCTATGGCCTAAATTGTTATATCCAGCAGTGCACCATATTTCTTGGAACAATAACTTCGTATCAGTAATGACTTATACATTACTGTCTATATCAAGCTATCAACGGTATTCCTTGGATTGGAATATCTACGAACTACTAGAGACCAAACACAACTATCTATGTTATAGGTCAAATATGATCTGATGTATTATACTTCATCAAAAATTCAAAGTCTTTATAACTAATTCTGCCGTCTCCATCCCTATCTAACTCCCTACAATAGAAATTACACATACTGTAATCACAGTGAGGGAAGGTTGATTAATTGAAATACTTGTTAAAATAAATAATTAATTTATCATTAAAAATCATCCAAGTTTTCTATTTTCAAAAATAATCAACATTCTTTTGAAGGTTAGCATTAGAGTTATCCCCCTTGTCTAATACAAAAGTAGTCTGAACAGTTGACTGTTTAAGCTTTGCCACTACTTTTGCCCTGGTTCTAAAAAGTAAATAACAAAATACTTAATCCTATATTACAGGATAGAGCTGAGGAAATCTACTACAAAGTACATGTCACCAGAACCCCTATATCGTTTGAAAGTAATGGCACAAGAGATTCCAAATAAATTATTATTATTATTATTATTATTATGGCAACTTAGTACAGAAACAGATGCCTCAAATTTTACACAAGACCCTATGGTAAAGTCAATGTTCAATGAAAACTTTTAGATTCAAGCTAGTACCCCCCTTACTAAACCAATTTTTCTGTTAAAGTCAAGTGACATAATTTTACAGAGATGAATTTCTTTTATCATTTTACTTCATTCAATACAAGTTCTATATTTACCTAAATGTCGTTTCTATCGTATGTTGTGGTATATGTGGTGCCACCTGTCCAAATGCTTTTCTCAGATCTTCCGCTGTTAAAAATCCTTTACCTGATAATAAATATCAGATTGCATTATATCTCGATTTTTCCATTTCTTGCATATAGCAAAGACAAACTAAGTAAAATTTACTCAAGTTAGATTAGTGGATCACAAATCTCTTCTGACAAAATCCTGTCTTAATAATTATTGGCCATGGCAATGACTACACAAATGCTGTCCTAAAACATTCCATACTATTTAGGTCAAGAGAAACAAAACTGTGTCTTTGCATTTTATTCTCTACACAATAGGGAAAGAAGGCAGGAAGGGATGTTTTCTTAAAATTCAACTTTTTAGTTACATTGGCTTTATGCAACAGATTCTTGACAATGCTTGTCTAAAACAAAGTAGGACAACTCCCAAAAACCTAAGGCAATAAGAGAAAGTGGAAACCCATTTTTATAAATATTCTGTCTAACTGAAACATTACAGATAGTATGTCTATGGAATTGTTCAATACAGTCATTTGAACTCGTAAAATACACAATTTAAATGCGTTTTGACAGAAAAACCCAAAGGTGTATGAGATATAAGATGCCTATACTTACATTGACAATCAAAAGCCATAAAGGCATGTCTGATGTGTTCATCCATATCAAGTTTGGACATCTTCTCAGTCATAGCCTCTATAAACTGTGGTAAAGTTAATCCTGAAATATAACACAGGAGATCTTTATGAAGCATCTAACCAAAATTACGCCAAAGGTAATGATCACCACATACTACATAAACTACAGTAAAGACAATCCTAAATATAACAAAAGATCTTTGTGAACACCTTATAAATTAGAATGCAAAATCTGGTCACATGACCAATCACAGGCAATTATCTTTTAATACGCAACACACCTTATCTTAGCCTTAACCTTAATGCTCTCCCGACCAGAAGGCCCCTTCACTGCTGCTTTGGCCATGTTCCAGCTAGTCCATCCAGCAGTGCTACTAAAGTTCTACAAATCATTTCTGCTTAGTTTAAATTAAATCCCTTCAGCAGTTTAAGAGAAGTTGTGGATAAAAGGTCTTCCCACAGAGACAAACAATATACAAATGTACATTTTATTTCACCGACAGGGGACTTAATTCAGACTACAGTAATAATGGTATTAATTTAAACAACTCACCTGGTTTACCATCATAATGTAAGCCATAGGCATTCAGTATCTGGTCAGCTTCATACTAAAAAATAAATACAATGATAATTTTACTTTTTATGCATGTAGTGTAAAAACAATGTGTAAGCAGAAACAAATAGATCTAAACTTCAACAATGCTAAAAAGTCTGGCTATGGAAGTGTTAGCTAATTACTGTGATGGGCCGGACTTGATACGTGGCCGGGTAGTTCAGTGGGTAGAGCGTCCCAATAGTATTGGGAAGGTCCCGGGTTCAAGTCCTGGTTTGGGTGCTGTATTTTCCCTTTCCTGTTACATTAAAGTGATTTTGTAGCACAATACTGTACTTTTTTCATGAAAAATAATCTTATACAGATTCTAACATGCAAAATGGAATTATTTTAACAGCTAAGAATGACAAAAGAGGAACCATATAAATTGTGTGATATCTGTGTAAGGGACAAGGTTACCCAAGTGGTAAAAGAGTAGAAGAAGGAGTGGAGTAGTAGAGCTTAAAGGTCACTGGTCACCAAAAACCAAATTTTTTTTAGTACTATTTTCCGAAAGATTACATCATAAAAAGTCGATTTAGCCACAAATAACATTTTTTAATAATTTCTGTCCTTTTCTACAGCGTAAATTAAAGTCCTGAAACTGTTGAAAAACTGTGTTATCTCCCTTTGGTAGTAAAAGGGCACAAAACCGGAAGTGACGCAGAAGGTGTTATCCCAGCTATTTAGTAAATGAAGCTTGTATAGTAAACTGCATTTATTACCCAGATTTATCGGAAATAAACTCTACTGTTTTATATATTTATTTATTTTTTAGCATTGGGTATTTCAGTTTCCTTCAGCAGAAAAAAATAAATAAAAAATAAAACATAATAATAAGAAATAAAGAAAAAAAAACTATATTTGTGTTTGCTCTAAGTATGATATACTATTTATTAATACTTTTACAGAACATAATTTTACACTTCTTTTGAAATTTATTTATTTATTTATTTATTTATTTATTTATTTATTTATTTATTTGTTTATTTATTTATATCTATTTATCACAACAAATAATAAAAGAACCCAAATTTCCGTTTTTTATTTAAAATATTGTTCATATTAATTTTCATTAATATTTAATATCATTTTAATTATTTTTACATATCTCTTTGATTTATTTATTTATTTATTTATTTATTTATTTATTATATCTAATTATCACAACAAATAATAAAAGAACCCAAATTTCCGTTTTTATTTAAAATATTGTTACATTAATTTTTATTAATATTTAATATCATTTTAATTGTTTTTACACATCTCTGATTAATTAATTAATTAATTTATTTATTTATTTATTTATTTATTTTTATCTGTTTATCTTAAGGAATAACAAAAAGAACCCCAATTTTTGGGTTTTTTTATTTTAAAAAAAATCTTCAAGTTCTTCTCTCTAGTACAGCTATATTATGACCTCAAATTGATTTTAATTCATATTTTATTTAGAAATTGTCCCATTTTTAATTCCTTTTTAGATTAAAATCAAAGATTTTATTATTATTATTATTATTATTTACCCATGTAATGAATAAAAAACACGTTTTCGGGTAGAATCTGGGTCCAAGACCTGTAGTTTTTTGTACAACGAATATATCAAAATAAAGGTTAAAAAAATAATTTCTAATTGTCTCTCAAATAAAATATTCCACCCCAGTATTACTTAAATATGAAACGATTTCAATTCAATAGGTTCCTATTCCTTATTTGCAGTAAGTTTAATCATCATCATCATCATTACTGTTTCCATGATAAAATAAAAAAAAAATACAAGAGGCCCATGGGCCTTAACGCTCACCTGAAGAAGAGTACATATCTTATGCAGAGGTTCAATGGTCAATGGCATTAATAAAAGAGAATATCAAAATTTTCAGCAGTAAGGGCCAATAATATGCAAGTATTTTTGCAAATTAATTATAATAATTATTATATAAGTATGCTATATATAACATATTTAAAGTCTAGCTACAATATATTATTTATAAACAGCTAAAACATCTGTGTATTAAAATGTGCATTAGGCCAATACCTACAGTATTCCAATATACATGCCTATACAAAGAGTTTATAGTTTTTGAGATAATTAACTATTTAAGTACTCGTTTGCATCTATGACCTTGACCTTTGAACCTATGACCTTCATTCATATATCAAAATGATTGTTGTGCAAATGCCTACAATATTCCAATGTACATGCCTATACAAAAAGTTTA
This sequence comes from Anadara kagoshimensis, assembly GCA_021292105.1. Classification (NCBI taxonomy): domain Eukaryota; kingdom Metazoa; phylum Mollusca; class Bivalvia; order Arcoida; family Arcidae; genus Anadara; species Anadara kagoshimensis. Next base: position 26,036,439 of record CM037858.1, read on the forward strand.
TAGTTTTTGAGATAATCAACCATTTAAGTATTCGTTTGCGTCTATGACCTTGACCTTTGAACCTATGACCTTCATTCATATATCAAAATGATCGTTAGGCCAATACGTACCTTATTCCAATGTACATGCCTATACAAAAAGTTTATAGTTTTTGAGATAATTAACCATTTAAGTATTCATTTGCATCTATAACCTTGACCTTTGAACCTATGACCTTCATTCATATATCAAAATGATCGTTAGGCCAATACATACCTTATTCTAATATACATGCCTATACAAAAAGTTTATAGTTTTTGAGATAATTAACCTTTTAAGTATTCATTTGCACCTATGACCTTGACCTTTGAACCTATGACCTTCATTCATATATCAAAATGATCGATAGGCCAATACCTACAATATTCTAATATACATGCCTATACAAAAAGTTTATAGTTTCTGAGATAATTAACCATTTAAGTATTAGTTTGCATCTATGACCTTGACCTTTGAACCTATGAACTTCATTTATATATCAAAATGATTGTTGTGCAAATGCCTACAATATTCTAATATACATGCCTATACAAAAAGTTTATAGTTTTTGAGATAATTAACCATTTAAATATTCCTTCGCAGCTATGACCTTGACCTTTGAACCTATGACCTTCATTCATTTATCAAAATGATTGTTAGACCAATACCTACAATATTCCAATATACATGCCTATACAAAAAGTTTATAGTTTTTGAGATAATTAACCATTTAAGTATTCGTTCGCGTCTATGACCTTGACCTTTGAACCTATGACCTTTATCTATATATCAAAATTATCGTTAGGCCAATACCTACAATATTCCAATATACATGCATATACAAAAAGTTTATAGTTTTTGAGATAATTAACTATTTTGGTATTCTTGGACATCTGTGACCTTGACCTTTGAACCCATGACCCTGATCTATGTATCAAAATGATCGTCATGTTAATACCTACAAATAACTGAAAATCCTACGCCATTTTCACGAGAAATGTTAAAAAAAATAGCATTTTTTATCAAAGGTCAAAAACTGGGACATGACCTTGACCTTGACATCAATTGGAAGAAAATTGCAAGACAAGATCAACAGTGAAAACTCCATACAATTATCTTCAGCCGTTATGAAGTTATAACAATAAATGTCTCATTTTAAAAATTACGTAATTTTACGCAAAAAACGCGTAACCTATTTTTCGTCTAATTTTCATGAAAAACACAATTTTAATGTTCCCAGGTATGCTGAATCCAAATATCCAATCAAAATTTGCCTGCACCTTTTGGATTCAGAGAAGAAGATTTTTTTGTCTTTTTGCTATTTTTAGTAACAGTGGCCATCTTGTTGGGCGTGGCCAAACCCCGAACACAATTTTGAAAGGCTGCTACCCAGGCATGATAATCACTAAGTTTCATCAAATATGGCCCAGTAGTTTTGGAGGAGAAGATTAAAATGTAAAGTTTACACACGACGGACAACGGACGACGCACGACGGACGACGCACGACGGACGGTGATAGATTGCAATAGCTCATCTGAGCCTTTGGCTCAGGTGAGCTAATAAAAAAAATTAAATCATATAATAACTTTTATTACGCTTAATTTTAATGGGATTAAAAGAATGTCATCAAAATGTGATACCAGTGGGATTATGCTCAACTAACTAATGACTCAAAACTCGAGTGAAACTTTCTTTCATTTATTCACAATAAATTATTATCGTTCAAAGTGTGATTTACACCCCCCCCACATACCAGTAATTAAGAGATTATCAATATGCTACATTGGGAAACATCCTGTTTAGAAGTAGACATCTACTACCTGTAATTAACAGAGTTTACCTTACAATATGCAACATTAATTGACACATGTGTATATCTTTATGATATACCCGGTAAATGTTATTTGTCATTTTTGATCGATTCTGAAAATCGAATTAATTAAAGTTAAATTAGATTAGTTAATTTTAACAGAGACATATATGTCTCTGATTTGAACAAGAAATATGTCTCTGTTTGAACGCGTGAATTGGTGAACTGATTGAATAACGGAATTAAATTAATTTTGAACATTAAAATTGTTTAATATATATATATTGGACTGAATTCATTCATAATAATTTGAATTGTCTTCAATGATTATACCGCTCTTATTTCCCTGACTTATCTCGTAATGTTTAATCTGAAAAAGCTGCATGAAGGACTTGTGTAAATCTGGCTTTAATTTGTTCTGAATTTTGTGGAAAAAACATGGTCATCGGTCATTGTGATTTTATTATATCCAAACTTCACAAAATATATCATTTTGACTTGAAATCAAACTTTAAAACCCTTCAAAACAGCACACAAGCCCACATGTAATATATGGATACATATATAGGTAATGTGTCTTTCCTCAGCAGCTTAACACCATGTACGTCATCAATTAGGTCGCCGGAAAGTTACGAGCGGCGTCGGAAACTACCGAGTATTAGCAGTTCGTTTAGGTAAGGTTTTAGTGTATTACAGGTAAATGTAAGGCGTGGGAAACCGTCAGACACATCAATATTGACTATTCTACCCATAGGAATGCAAAATACAAAATTGATAAATTTGGTGACCGGTGACCTTTAACACTGAAGTCAAGATTCTTTCACTCATATAGTGGAGGAAACCAGAGTGCCCAGAGAAAATAAATGAACTTCAGCAAGCAAATTTACAATCATTCTCACACTAAGGATCTGCCCCGAGTGGGATTTGGACCTAGGCAGTGATGTGCTGATCCTTATATGCAAGCTACAGACCAGTCTGCCACTGAGCCCCCTAGTTGTGGAAGAGATCTTTCTTTGCATACACCTATTACATCTATAATAAAAACTCCCAAGACTTCTTAGCAATTTTTCTTACATCCATACACAAAATCAAAACATAGCCAATGTAATGTTGAAGATAAGACTCTGATATGCTTTCCCACTCTCTGACTGCATTTTTACTGTTTCCACTGTACCTTAGATGGTTTATAGCCAAACAGTTCCACCATTGCAACTTTCAGGTCTTCTCTTGAAAGAAACTCCTTGTCATCAGTAACAACATCATAATAAACCTAAAATTATAAAAGTAATACAATTACATAATGCACCACAGCACTTCCATAACCACCTATGTCCAAATGACAGGTAAGTGTATACTTAGCAATTAGACAACCCCTACTAGCCTTGCAAGAAAAAAAGAAACAATAAATGTCTTAGTTTTTCTGAGTAATAACAACTGCAGAAAAGCATATAAGAAATGTATACAAATTACAAAAGCATATAAGAAATGTATACAAATTACAAAACCATATAAAAAATGTATACAAATTACAAAACCATATAAACATGATAAACAATGTATACAAAATATAAGATTGTTTAATAAAATTCCATCAACTTAAGGCAATATTTATATTTGATACTTGCTGAAAGTTCTATAGTAAAACATAACTTTCAGAGGTTGTAAATTTTATTTTCTTGGAATTTTGTTGTTTTCACAGGAAAATGACAAATGCAGCATATGAGGATTGTGTGGCATGGTATGTTGGGATATAATGTGGCAAACAGTGTGGTTTACCTTATCTAATTTGGTTTATCTATTATTGAACAGTTTATATATAGTTTACAGTTGATATGCAAATTACAGGCTACATCACTATCATGATAACAGTTTTTCCATAAACTTCCATGTTTAATATTTTTATTCATTTTGGTCATGTACATTTATGAATTAGTAATCAAACATTAATAAATTTACATATTTAGTTATATTTTTAAGAGGCATTTTTGCTTGGTCCTAGCTTCTAGATCTTGGGTACTGTCCCTACACCAATGTCAATGATAATTTTGGAGTTCCCAGCTGAAGTGGCACTTACAGATGACAAAAGACGCATGTCTTCCTTATTCATCTTTCTCGGAATTATTTCATATCCATATTTCCCTAACTTAAACCCTGCATCACTGCTCATATCACTTCAGGTCAGTTATTGGTAGAATTTCTAATTAATACAGTCAGATGGGGGGCAATAAACTTTCTGACAAGTTTCATCGTGCCTTTCCCCTTTTGGCATTAGCCGGAAGTCTATCTGATTGGACATCACGGAACACGTGATTTATGCAATTAACAGCCAGTGGAATAGGAATAAATTTCAATATGGCTTCATAGTTTACCAATCTTATTGTCTCTTACCAAAATACAAGGAAATTCCTATCAGGAGGCAGGAATATGTCCAGCCAGAGTTCAAGGGTAACTCGATATAGTACCAGAAAATTAAGAAAGCGACCAAATGTGAAGCAAGCTTCGCCCAGACGAAAGAATGGGGGTATGTTTTCGAGGTCATTGTGTACCGACAGATTTATTTACATTTCTATTGACTATGCTAAGATATTTTCTCGTCTGTTTACCGTAGAATACAGATATATTTACAATCGGTATTATAAGATAACAAATTTAAAATAGTTTTTAATTTCCTTTTATTGCGTTCGTTTATAAAATATTTTCATTTGTTTATTTGATTTTTAATGTAAATCTTGCCATACAAAGAGATATGTGCACTAGCCTACAACATGCACATGTGTCACAGTGACATGTTTATAATGGCACTTGGATGAGATTAAATTGGGGTGCTTTTCCATATTTTCTTGTTTTATAATACAAAATGATGATACAGAGTGCACGTCAGGTAATCCGAGACACTTCCTAGTTTGTAATAAATTATGGGTCTTCGAGCATTTTTTTATAAAATACTGATGTTGCCATTTTGAGAATGGCAACAAAAGTATTTTAAAAGAAAACTGTTCAATAACCATGGATTTCAGGTTTAGGTGGTTCAAGCGGAGCTATTCAGTCATTATGTATCATTTTCTACACCAGTAACAAGCCCAGGAAATCTGATTCTGGCTTCAGTGATGCTGCACAGCAAAGCCCATGTGGAAATTTAGCAAATAAGCAAATGAGTTTAATTATCCTTTTGCTATAGTAGGAGAGTACTTGCTCAATAAATGAGACAAGAGGCCAATTCATAGTCCATATCCCATGCCTTAAATTGGGTAGGAACTTTCACTCGCCAAACACTCAAATTTAAGCAAACCACAAGGAGGGTCTTTAGAAAATTATTTCAGCGATCAGTAGGTTTGCATAAAAATAGCATGCAATTTGTATTGAATATGTATAAGACTATAAGTAGTGGTGGGAATCGGTTGGATTTTCATAATCAAAAGACCCGGACTACTCAAGTAACCTAATAATCGGATATAATCAATTATGTATACAATACATAGGACATTAAGTACAAAATATGGGATTTTAGATGTTCTATTATGTATTGTTTTGAACTGGCATTTTTGATTGATCCGATTTGAATTTTATGCCATACTACTTTGTACAATAATAAAAATATAGCCATACTCTACATCTAGGTTGAGGGACACAAAATAACCCTCCATGACAGCCATAACCTTGTGCCATTTCTTGTTTCTGTATATAATTTTTTTCTCCCAAAAACTTAAAAAGGGAACTAATCATCATTTATTCAAGACTTTAATAAAGCACTTAAAATCTTGTCACCATTGATCATCGGAACATCTCTTAAAATCAACCTATGGCTGACGATCAGATGCCCTCATGAATCGTAAATATACAAAGTTCATACTGGATACCAGTGCATTATATTTGAATATTTATTTTATTTACAGGGAATGGAGGTTCAAGGGCAAATCAAGATGAAGATAGGTCTCAAGACTCAGCAGGGTCAAGATATAATCTCAGAAAAAGACAGTCCACTGGTGGCAGTGGTGATAGTTCCACATCAGTTCTGCTAGAATTTGAACAACTTGAAACAAAAACACCACCAAAGCGGAGACGGTCATCATGCAGATCAGTAGCACCATATTTAAAGGGTAGGTTTAATGTTTTCAGTGTACAGTCAAAACTTGTTATAATGCCCCTCGGTACTTTGCCGCTGTGTTTTATTATTAAGATGCACACATGTATGTATAATTAACCCCCAAACATCATACCAAGGTAATTTGAAGCTTACAAAAATGGGCCATAACCATATATATATAAAATTATGATGTTTGATTGTATTAAACTCTGTTTGAGACCAAATGAAGTTATAGGACTATAATTACATTTGCTAATGTGACGCCACTCATCTCTTGCTTACGCCTATACCCATGACTTCATTGATTGGCTGTTCCAGCAATTGAAATTGCATACCGTACATGACAGTGTTTTAAATTTAATACAAGATTAAAAAAACAAAAATATGATTTTCAAAAATTACAAAATGTAAATATAACCATTGAACTGTCTAGAAATTTTGTTTATAGTGCTATAACTTCCATTGCCGTGCAAAGCAAACTAATCGTAACACGCTAGCATTACAGTATTTAATTTGCTTTGCACGGCAATTGAAATAATAGCACTATAAACGTCATTTCTATACAGCTCAATGGTTAAGTATTTACAGAACTAGTATCTGTTAATGAGTTTTTCTTGTTTCAACTGTATGTTTGAAGCTAGTCTAGGTATTTGAGATGCAACTTTATATAAATTCCTTGAAATTGAAAACAAAAAAATCTTTATAACCATCAGTTAAAAAAAGATTCAATTGTTTTGCACTACATCATATATTCTCTCTCTCTCTCTCTCTCTCTTTTTTTTGCTACCAATATTGATTTTAATTTCAACTTCAATCTTTACAGGACTGATAGTTGGATCTAGATATTTACAACAAGAATTACCAGATGAAGTGTTGATCAAAATATTCAGTTACCTGCTGGAATATGATCTGTGTAGAGCAGCATGTGTCTGTAAAAGATTCCGTACCATAGCTAATGATACAGAATTATGGTAAATGTGCTTACTTAATTTCCTGGAAAAAGTCAGTGTAGTTACACTAGAAGAAACTATTCTTTTATTGATTTGTTGGTCTTGAAACAGTTACTTTTGAAATTACTTATCCCAAATAAAACAGTTTTTAGGTGGACAAAAAGTTTTTGGTTAAAGTTATTATACCCCCACAATGAAGAAGAGGGGGGTATATTGGTTTACCTCTGTCTGTCCAAAACAAAATTTTTAGTATCAGTTTTTTCAGCAAATTCTAAACACAGCCACTTGAAATTTTGTATGCGAGTTCAGTACTAGGTCCCATGCCACAAGTACCGATTTCAAACTAGCTAGACATTTACTTCCATTTTACTGACTTAGTTAATTTTTCAACATTTACGGTCAATGGTTGAAGTTAAAAGCAGTGATTTACTAAGTGAACAGTAGCTCACAGATTTGTTGTTAAATATATTTGGTGTGTGAGAGAACTGTGGCCTGTTATGAAATCTTTTTTGCTGGCAGAATGATCTAAAGTATCAGCTTACAAATCAGAACCTCTTACTGTCTAGGTCCAAGTCCTGTTTAGGTAGATCCTAGTTTTGGGAAGTTTGTCATTCTATTTACCGTCTGTGGTTTTCTCTGAGCCTTGATATCCTCCACTACCTCACAATTGACTATCTCTCTATATAGTATATATTATTATATAAGTGAAAGAATCTTGACTTGGCATAAAATTTCATTACTACATTCCACACATGTTATTTGTCATTAAATTATTATTAATAGAATCTTACACCGGTAACAGGGTAAGACAGAGATATCTTAAACGAGGATGAATGTTTTCCTGTCCAGAACAAGCTTTTAGCGAGTTCTGGACATTGAAAATATTCATCCGAGTTTGAGATATCTCTGTCTTACCCTGTTACTGGTGTAGGATTCTTTTTCTCACACATTTGCAACAAAAAACATGATTTATAAACAAAAAAAATGCATCAAATGTTCAGTTTTCATGTCGCCATCCTTGCCTGCTGAAAATGACGTAATCATTTTTGTTGACGTTCTCACGTAAAATGATTATGACATCATCAATGAAGCGTGTGTAAGTGATTGTGACGTTGAGAAATTGTTGGTTGACTTCGGAACTTTTCCCAACTTATTAAGTCCTCCCAACGATAAATCCAGAGCAGGTATAACTACGCGGGAAATTCAGCGTGCAGTCTGTCTTAACCCTAGGGTGTGACAAGGAAATCCCACATGGATAAAAACGCGGGATTTCCATGTCAGTGGTGTGAGAAATACATATATCTACAACATACAATTACTGTTGAAGTAAAAAATTATAATATGTTTTTTTCTAGGAAAGACCTTTATCAAGATGTTTTTGAATATGACTACCCATTAGTTCACCCAGAGAGTAGAGTTTTTCGTTTTACACCAATTCATGAAAATGAATATGAAAATCCATGGAAAGAAAGCTTTAAACAATTGGTAAGTATGGTTGCTGAATTGTGAATTCAGGAATTTCATTGCATTGATTTATTCAAACCACCAATGAAAAGATTATCTTGTGTGTACATAGCTTTAAATATTTGTCGTGAATTGTTATGATATTTTGATAATTCTCATGGTCATTGCTAAACTATCGCTATTACATAATTAATTTTGTGTGGCATGTTGTTTTTCAGATTCATAATAGATTTGTAATTTCTATATTTTTGGACCCCATAACTGTAAGACCCCTGAATTTGTAATAGAATCATTAAAATGACAATATTTTTATTCAAAGTTAAAATCCCACCCGGGAAAATCTTAGTGTGAAAAGGTTTGTCTGTTCTATTGCATGCAGAACGTTTTTTCATTTTTGGACAATATGGTTTTCTTAACCATCCCAGAGCTGACATCCTCAGTATAAGTGATTTGACTGGGGTATAATAAACTATTATTCCACTCCAGATTATCATATTTTTCTAATTCCACCATTTTATTTTTGTAGCATAAGGGAATTCATGTTAGACCAGGTTACCACAACTTATATCAACCAAGATATAGAAGATTACGAGGAAGAGATATGCTGGTAAAGTATATTTATTATTAATGTGACTAAAAGAGATGAATAACTAACTTTGTCTTAGATCCATTCAGAGTGTAGGGTCTAAAGTTGGACATTAAAGTATTATTCAGTTTTTAAATTTGTCAAATTTAGGAACAAATTCATGTGTTCAGGAGTCGACTATATTTCATTTCTGCATATACTTGTAGTTCTTGGAAATATTGTATATATGCATCTGTTGGTTTTCAGGATTTATTTTGATAAACATTTTGTTCAAAACATACATGTATAAAAATTATATCTTTCAAGATTTGTGTTTAAAAATTCATTGACACGGTTACGAAGTGTTTCACATATGTATTATTTATTTTTCAGTGTTTTGAAACCATAGAAACCGCCTACCATTATGTTGACACAGAAGAACTAGAAAATCCATTGATATTTATTCATTCTGGAATTTATCACTCAGAGTATCTCTTTATAGATACAAATGTATCTATGATTGGAGCTGGTAAGTTCATTATGTCACAGACATTTATCTTTATACCCACCACCCTACCCCACTCCAAACCACCCCACAAAGTTTGCAGGATATATAGGAATCACCCTTTCCATCTTCCTATCTGTCCCAATATCATGTCTGCTCCATATCATCAATGTGTATGTATTGATTTTGATCGACTTGGCACAAGTGTAAAATAACACAAGGCAATGTGTCACATACCAAATTTAGAAGCACAGGTCAATGGTCATGACCAAATGACAAAACCTATGCAAGGGGTATTAAGTCAGCTTCACTGACAGTTGTAGTTGTAATAGCATGTATTAACTCATAATTAACATTTATTCAAGACCACAGTAAGAAGTCAATGATTAAAAAACTAACAAATTCCTTTGATAACATCATAAATTTTAATCTCTCCCCAACCCTTTGTCAATTTTCTTATACAAAAAATTCCCAGTGCTTACAATTATGTAATTCTTAAATCTTGTATGAATTTGAAACAATTGCATCAAGCCAAGTTTCTCTAAATTTGTGTATTTGTCATTTCAATTTAGCTATTGAAAATGGTATAGCTAAGGGTATTAGAATATGTCTTTTAAAATTAATCAGTTAGGTTAAGTCATACATAATAAGCATAGCATAAATTGAATTCCGAGATACAAAAAAAAATAAATAAATAAATAAATCTGTGATTATTAAATAATGTCACATAGCTGTTGATCTTTAGTATTTGGATATTAAGTTTATAAGGAACATTTACCCAAGTACAAATCAAAGGTTTTAGAGAAAACTTGCAGACCCTATTAAACTATAGATGTTATAAAATGACCATACCTTGATTTTCATTGGTTGTCTTTTGATTATTTTCAGCTCCCGGTAACATAATAGATCATGTGGTGATTGAAAGAGAGAGTGAATCTACAGTAATATTTGTAGAAGGTGCTAAAGAGGCATATATAGGTTATGTTACAATGAAAGTAAGTCACTTCATATTTACTGTAAAATTACATTTGTATGTTTTCATTACTGGTAGCCAAATCCTCACTTTCAAAACGTTACCTGTTTTAGCAAATTTGTGAAAAAATATTTTAAAAGGGACAACCTATATTTGCAGAAATAATTTTAGAAATTTAGCTACTAATGATTTTCAATTTGTGAAAACCTAGATTTGTTGATACATATTCAAGAAATGCATTAACATGTTATTAATGAACCAATTATATTGTATAGACAATATCAATACATCAAAAGCAATTACTATTGCATAACATACAAGTGTCCTTTGACACACAAGACAAAACAGTGTTACACTTTTGCAGGAAAACCATAGTTTAGTTACTTCAAGACAAGAGTTATTCTGTACTTGTGAAGGAAAGATGTCAACTACACAAAAGTAAAAATGGTTAAGACTTCCATTCAACAGAAATGTATTTCCATACAGTTTATCATGTGATTTACTAAATCTTTAGCTTAAATAGATGCTAATAGAAATATTATTCACCTGTATTTATTTTGTAATTTCAGTTTTCACCTGACATTACATCATCAGTTCCTCACCATAAACACTATGCTTTAGAAGTAACAGACACCTGTTCACCAATAGTTGATCATTGTAGAATAAAAAGTACATCTGTTGGTAAGTATGCTTTACATCCGGAATTTGAGAGTTGAAGTTTGACCACTATCTGTTTATCTTTGTGTATTGCTCTTAAATTTTTGTATGGAATTATGTCCATTAGATATTGAATGTTTTCCTTGTAAAATAACAAAATCTCAATAACTAGTAAAAACAATAGCTTCTCATAAGATATATGGATGCATGGATGTGTTTCATCAGATGAGTACTAACTTCAGTTTCCTCCACATGTATTTTAAAAAATCTTGACTGGCATAATACCACATTATGCCACACTCTTGAAGTCCCACATTAATGTATTTTGTGTCATCGTAAATGTTTATTTTCAGTTGGTGCTGCAGTATGTGTGTCGGGTAATGGAGCTGACCCAGTTATTAAAAATTGTAAGATAAAAGATTGTGAAAATGTAGGACTTTATGTAACAGACTATGCACAGGTATGTCAGCGATTATTCTGGGTATTTTGGAAAAAAATCTCAGAGGGTACGAACTTGTTCATAGGTTAATCCATAGAGATTAATAAAATAGCTGATGTGACATTAATCAACATTCAACAACAACATTTAATTGAAAGTTCACACTGTAAGTCACGTCATCCATCCTTTTTGTGCTTAAAACTTGAATAACAATGACTTTAGATTACTACATTGGAAATACTATGAGATTATTAACGGTTTGTGTCATTCATTTTTTAGCTGTATTTAATAGAAAATTAGAGAATTTGTTTCTGATTTTTTTTTTCTAAGAATGATTAAATGATTGAATATTATAAGAAAATTTTATCAGTAAGAATTTCCTTTTACCTAACAGGGTTCCTATGAAGATAATGACATCAGTGGTAATGCATTAGCTGGGATCTGGGTTAAAAACCATGCAAACCCCATCATGAGAAGAAACCACATACACCATGGTAGAGATGTGGGGATATTTACATTTGATAATGGCTTGGTATGTATAAATAATCCATTTCTAAATGATTGATCCGTCACAAGGGTGTAAATAGCTTAAGGCTATTTGTGACAGTTTGAGAAATTGACGTCATAAATTTAGACTGGTTGACTCTGCATTGATATTCATAAATATTGATCTATGAATGATTATTTCTTGAATACCAAAGAAATCTCACAATTTATACATTCACATATATTTGTAAACTTTATTATTTTCATGATAGACCTACTTTAAAGATTCTATTTTCAATTTGTACAAGTACTTTGGAAGCTAGGAGAATCTGCTACATAGAACTAATGCATCAAAGTGTTAATAAAAAATCATTTATAAAAAGTCCACCTACTTATCCTAACTTTTTCTCAAGCCAGCAGGAACTTATCAAATATTAGTTATTGTAAAGTCACATTTATATTGTTTGGTAGTTTAGAGAAGTTTCATTGTTATGACAGACAAAAGAGCATTAAATACAATTGTGGCACTAGACACTCACCTGTTAAAAGTGGATATTATATGTTTATACTCGCCTGTTAAAAGTGAATATTATTTGTTTATACTCGCCTGTTAAAAGTGGATATTATATGTTTATTGTAGGGATATTTTGAAGCCAATGACATACATAACAACAGAATAGCAGGGTTTGAAGTAAAAGCTGGTGCTAATCCTACAGTTGTCAGATGTGAAATTCACCACGGTCAGACTGGAGGTGTTTACGTACATGAGAATGGTAGAGGTCAATTTATGGACAATAAAATACATTCAAATAACTTTGCTGGTGTATGGATAACATCAAACAGTGATCCAACTATTAGGTGAGTAGAGGAATGGAAGAATCTTGATAAGTCACAGTCTTTATTATTTCACTTATATCTTGATGTCACCAGTTTAACATGAAGTTGCAGAAATGCATACTTATGGAAAAAAAAATCAAAAAATTATTTTGTTTCTAAAGTTGTTATGATATGGGACATCAATCTTGAAGGTCACATTCAAAGAACCTATGACCTTCATCATTAATTAAATTATCAAAGCTTGGCAATAGAACAGTCAAAGCTTACCAACCATGCTTTGAGTACAAACACAATGAATACAAAATAATATTGAATCTTGTGAAATTTGAATGAAAATTTACTTGCCAAACAGAACTTTATTTACTATGACCTTGTAGACCAACTTATAAAGATCAGTTAAGTAATTCTGCAGTTATAATGAATTACATTTATTTTGAGAAATATTGTTAATTTGTATGTATTTTATTTTCAGAAAAAATGAAATCTATAATGGACATCAAGGTGGTGTATATATATTTGGGGAAGGCAGAGGTTTAATAGAACATAATAATATCTATGGTATGTAATTATATTAAATTATCAAATTGTGATCAATTAAATAAGAGCAAAATATTTTGTGTTGTACATGTACATGCGATCTTACAGTAAATACAATATAGATATGAGATTAATATTTAATCATTTTGCAAAAGGATTATAAGTCTTGTCAAGTAAGTTTTGGAAATTTATGATTCCCCAGTACATGTGCCACAGTCAATTTGATAATATGTAAAAACTGTGTTTAGATCTATAAACATCATTTCATTGAAGAAAATAAAAACGCAAAGTTGCTGAGGCACTGTAAATACAAGTTTTCTACATGTTTCATATATGAAGAATAATAAAGAAAAAAGTGTGATTTTAGCTCACCTCACCACATTTTCAACTTGCATCCTATGTTAAGTTTATTGCAAATCATGCATCTGAACAGATGAGCTATCTGGTGGTATTTGCTGTGCTCGGATTACAAATTACAATGGCTATGTAAGCTAAACAATAAGCAAAATTTTGACATTCTTATTTGATTTAATTACAGGTAATGCATTAGCAGGTATCCAAATAAGAACCAATAGTAATCCCATAGTACGGCATAATAAAATCCATCATGGACAACATGGTGGAATTTATGTGGTAGGTAGTCATGTTGTTATCGTCCACTTGACCTTTAATTTAAATAATTATTTTGTACCAGTACAAGTAGGTATAGAGAATGCAGGTGTTTATTTCTTCAATGTCACAGGAAGCATGCATTGTTTACATAGTAACTGTGAATGGGTAATGTTAAATTTGCATTGGGTGGATCCTTTATGAATATTCCTTATGGAAGGTCAAGTGGACAGGTCTTTGTTGTTTTCCAATACATTTATAAATCATACCAATTGACACTTATTGGTAGTCATTTATAAATAAAGCAAACTTTTAATAAAGGCCATTCCATAGAATTATCCATATAGGGATTCTACAAACTGGTTACTATAGACAGGTTGTTTTTATAGAGATGGACTCTATAGCCGGTTATACTGCCCACTGTTAAAGGACAATGACATATATAACCCACATACTGGTTATATAATCAATTGTGCAGCAAAATTTTCTGATCAGTGTTTGATTTAACATTTTTCAAGAAACATAAAAAAAATAATATAATATGGTAATACCAGTAGTCAAATTAATGTCATAAGTTAAAAATTATGACAGGAAGAAATTTGTACTTATATATATCCAGTCCTGATGATGGCAGCATAGTTGAGGAGATTAACGTCATTTTGTAACTGTTCTAGTGTTGAGATTCATTTCTTAGCTAAGTTTGCTTTTGATTTCAGCATGAAAAGGGACAAGGCTTGATAGAAGAAAATGAAGTTTTTTCTAACACATTAGCCGGTGTATGGATAACCACAGGAAGTACACCAGTTTTACGCAAAAATAGAATACACAGTGGCAAACAGGTAAATTCTGAATATTGCTTAAAAAATTATGATATGCTCTTTTTAGCAACAAAGTACACACTTAGTATTTTATGTAAATAGCCTTGGTCTAATTGTGAAAATTTTATCAAAATTGGTTCAGAAAAGAATTAGAAATAACTGGGTAACTGATTTTACAGCATTATATTTAAAAAAAACAAATGTAAAGCAAAATTTCAATATATACTCTCTTTGCCTGAATGCTGTAATATGCTATGCAAAATTTGTTATTACATTATAATATTATGAAAATTAATGGCCATTTCTTTTCTTTATTAACAGGTTGGGGTTTACTTCTATGATAATGGTCATGGTATATTAGAAGACAATGATATTTTTAATCATTTATATTCAGGGGTACAAATAAGGTAGGTGTTTATAAAATCTTAAAATCTGAAAACATGATTCATTCAACTTGTGTGTAAAAACACAGCTCAAATACACAACACTCAATAATTGCTTTTCATTTATGATTATATTGAATGGATGAAATTGACAACTCTTAACTCATCAATCATTACTTCTGGTTTTAATATGTATATTTCATGGGGAGCAGGGGTTGCTATTGAGATAATGAATGTAAAATACAGAAAGAGATACTTTGACATTTGAAAAAGGCATGACATTGACATCTAACTTAACCTGTCAATCATTAATGCTATCAGATGCCAGGTGTTCAGTTGTTTCTGTAGATATCCAGAACTTGAATGAATAGAACTACATTTTCAGTTAATTTAATCTTTTTTGCACTCAAGATTGTAATTAATGTGCCTAATATGTAGATGTGTTTTGCATGTTAAGTAATATCAAAGTTCTTTGTTTTACATGTACAATGTATTTCTTATAAAGATTTATTTAAGTGCCAGATTTTCAATGATTTAACACAGCCGTATCATGTTCTCTAGATGGGTACAAAAATAAAGATGATAATCTTTAATAATTTTGTAAAGAACAATAACATCTCTATTATTTTGTTTTTCAGGACGGGGAGCAATCCTTTGATTCGTAAAAATAAGATTTGGGGAGGCCAGAATGGGGGTATTTTAGTGTATAATAGTGGACTAGGTATGATAGAACGCAATGAAATCTTTGATAATGCTATGGCCGGTGTTTGGATTAAAACAGATAGTAATCCAGCATTACGACATAATAAAATTCATGATGGCAGAGATGGTGGAATATGTATCTTTAATGGTGGAAAAGGTTTGTATTAGAAAAATTGATTTTAACATTATACATAATTTGCAGGAATTATGATATACTATAAAACTAAGTGTTACATTGCCCCATCAATAATTTTGCCACTTTCCTTATTGCCACACTATTTTAAGGTTCCAAAAGGTCCATTTCTTCTTTTGTGCTTCTGTGTTTTGTGTTTCTTATGTGCCTTCCTAGATTTATTGCAAAATTCCTTTATAATGCCAAAAGTCTTAAGTAACTACAAATCCAAAGTAAACTACTATATGTAATGTTTTCTGTACGTTTTTCACACAATCACATGATCACCTGAAGGAAGCATTTCATGCTGGAGAAATTCACAAGTCATAAATCAAGCACTTAGTGAATGAGTGTGTGGGACTATGGCAATTAGTTAATGTTAATTTTTGTATATGTTAAATCAACATTTATATACTTTGTATGTTAGTGCTTGTTCCCTATGATGTAGATTTACAAAAAGCTATGTATAATTCATAAGAAAAATATACATGTAATTTAAAATTAACAATAAATTGTTGTCTTTGTTTCAGGAATTCTTGAAGAAAATGACATTTTCAGAAATGCCCAGGCAGGTGTTTTGATTAGTACAAATAGCCATCCAGTATTACGCAGAAACCGGATATTTGACGGGAACGCAGCGGGGGTAGAAATAACAAATAGCTACAGCAACTTTAGAGGGAAACAAAATATTTAATAACAAATTTGGGGGACTTTGTTTAGCAAGTGGTGTTAATCCTAAACAGAAAGGTAAGAGTGATAATGTTGAAATTTTGTTAAAAATCTATTTTACTGTCAGATAATTTGTCATGAAGTTTATAAAAAGTTATGTACCTATGAATAAGTCTGTCATGCATAGAAATTATTAAACCAATGATACCAATTCTGTACCTTTAATTAATTCACATGATGTTGATTTGAGTTAATAGTAATCTAAACCTAAACAAATTTTTATAATTTCATAAATTTTTACATTTATAATTTGAAATATTTTATAAGAAAAAAAAGAAGTTTTTAAAATGTATTTCTTTTGGTATTAGTTACCTCCCTTGGACCATGTGATTTAATTCATATGATTTGTATAAATTACAGATAATGTAATCAGTGGTAACCACAATATGGTACAGCGAGCTGTATCAACAGGACAATGTCTGTATAAGATCTCAAGTTATACTAGTTTTCCAATGCACGATTTCTACAGGTAAATATTTAGATAATCTCATTCTTTACTCTTTATTGTAATGTGTATGCACTACTGTGATATTTCAAATTTACAGTTAAAAGCTCTATGTTATACTTCTGGCATGAGCATCATTATACATTGTTAAAATGTTTTTATGTCATTTGAGCCAAATCAAGAGGCAGACATTTCAAACTCTAATATTGGGTTTATTGAAAAGTTGTGGTGAATTAATGGTTAAAATTGATATATGCTATTTCAGAGATTTAGATATATTGAGGATTTACTTAGTTTAGAGCATGGTATCAACCATTGTAAAATTCTATTTTATATAACATACATGCATAAAATGTACAGTGATACTAAATTATTTCGGTTATTTTGAAATTGCATATATAATCTAATGTTATTCTGTATACCGTTATTTTAAACACACTTCTTTTTTGTTCTTGATTTCTAGGTGTCGGACATGCAACACAACAGAAAGAAATGCAATATGTGTGAACTGTATAAAAAATTGTCATGCAGGACATGAAGTTGAATTTATTCGGCACGATAGATTCTTTTGTGATTGTGGAGCAGGGACCTTAAACAATTCTTGTCAGTTACAAGGAGAACCGACGCAAGACACAGACACATTATATGACTCTGCTGCTCCCATGGAAACACATACGTTAAGAGTGAATTGATTGATAGTTTTAACTGTGCCGTCTTCATTATTTTAAGTATTTACAGAGTATTTTAAAGATCTGTTGTTATAGATAGAGTCTATTATTTAAGTGCCAGTCTATGATCAGCTGTTTTGTAACGGAACAGGATTATTCTTCATAATATCATTCAAAATGATCATTTTCCGTCTTTATACAAGCATCCAGATGAAATGATAATTTAAAAATTTCATTAAAAATGACTTGTGCTGTTTTCACACACATCCATGCATGTGAAAGGATATTTCAAAGATATCATTCAAAATGACCATTACTGTCTTCACATGCATCCATGTGAAAGAATAATTCAAAGATTTCATTCAAAATGACTATTTCAGTTTTCAAACACATTCATGTGAAAGGAAAACTCAAAGATTTCATTCAAAATGATTTCTCTGTGTAAGATACAAATTTTTTGTCTGATCTTGCTACATACACAATGTACATGTTAACCACCACTGTAATTTAGAAGGTGTAGATAAGCACTACAGCACACAACGTAGTGATGCACGACAGATTGTTGCTTGTAGTTAACGCATGTAATCGTCGCCATCATCATCGTATTTTGATATCAAGCAACACAATATTGTGTATGATATTCATATAATGATGTAACTGTTATATGCAGCATTCATCATCATTTGTTGTCCATTACTTATTTATAGCAAGAACTTGTATTACTTATCATCACAAATTTTCATCAGCTGTCATTTAAATTTTACTGTGGTTTAGAACCACACAGTACTTACTGCCTAAAACAAATGTACCGACGTTTGGATCTATTGTCAATGAACCTGTCATTGCACCTGTTGAAGGCTGTTCTTATGATCATGTTAATTTCATGTGATGATCATGATTTCACAATTTGGAAATTTTAAAGTATGAAATACTCTACTGAATTTGCAGAAAAATGTTTATTAAAATTAATGAGGTATATATGTTGATATTGGACAAAATAGGCCAATTGCTTCTTAAAATTAATGAAGTATTGGTGTTGATATTGGACAAAATAGGCCCAATGCTTCAAATACAGGATTCCAGATGTTTTATCTTCTATTTTTGGTATACTTTTCTCTGTCCTTAAAAACAAGGTACTTATAAAGACAAAGTCAGGATTTGACAAATGAGTAAATGGTTTATTAATAATGATTGATTGAAAAAATACTTTAATAGATAAAATTTTAATATGAATTGTTCTAGCCCTTTTTGGGTTTAATTTCAAGGTCACTGGTACCGAAATGAATTTCATGAAAAAACTGATTAACAAAAAGAACCAGGGTTTCTGAAAAAAAAAACTTTTAAGATTAAGATAAATTTATCCAATACACTTGTAAGAAATCTTTTAGAATCTTAACCTGTTTATCACTACATTTGATGTGCATTTGCTAACATAACCACATTTTAAAACCAAGAAACCAAAGATTATCTATTAGCCATTATTTATCTGTGATATACTGGACAAAACATGTTACAGACCGCAACCAATGTTGATTTTAATCATATATCCCAAAAAATTTCAATACTTCAGTTTTTATTCGTCACAATAAGTAACCAATCATTTATTTGCAAAGATTCATTCATCACCTGATTTGAAGTTTTTATCTACATTTACAGAAAATAAGAATTGTCATTTATTCAGTTTTGTAGAGTAAAAATTAACATTTTCAGAATGGTCGTGTAACATGTTTTGTCGAGTATATATTTTGATATAAAGTTTAGATTAGGTATGTATACATGTATGCACGTCCCATAGCCTGTTCAAGAGTGGAGCATGCTTGTTTGTGAATGCTCATCATAACGACTGATTTTGGTCATGCTTCAATTGTCAGCTCACTAAATTTATATTGCATTACAATATTGCAAGAAGTGTACTTTTAAAATGATGATACAAATAAAAGATATTTGTGTTGAAACCTTTATGTTGAAGGTTTTCAGACCATGACTGAATATTTGTCAAAGGGCGACGGTACCTATACAGAGGGTGATTTTGCCTTTATATTCAAATTGACAAATGAAATATGATGGAATCAAGGCATCATAAAAAGCTTTCACAAGCAACCTCAGCTCATGAATAGAACTATATTTAGCTATAATGGACCAGTCCTGCTAGAATAAGTCACAATAACCAAGAGATATATAGCAGGTGAAGATATTAAGTTTATATTCATGACATATACCTTGTATTGCTGTATATGTGGCTGTGCCCTCATTTTTGCCAAAAGTTTGGATCTAATTCACCTTCATTCATATAATATTGCATTTTGTAACATAAAATCATCAGAATAATGCATGAGTTAATTAATGAATATGCATACATGTAATCATCCATATAGCATATCCATGCAATGTTATAAACCTAGTGAAACCAGAAAAAGTCAAAAGTCCCACAGTATGATAACAAGAATAACACATTCTGAAATATCTGTATCAATAAATCCACATAATATAAATCCCTTTTCAGATATTCCCAACCTTACCGGGACTGGTCCTACAGGATTTTGAATAATGTTTATTAATATTATATCACAGACACTTGTCTGGTATGATTAGCAGTTGATTTTCTATACTTTTACAATATTGTGTCATATATTTTTTTCTTCTAAATGTATTAATTACTAAGCTGACACTTCTGATCTTAATTTCCCTTTATTATACTTACCTTTTTGTGAGCAGGCTAGATCTCACATTTATTTCTATTTTTCTCCAACAACATGTCTCTATCTATTTTATAGTCTTTCATATAAGGCCAGCCCTTAGGGTTTTATCTTCAGTTTTGCTTCAAAGATTTAAACGAGATCAATTTCCTGAAAACTTTACATTCCTGCTGGTGAATAAATAATAGATCTTCGGCTTTTTAAAGATATATTTCATAAAAGTTGAGATGGCAGTTTTGTATTTTATATTAACTGTTAATTGTCAAAGTTTTCATGCCATTATAAATACATTTTTACTTGTTGCCTTTACCTGGATTTCAAAAATGTATTTGAAAACATCTTTAATTTATTTTGCAGTATGTAAAGAAAGAGAATTTATTTCTCATACCTTTGAGTGATATTATTTTGCAGTTTTCAACTTTGAACCATTTGTAATTACACCACCTTTACCCTCAGATATTTTTGCTTGCCAGCTTGACTGTTGGATTAACATTGCCTTTTAATAGTTTTGTTTGTATTCAGTAAACATATCTATGGAATTCTTGTTTTAAGAACAGCATTATGGTTGTTATATTTTTGTACCAGTACTTGCAAGTGTATAAAGATACTAAAAGTATGGTACACTTTTTGGCATTTAGTCACCATAAAGTCAGACTTGCGTTTTACTTTCCATTATATTACTTGTCAGAATTTAAAAGTTGTATGTTATAATAGGGTTTCCAGCTGTACCACGTGATACCCTCTAACGTTTATGTGGAACATTTAATTTACGCATGAGATGGCATTATCCAGCAAAAACCACATCATTCCGGAAATGTGACATTGATGTTTTGCAAAATGCTCCACACAAACATTAAGAGGTATTGATCATGTGGTACAACAGTAAACCCCATAGGTTTACAAACCAAGCCTAGTGTTATAGTGACTGTAGGAGCCAGGCAAGATATCTTATTCTGCAGAATGAAATTTGCCAGTGTATCACATGATAATACCTCTTAACATTTGTGCAGAACAATATGGAAATACTTACCTGGTAAATTCCCATATTAATGTCAGTTTTACAGGAAAATGTCAACCATTGCAATTTCATATCCAATGGAAATTGTTGTTCCACACCAACATTATGAGGTATATCATGGTGTGCTGGTGAACTCAATTCTTGTTTTATTTAAATATAATTCTTTGCTTTTGTTGTTCTTTTTTCTCTGCTAATTGCACACCTGTATGAAAATATGTGCATGATGCAACACTCCGTCCTTATTGAAAGTAATGTGTTTAACCAATGTACCACGTGATACACGCCATATACTGTGGATTTATACAAATTCAATGTCCTGTTAAAATTACTTTGTCATGTGTGGCGTAAACATATTCCACATCCATTGGAAATAACACCATACTGTTTTATGGTGGTGTTACACAGTAAGTATGGTGTGGTATCATGTGGTAGATATGCTGGTTAGAACCTCATTACTGACTTAACAGTTTATTATATTTAATCTTAAGGCCAAGTGGTACAAATGGGCACTATCCTACAAGTTCCTGATTTTTTCCATATATGTAAAACTTTTTAAGGCGCATCTGAAAATGTAAAAAAATATAGGGGTCACCTTTTTACTTTTTTAGCTATAAAGCGTCAAAAATCTAAAAAAATTTGGGATTTTAACATAGGATTAATGGGAAATTGCATTTTTTCAGGCTCTGAAAAATTGGGAAAAAGTGTAGAATAATAACAGATTGTCCTACAAGTTTTTGAAAAACTAACATAATGTAGTTCTGAATTTACATTTTCTGAAAATGTAAAGAAATACATATCTCACCTTGCTTGATTTCTTGGTATACAACTTTAAAGACGAAATTTGATGCGAAAATATGACCAAAATTAACAATAACGTCATGATTTTTGACGATATTGCTAAAGGATCGGCAAACTTGCAAAATTTCACGTTATCGTGTCGTAAACTAGGAGTGCTGTGTTTGTGCTTCTCGATGTTATAGTAAATGTATTAATTTTATTTTTTGTATACAAATTACTTCAATTAGATTATTTTATATTCCCAGTCACTATGGAATAATAATTATGATAGAAATAATAATATTCAGAAACATTTATTACTTCGAATAGCAGAAGAACAAGGCCTTATCAACTGAAATAAGAGTCAATGATGATACTTCGAAAATGCAAGAACAATGGCCATTCAGAGTCAAGAAAATATTATCAATGGCTACATTTAAAACATGAGAAAGATATTGAACTATTGAGACAAAATCTTGACTAGAGTGAAGAAATCATTATAATTCAAATAATTTTACTTGACCAAAGTGAGTTACGGTTCAAAAACCACCGAGCTCGAAAATACATCACTCAGAAACTCCGTACGCAATTCTGTATATACACCCCGTATTTCGGTATAAATTTTCATGACGTCATTGCAAATAGATTTTAAAAGTCATAGTGTATAAAAAATATGAAAATCTTCAATTTTTAAAATCTGAAAGAATTTTGAAAATCGATACAATATTAAAAAAGATATCATCAATTAAATTTTGTGAAAAAACGTCTTTATCAATTGAAGGTATAAAAAGGCAAAATCTTCAGTGAATCACTGGTATCTAGATCTGTTGAATTTATCCGTGTATCGTAAATTTATGATACTTTTCTTGTATATTTTCATTAATATTTTTAATCGATAGATATTATGTATTTTATTCCCTGCAAGATATTTATCAAAATTATTACAGTTCCTTTAAGTTAGGACTTAGAATAATACCATCAGAGTGCATAGATTTGTACACGCCGTGCGTAACGTCAGCATCCATTTGTACCACTTGGCCTTAATTTATACAACTTGATGAAGGCAGAATATGTGACTTAAATCTGCTGGGCATTATAATTAGATGGCATTATCACGGTACAGTGTACCAAATTACTTTGTGTGGTTTTATCAATTTTAATTTCACAAATCTTGTATGAATGACCTATTTTGAAAACTATTGATATTTAAACAATATTTTTCAATTTTATTATTACTTTTGTTTTATCTTTTAAACATTGTTGCCGGTGTTGAATAGATATTCTTGGAAACCTGAATTTATAATACCTTTTATAACTTAAACATTTTGTAAAGTAAAAAAAGATAGAAGTGGTCTTGTTGTACCAAGCCAGCATTTAAAAACAGACGGTAAATACCTTATTGCCACCCCATTCATAAAATGGAAGGGTAGGCAAAAAGGAGAATAACTCTTTTTTGTACATTGAGGTAATTTAGGGATCCAATACTAGGCAGCACATTTTCTTCATACATAACTACTTTGAACATGCTACGTGCTTTATTCATAGTATCTATGTGACATCATAATAACATCATTCTGGTAATGATGACATCATTCTCGTATTGTTACGTAACATATCTCTTGTCTATATGTGTGTGTGTTTGTGATTTCATTATTACTCATGCATAATTTTTATGTGCAATAAACTGCTGAATATTTTCATGTTTTTCCATAATAATCTTTGAAATGTATAGACATGCCATTCTGTTTTCATTGTTCTTTACTTCAGACGTGGACACAAAATTTTAGTTAGTTTTTACAAAAGGACATTGTTACATTGTCTGGTGTTGAGCATTTGTAAAGCCCCATTCCTCAGAAATTGGATAAAAGATGGTAAACTCTAGAATCTTTTCAAAAACTGAAGGAAAAAATGCTTTTCAACAAAATAACCAATAAAAAGGTCAATTTTAAAACCTCATTCAGGGAGTGGAGTTGTGGCTAAGAACCACCCTCCACTCACCCCCCTCCCCAAATGTCTAGACCTTAACAAATTAAATTTACATTGCCCCATTCCAACCAGCTTCTAATATAAACAGTCAATATCATAAATGGCAGATTTTAATCTCAGTATTATATGCAGATTTATTCAAGGTGAAACATTCTGTTCATGGTCACTGACAAAAAAAAAGTATCAATTTAACTGATTTTCTAGGAAGTTACATTGAAAAAGATGGACTTTTCTCATGCATTGTCATAACCAAGTGCTCAACATTTCCAACTTCATATAGGAATATTTTGATGTTTTAACCATTCCACATTTGTAGATGGGGGCCATTATTAAAAAAATCTTTTTACCTGTTTTCCAAAACTACCCTTTCTTGAACCAAACTGACGCCTTTTGAATAAGAAAGATTATCTATGATGTAAACCATCTACCCATTACCAGTCATTCATAATTGTTTTATGAGAAAAATTGTTTATCAGTAAAGCAGTATGTTTAAACTTACTGTAAGTCTGTTCATGAAAGTAGAAATTTTGATGGATGGGAGAGCATTGGTGAAAAAGTTATTTAAGAGCAACCATTGCCATTTTGAAAAAAGAAAATAGTCTCAAGTTATATTGTAAATGTAATTTATATGTGTTTTAAACAATGTGTTATGGTTGATTTTTTTGTTGGGTATGACTACTACTCAGAAACTACTAATACAGCACCACATGATATATACGTTTTTTACTGCACAATCTACTCAAAAATAGTTTTTATTTTAGTTTATGAAAAAATACAAATACACAATATTATTTAATTGTATGTTTATTACATTTGATGATGAGGATCAGATATAAATGTCTCTTTGTATAGTATCGTATATTACTTCTCAAACACCGACACACAATGATACACTGCCTTTATATAAACATCATATTGTATTATGACAAGTCATTCAGATTTTTCGCCTCGGTCATTCGTCATTCGTTCATCATTATATATACGATAATGATGTTTTTAAGTGATTTTATACGTAAGTTTATTACTTCATAAAAAAAGTTTTTTTATTTTGTTAATCATAAATATCTTTCAAAAATGATAAAATTGTTAATTATTTTGTATTTTCTTATAACTGACATATTTTATCTATTTATTTTACCGTTTTACCTGGATTTATTTACTCTTATTTTTTCACAATTCAAGTGACTTTAAACACTCAACTAACACACTTTTCTTATTTCATTTGTCTATTAAGTTTGTTTTTAATAATGCAGTTGAAATTTGAAATTAAATAAACAAGCATTAATATGGTCTCAAAAGCGTTTCAATTACTAACAAAGTGAACTAATATTTTTTAATATAATGATTTGGTTTGATATAATATTTTTAAATTAAAATCCCTTGAAAATTTTATACATGTATTTGTATAAGGATTCAAAATGGCAAAAATCGGGCATCCATATATCCATATATGACATTAGAAATTATTTTGATGTACCGTAATCTTTGGCAAAACATAAGAAATTCATAATTTTTCAAAGTTAAAAGAAGAAAATCAGTAATGTTACAAAATTTTTATTTCTTATATGGAAAAATAAATATGTATACAAGTGTGTGATCAAAAGACTATTTTAAAAAAAAAGATTTGTAAAAATTTAGAATTTTTTTGGTTCGATACTGAAATAGGCATTTTCAGAAGAAATCTGCTTCTATGTATGTTACGTATTTTTCACATGAAATACTTACAAAGATACCTAGCTATCTAGTTGATTTATGAAGTCATATAGTCAAAACCTATATAGTATAATTATAGTAGTATGTGGTTAAAGCTTTACATTTCCGGGCTTTGGTGCTATATATGCATATACAGTAAGTCTTTTATGATGAATTATCTTGATGGTTAGCCATTACAAGATTAATTCAGAGATGTATTCACGTCGTTTTTCAGCATTGAATGGTTGGTCCGTTTGTGGTTTTATTGTTATATATTTGCATGTTGTGTGGTTGATGGTCACTTTTTAGCTTGCATGGATCTAGTGATGGCCGCTGCAATGGCAGCTACAAATTTAATATAGTTTCTTAAATGATATATGGTAACTAAATCGGTTTACTTCTTAGCCTTTTTAGAAGTTATATGTTTTTAAGTCTTATAATCAGCATTTTGGGGTCTCAATCCAGTCCCTGTGCTTTTTATTTTGTTTCTTTTTAAATTTAAAAACCCAAACACCACCGAAACGTGAAGCACAAAATCAAAGTCCAATATTTTGACTTTAAAATTTTTTTTTATTATGTATGATATATTTTGCTCCTAGGCTAACTTAATTGGTTAAGTCTTCAGTCTGTCTATGCTAGTATATAGCTTCTTTACTCTTTAGGGCTTGGGTTCAAATCTCAGCTATGGTAACATATTAACTTCAGAAAAAATATAAAAATAAGTCATACAGTAGAACCTGCTATTAAGACAAACTAACTGTCCATTAAGACCAGTTCTGAGGCCAATTTATATAGAACCTTCTGTAGAGACTACCTCTATATTAAGACCAGTCTTGATCTACATTTGCTTTGCATTTCAACCCTAATTAACCTTTATATAGACCACCAATCTATTAAGTCCATATATCTTGGATCCCTTCGGTGGTGTTTGTATACAGGTGTTACTGTACATCTGCAGCTGACCACTATAGACAGGTTTTGCTGTATATCCTTAATCAAACTATATTAGATGTGTAGTTGTGTTTTGTGTCGGCCCGTCACTAGATGTTGTTTATCATTGTGTATTCTCCTCATCGTTGTTGTTTTTATATATACCTTTATCTAATGTGATATTTCTGTGTTATGTTTGTTGCCAGAAAGAATTGTAAAAATGTTGCTGCATTGTGAAAAAAAATTTAAAGGGTTTTTACGTAGAGATTTTAGAGTGGTTAATTTATATTATAACTGTATTATTATTATTATTAATCTATTTGATTGTGGTTGCTAGGATACGTAGACATTATGTAAATACATAAATATTATACATGATAATTTTCTTCTTCATCCTTTATTGTTATAATTCATAATCTCTCCATTTTATGTTGGTAAAAAACACAATAATTACATTGAAATCAAATGAAATTAGTGAAAAAATATACAAATTTTTATTATTATTATTATGATTATGATTATTGTCATTGGTGTAAATGCAGGTGTAAAATTATGGTAATTGAGCTGCAGGGAGATTTATTATTGTATGTGATGTTATAATATTTTATATGTGTGTTACTAGAGGTCATACAAATCTGTTGTTTATTATTATTATAATTACATGTGAAAAAAGTGCTACTCTGCTGCTGAATTTCCAACATGGTAAGACAATGGGGATCACCTGTGCACCATGTGGTGATACACCTGAACATCTGTGCTGGCTGGGCTGTCCTATCCATTTTATACGGAATTGCAATACTCAACATTTTCATGTACAATTTGAATTTATTACTTGAAGATTTTATGTAAAATTGAAAACTATAACTTTGAAAATTTGTGGTAAAATTGAATTTGTTACATGAAAATTTCTTGTAAATTGAAATTTATTACTTGACGATTGCTGTAAAATTGATTTTCATTATTTTCCAATTTCTTGTAAAATGGAAATTAATTACTTGAAAATTTTTGACAATTTCTCGGAAAATTTATATTCGTTTTTTGGTGATTTTCAGCAGAATGTTTTCCTCCATCATTGGTAGGAACAGAAACTAGTTCACTGTAAATGTTTGTGGACAGCATGTGGTAGTTACAGGAATTGGTCACCCCATTATGAAAGTTTTTATAACATTCTATTTTTTATTTTAAGCAAACTTCAAATTTATTTCTATCTGTACTAGAAATAATTTTTGAAGTTTATTTTATGGTATAAACCAGTTTAAAATTTTTTAATTAAGCAAATAGTCCAGAGTAAAGGTCATAGAAATTTTGAAGAAGAGATTATCTCTCTAAAAGACGTATTTATATATGAAAAAAATGTTTTACGATGGGCTTCATCACGTACCTGTAACATGATACTTGCTAACATTGTGCAGCAGACTTATTGTTTAATCTGGATATGGATACAATTATGTCAGTTTCCTTGAAAGACATCATTTTTACGGGGAAATGTCAACCCGTGATTCCTTGTCCAATGAAAATTATATTATGTGTATTGCACAAATGTTAAATGTCACATGGTGTAGGGTTTGAACACCATTAAAATATCAGGAAAAATTAAACCAAAAAGCACATCTTCTTGCCCATTTTTGAATGATATTTATTTATTCAGTAGATGGTAGGAGACTAAGATCTACTTTAAAAAAAACCACAAATACATCTCCGATATCCTAGGAAGTTTTGAATGTAAAGTTATAAATTATCAGCTTTTTTCATCTTCTACAGAATTTTTGGTTGATTTGTTCAGAAAATGCAAGTTTATTCAATAGCTAAATGGCATAAGTCATTGATGGTCCAGTTTTCTCTTCCCCCATTTTTGATTAATTTAAAAACAAATGAAATTTTTTTTTTTTTTTACAGAAGTTGAACTGTATGATAACATTTCTGTAAGTGTGCATTTGAGAGTTTATATTAAAAATTTACAAATGCACCAATTTATATGTATTGCATTGAGTGCAATGATCTTTATAATAATTTCCATGATGTTTAAAACTTCATTTTTATAGGGTATACTTGTCTTAAACTAATGGCACAGAGTGTATTATATGTTGCACCGTGTCAAGTGTGTGTGGATGTTAATTATTTTATTTTGATACAATACAAAAATTTGATAAAACAAACAATTTTTCTTTGTTGTATTTCATTGTCGGATCTGGTGCCTGTAGATATCATAAGGCAAGAGGCTTTACCTTTCTGATTGATTGAATGAATGGGATTTTATGTCTCAGTCAAGAATAGTTCATTTATATCGAGACATCACCAGCTATAGGCGAAGTGCCAGAAATTTTTGCCTTTGCAGTGCGCTCAGGGTAACGTGCAAGGAGGAATCTTTTATGTTCCACGTCTGCCATGACATGGGGCATCAGTTTTTAGCTCACCTGGCCAAAGGCCATGTGAGCTTATGGCATGGCGAGGCGTGCGTGCGTGCGTGCGTGTGTGCGTGCGTGCGTGCGTCAGTAAACTTTAATCTTCTCCTCCGAAACTACTGGGCCAACTGAAACCAAATTTGCCATGGAAGGTCCTTGACAGAGTCTAACTATAGTTTGTTCAAATCATGACGATCGAATATCCAAGATGGCCGCTGTTACTAAAAATAGACAAAACCTAAAAAAATCTTCTTCTCTTGAACCACTCATTGGAGGCAAAAACTGATGTGATATTTGGATTCTACATAGTCTTAACCTTTAAGTTTGTTCATTTCATGAAATTTGGTTTAAAAATAGGTTACGCGTTTTTGCGTTTAAATTTGCAAAAATCGTAAAATATTTTTAAATTGTTATAACTTGACTATATGACCAGATAATGACATGGGGTTTTCAGTTTTGACATATTCTTGTAATTACCTTCAAAATGGTGTCAAGGTCAATTATGAAGGTCATGACCTAATTTTTTACCTTTCTTATATTATTTATTATCTTGAAAACTATTAACTTTTTGTATAGGCATGTATATTAGAATGTTGTAGGTATTGATACAACGATCATTTTGATGTATAGAAAAAGGTCATGGGTCCAAAGGTCAAGGTCACAGTAGCAAAACAATACCAAAATTGTTAATTATCTTTAAAACTATAAACTTTTTGTATAGGCATGTATATTGGAATGTTGTTGGTTTTGATGTAACGATCATTTTGATATATAGATTTAGGTCATTAGTTCAAAGGCCAAGGTCACAGATGCGTAAGAATACTGAAATGGTTCATTATCTTGAAAACTATTAACTTTTTGTATAGGCATGTATATTAGATTGCTGTAGGTATTGATACAACAATCATTTTGATGTATAGAAAAAGGTCATGGGTCCAAAGGTCAAGGTCACAGTAGCAAAACAATACCAAAATCGTTAATTATCTCGAAAACTATAAACTTTTTATATAGACATTTATATTAGAATATTGTAGGTTTTGATGTAACAATCATTTTGATATATAGATTTAAGTCATTGGTTTAAAGGTCAAGGTCACAGATGCAAAAGAATACTGAAATGGTTAATTATCTTGAAAACTATTAACATTTTGTATAGGCATGTATATTAGAATGTTGTAGGTATTGATACAACGATCATTTTGATGTATAGAAAAATGTCATGGGTCCAAAGGTCAAGGTCACAGTAACAAAACAATACCAAAATCGTTAATTATCTCGAAAACTATAAACTTTTTATATAGACATTTATATTAGAATATTGTAGGTATTAATACAACAATCTTTTTAATGTATAGAAAAGGTCATAGGTCCAAAGGTCAAGGTCACGGTTGCAAAACAATACCAAAAAGATTCATTATCTCGAAAACTATGAATTTTTTGTATAGGCATGTATATTAGAATATTGTTGGTATTGATGCAATCATCATTTTGATATATAGATTATGGTCATTGGTTCAAAGGTCAAAGTCACAGATGCAAGTAGCAAGTTTCATAAATATCTAAATATCCACATCCGAGTTATTGCTCCTTAAATGTAATATTTATTGTGTTTTTGTGTTGTTAACGGCCCAGGTGAGCGGTACAGGCCCTATTGGGCCTCTTGTTAAGGTCTCTTCCGAAGCACCCTGTGACTTTCATTTCTAAATGCCAAGTGCTTGGTGAAAGAAAAGTGACTACCACTTTTGCAAGTCTTGGTCAGACCCAGCTGGGGTTCAAACCCACAACCTCTTACATATGAAGTGAGTACTTTATCACTGAGCTACTGTAGTGGTTGTTATCAGTTTTACATCCTTATATTGGAAGATGAAATTTCAGGAATATCATACTTTTGTAATGTGTGTGGCAGTGATCATTGTTGAAGGTTCTTTTTGTGCCACCCCAACTTTGATATAGTTAATAGTCTCAAATAAAGAGCCACACAAACTTTCACTTCTAAATCAGAATTAGTGGTGACTTTCACTTTCAAATGCCTGGTGCCTGACCAAAGACCACTACACTAGGGTACCACATGTATATATTCTAGGCCTTAAGGTAAGCAAAAATACGGAAAAATTATCATATGGCTAAGTATTTTCACCATATGACTGCATTCAAGCCATTGACATTGGTATGTATGGCTAAGGAATACTTGATTAAACATGATAAAAGGGAAAACTAATGTTTTAATCAAGTGTGTCATTGGAAATAAATAAAGCAATCTGTAGAATACATGAACAGTATTGCATAAAAATAGCCAAAACAGGCATCAAGAATACAAAAGATATTGGAACTCTACTTTAGATTGGTAATGGGTTCTTAATGGCAAAGCAGCAATCACAAATACAGAGTACATTTGTACAAATGTACTAGTATTTGAACTCTTCTCTTCAGATGGCTATTGGAGAACAGTAGCAATTAAGAACGCAAAACAATAAATGGTATTGAAACTTGTTGACTTCAGACATGTACTGGTTCTTAGTTACAAAACAGTGTCCGTTGAAGTGCTTTAAGTACTTTTCCAAGTTAATGTTTTATGCTTCACACACGTGGAAGTGTTTTATTTGCCATTAATGATACATGTATTTGTTTTACTTCAATTTTAAATTTGACTCACTTTGACCATCACCTGTTAGATTAATGAACTAGTTTTCCTGACTCTATGACACAGATATCGTGACTTAACATCATGCTTTTATGAGTCATAATCTGACCAACAAATTCAAATAAACAGTAAATATTTATATACATGTATTAAAATGTATTACATAAATTATGTAAATCACGATCATAATATGATAATGCACATTGATGTTTACTTAAGTAAAACCAAACAATTTGTTTATACATATGTACATGTATTTGTAGCATGGAGCAATGGAATGTTATACCGTGTCAAGAATTTTTCACTAACCGGTATACAATCCAACCTACCTTCAAGGCCACCTCTATATAAGGGCCACCTGCTCATAAAGGCCAGTAGAAGTGTATCTCAATTGTTCTTTATTCATATTATTTGAACCTGTATATAAAGGCCACCTGCCTATAAAAGCTACATTTACTGGTTCCTTTTGGTGGCCTTTATAGACAAGTTTGACTGTAGAGCCAACAACTACACCAATGTAGAATATAGAGCCAACAACTACACCAATGTAGGATATAGAGCCAACAACTACACCAATGTAGGATATAGAGCCAACAACTACAACAATGTAGGATATAGAGCCAACAACTACAACAATGTAGGATATAGAGCCAACAACTACACCAATGTAGGATATAGAGCCAACAACTACACCAATGTAGGATATAGAGCCAACAACTACACCAATGTAGGATATAGAGCCAACAACTACAACAATGTAGGATATAGAGCCAACAACTACACCAATGTAGGATATAGAGCCAACAACTACACCAATGTAGGATATAGAGCCAACAACTACAACAATGTAGGATATAGAGCCAACAACTACAACAATGTAGGATATAGAGCCAACACCTACAACAATGTAGGATATAGAGCCAACAACTACAACAATGTAGGATATAGAGTCAACAACTACAACAATGTAGGATATAGAGCCAACAACTACAACAATGTAGGATATAGAGCCAACAACTACAACAATGTAGGATATAGAGCCAACAACTACAACAATGTAGGATATAGAGCCAACAACTACAACAATGTAGGATATAGAGCCAACAACTACACCAATGTAGGATATAGAGCCAACAACTACACCAATGTAGGATATAGAGCCAACAACTACAACAATGTAGGATATAGAGCCAACAACTACACCAATGTAGGATATAGAGCCAACAACTACAACAAGGTAGGATATAGAGCCAACAACTACAACAATGGAGGTTACAGAGCCAACAACTACACCACTGGAGGATATAGAGCTCACAACTACACCACTGGAAGATATAGAGCCAACAACTACACTGCTGGAGGATATAGAGCCAACAACTACACCACTGGTGGTGGATATAGAGCTAACAAGTACACCACTGGAAGATATAGAGCTAACAACTACACCACTGGTGGATAGAGCCAACAACTACACCACTGGTGGATATAGAGCTAACAACTACACCACTGCAGGATATAGAGACAACCACTACACCACTGGAGAATATAGAGCCAACCACTACACCACAGGAGGATAGGGAAATTACTACAGAACAAGTTTACTGGTTCCTTTTGGTGGCCTTTATAGACAAGTTTGACTGTAGAGCCAACAACTACAACAATGTAGGATATAGAGCCAACAACTACACCAATGGAGGTTACAGAGCCAACAACTACACAACTGGAGGATATAGAGCCAACAACTACACCACTGGAGGATATAGAGTCAACAACTACACTGCTGGAGGATATAGAGCCAACAACTACACCACTGGTGGTGGATATAGAGCTAACAACTACACCACTGGAAGATATAAAGCTAACAACTACACCACTGATGGATAGACCCAACAACTACACCACTGGTGGATATAGAGACAACAACTACACCACTGGAGAATATAGAGCCAACCACTACAGCACTAGAGAATATAGAGCCAACCACTACACCACAGGAGGATATAGAGCCAACAACTACACCACTGCAGGATATAGAGACAACCACTACACCACTGGAGGTTATAGAGCTAACAACTACACCACTGTAGGATATAGAGCCAACAATACACCATTGCAGGGCATAGAGCCAACAACTACACCACTGCAGGATATAGAGCCAACAACTACATCACTGGTGAATAAAGAGACAACAACTACACCATTGCAGGATATAGAGCTAACAACTACACCACTGGTGGATAAAGAGACAACAACTACACCACTGGAGGATATAGAGCTAAAAACTACACTACTGGTGGATAGGTGGATATAGAGCTAACAACTACACCACTGGATGATGTAGTGCCAACACCTGTTAACACTGGGGAATTCCCTCCACACATGATTACACTTGGAAATTCCCTCCACACATGTAAACACTGGGGAATTCCCTCCACACATGTTAACACTGGGGAATTCCCTCCACACATGTTAACACTGGGGGATTCCCTCCACGCATGTTTACACTGGGGAATTCCCTCCACACATGTTAACACTGGGGAATTCCCTCCACACATGTTAACACTGGGGAATTCCCTCCACACATGTTAACACTGGGGTATTTCCTGTACACATGTTAACATGATATGCCATAATGTTTCTGTGACCATTTATTTCCATTGGAAATGGAATCGCTTCAGTTAACATTTGAGCATGTGCATTTTGGAGAATTAAATGGAGAAAATAATTCATGTAGTCAAATATGATGTTTTAAAGTCAATGGGGTGTGTTTACACCCCTTGGCCTATTTACTAGAAAATCCAAATCTATGCAATTCTGTACCAAATGGAAATAACAGTTCAGCATAAATATCATAATTGATAAGGGTATACACAGGGAACCCAATTGCAAGAAATGTATCTTCATACAGACATACTGTAAATAGCAAATACATGGTCAATGACAGTGAATAAAGGTCGTATTTGGTGAGGGTGAGAAAACGTGTAGAAAGCGAGGCTTAAAATATTAAAATTTATGAATTTATTGATCATGTTTATTATACTGTGTTTTGTTTACATTGAGAATGGGGTTCATTTGGGTCAAAGGTTACGTCAAGTGTTGAATGGAAAAAGTAGTGCCGTAACTGTGACGTCACAGTTAGCGCGTGGCTTTATTGGGTCAGTGACTGAATAAAGATAAGGTTTATTCGGCAGGCTTTATGAGGTCAATGTACACGTTAGTTGCAGGATAAACATATTTATTTTCACGGTGTACTAATTTTTGCTTTTTTCATGATTTATTTTGCATGAAAATTAATACTGAGCGAAAATTATATTGTGCTTATTGTCTTATAGTGCATATTTAAAAAACGCGAAAATTTAACTATGTGGATATGTCTTAATTTCATATACCTCGAAAATAAATACATGTGAAATTAAATACTAGTATGTTTACAGTATACAACAGTAATAACATGTATATACCATGTATACTAGAGAAGGAGAACACAAGTTATATAAAATCAAAAATTTATTGGCTCTGATAATAATGATAACACTCAAATCCACTTGCATTCACAATTAAACTTATCAGCCCCAGGTCCCTTTGTACTATTCAGTCAGTCTGGTGTACAAATTTTCCTGCTGATCAGACAGTCAAACTCAAAATATCATTGTATGCATACTCCCAAGTACAAAAAATGGCTTTTAACTAATATAAAACAATCTATCGACAATATACAGGCATATCACACTAAAATAACTAATTCATTGGAATACAATATAGAATGCAAATACACATTACAAAATATTATGCAAAATTAAATACATACTACAAAATACATGTGTTTTGCATCATAATTTTGTGAAAAATGAAAAAGAAAACCTGAGAGTATGGTTTACAAGTATTGCATTGAATATAAAATATAAAAGCTATTCATCTCCGAGGTACATCAGTATTGAACACGGAAAATTGCACTACTGGGTAATAACTTAAGCGTGGAGTGGAGGAATGGAGTTTTTACACTCCAGTCAAGAATATATTGAGGCTATCAGTTCTGGGATGGTTGAATGGAGTGATGGAGTTTTACACCCCAGTCAAGAATATATTGAGGCTATCAGTTCTGAGATGGTGGGATGGAGGAATTGAGTTTTACACTCCAGTCAAGAATATATTGAGGCTATCAGTTCTGGAATGGTGGAATGGAGTAATGGAGTTTTACACCCCAGTCAAGATTTTTTCACTTGTATTGAGGCTATCAGTTCTGAGATGGTGGGATGGAGGAATTGCGTTTTATACCCCAGTCAAGAATATATTGAGGTGATCAGTTCTGAGATGGAGGAATGGAGTAATGGAGTTTTACATCCCAGTCAATATTTTTTCACTTGTATCGAGGCTATCAGTTCTGGGATAGTGGAATGGAGTAATGGGAGCTTTATGCTCAGTCGATGGCGGTCAGTTCTGGGTTGGTGGAGGAAACTTTGTATTGAATGGGGTTTGTGAGAATACCATGTAACGATAAATGCCCTGCAATATTTGCACATACTAATTTGGAAAACAATCAAATTCCAAGAATAATATCGGTTTTACAGCAAACATCATTCTACAAACCTATAGTCACTGAAAATAATAGTTTTTCACAAGCATTATTGAGTAACCATGTGGTATGTTCATGAACCCCATTCATATGACAAATACACTAAAACCTGTATATAAAAACTATCCACAAGACCTAAGAAATATGGACTTTATAGACAGGTGGTCTTTATATAGAGGTTATTTTTGGTAAAAATTTAAAAGGAATCTGAAAACAGTGGTTGTAATGAAAGGTGGCCTTTATATAAAGAGGTGATTTTTAATTGATAAAAATAAGAAAAGGGATACAGTGGTTTTAATGGGCAGGTTTTCTATATACTTTATATAGAGAGGTGATTTTTAATTGATAAAAATAAAAAAAGGGATACAGTGGTTTTAATGGGCAGGTTTTCTTTATGTAGAGAGGTGATTTTTAATTGATAAAAATAAAAAAAGGGATACAGTGGTTTTAATGGGCAGGTTTTCTTTATATAGAGAGGTGATTTTTAATTGATAAAAATAAAAAAAGGATACAGTGGTTTTAATGGACAGGTGGCATTTATATAAAGAGGTTGTTTTTAGTTGGTATGTAAACATTGGCCTTAATGGACAGGTGGTCTTTATATAAGAGATTGGGTGCTTTAACAGGTTTTACTGTAATACTTGATTGGTTTTGACGACTTGGAGTATAGAAGACTGATGAAGATTGATAACTACACATGATCATGGGGAAATAAGAACATTAAAGATTTGGGATTAACAGTGATACAATAGAGTTATGTTACTATACATTTAACATGTTTAAATGATAAACAATAAATCTTTTCATTAACAAACACATACGTGTATAAGATACAATGAAACCTGTGTCCAAACTGAACATCTTTAACTGGAGGTTTTCATAACAGAAGTTTTCTCAATTTAATATTTAATTTTCATAATTTCATAGTGTTCCAGTCTATTCAGCTTATTGTAGTAAGTGAATGGGTTTCGACAGAAATTTCATGGTTAAACATGTTGATGAACTGGTGTCTTAAACTCAGTGGCCTCAATGGAGTTACTGAAACCAGACTGATGAACACTGGCTTGCTGTGTCTATAGACTAGTGACAAACAATTTATAACCCCTAAATAAGTAAATGGCCAAAGAAAACCTAAAAGGTAATGAATGGTGTTTACACCCCAGTCAAGATTCCTTTAGTCATATTGAGGTGGTCAGTTCTAGAATGATAGAGGAAACCTGAGTGTCTAAAGAAAAATAACCTTTTACAGCAAAACTGACATCATTTCACACACTAAGATCTGCCTTAGTGGGATTCGTACATCGGTGATGAGAGGTGCAGCAATCCGTAACCTGCCACTTTAAACCACTAATCCACTGTGGCCACATTAAAAGGAAAGTTATAAATAGCACAAACAAAATGTAGCACCAAAAAGGGGGAATTGTTACTTTTCAATTACAGATAGAAATTCTGATTTCAAATACCACAGACATAGAATTCTGGGTAAATATACTGAATATGTACATCTGTTAAACCATCATATTCAATCTGGCATTTGAAGCGTGTCCAGTTCAGTAAGGTTTCACTATGTAAGTATAATGATATTAACAACATTAATACACAAGTGCAATGTAAATAATTCTTAACAAATCAAACTCTTAAACAATGCATTTACAATTATTTAACGGAATGTATGAAATATCTAAAAACTGAGTAAATAAATTCTGAGATAAAAACAGAAAAAAATTGAGCTACCATATATTATCATAAAGATTGAAATAAAAGTGTAAACAACAAACATATAAACTATTTTATAGTGTGTCGAGTTTGACCTGGCTGTTTGACCTTTAATTTGAATATTCAAACAGGTTTATCCATTGTTTAATTTAGGGACTAAATAAAGTTTACATATAAGGATAGGCATTAGTAATACTGGGCACCCTGCATTTATGTGAACTGAAACATACTGCCTTACCTAAATCACACACGTCTATTAGGGCAATCTAATATTAAATTAAAGGTCAAACGGGCAGGTCAAACTTGACACACTATACAATTTGAGTAATTATATAATCTATCAGTATAATCTCCATAAATAAGCCCTAGATTTGTGCATTATTGTAAGTGTAAACATAATATTTGTTGTAGAAAAACAAAATAATTTGGATACAAATACACAATAATTTTGGTAGAAAAACAATCATTTTGGGACAAACACACAATAACTTTTGTAGTTAGTGTTCATACATTGGAACATTGTAGAATACTTTCATACATACATGCACTTAATCTTGTATACCTAAACAACATGTAAAAATCACACCAAAGTGCAAAATTCAATAAAGTTCTCTGATTTAAATGCTCTATATTATCTGTATATATTCTTAATATCAAAAACAGCTTCATGGAATTCATTCATTATTATTTGATACCTGCATACTCGCTACTAGTAATTTTTGCCGCTATACTTAAACATTGTTAAAGTATCATTTTTGCTCAACATGTCACATATCATATAATCCCATAGCTTGTTATTTATCAATCTCGATAGTAAATGTCTGGTTAAAGAGATCAATGGAAAATATTTTCAAAAATCAAAACTTGTGTAATAGCAAGGATATGCTAAAATATAGAAGTTGACGAGGGAAATACAAGTACTGAGTGTAAAATTTAGGGGGCCGCCAAATTTTCATTATATCATGAATATAGAAGTTAATTAAAAAATACTGAGTGTACATTAATATTGATCACAGTTTAAAAGCTATCGTCTATAGCTTGTTTGGATACTATATAACAACAATGAAGATTGTTCACTTGCTCTGGAATGTATATTACACTATAAATCAATTGGCTTTGAGCTGAGCTGTCGGTGGGTATCGTATCGCATGACTTGGGAATTGTCATGTGACACAAAGAGAATTACCAATATTGCTTAGCAGATACAATTTTCAATCTAAGTGTTTTCAATACCTGTATAATTAACAAAACCTCAGATTAGAGTTTTCATTTATATTTAACTCTTTTAATCCCAAACATGGTACAGGTCAAGTTATTTTTATTATTCATATTATCATTTTTAATTTTTTTATCATTATAAAGTATACGACTCAGGAAAAAGATTTTATAAAAAATAAATACAAAAGTAAAACATTAATTAATCTTATTATAAAGGTTGTATAAATAATACTGAAAAAGTGGATAGATCATAGTTAATGCAGATTTAATGAACTGAAAAAAAACTTTGCGCTACTAGTATTATAGCAAATTGAACTAACTTGAAAAAAAAACTTGTCTGCCATACTGGTAGTTTGGTTGTTCCCCATTCTCATTTCATACTTTTGTGTTTAACTTAAAAACCGTTTCTTTAAAATATAAACATTGCTTCATAAGTAAATTATTCAGAAGTGATTTTGTTGGCTAAAGAGCTTGCTTCTTTTGATTGTTTTAAGACCTATGAAAAAATCAATGATAATTTAATGGCACAGCCTCATAAAAGTATTGGTTAAAATCTGAAATAAGTTTGGTTTTATACAAAACAGTCCTGGCAGGAGAAATCGTCCTTAACTTTACAGAGAGTTGATTCAATTTTACAGGACAGTATAAAATTGGTGCTTCATTTTATATTACATTTCAGTATTTGCAGTCAAAGGTGCATATTCAACATCATATGGATTTTTAGATTTGATTATCGATTCTTTGACATAGCGCCTTGAATACATAAAGGATACAAAGACCAGACATGTCAGACCCAGAAACATGAACACGACCATGAATATCGTGCCGGCGTAAGCTGTGTTTTTATATTGTACAGTGGTATGAACGTCGATTTGCCACAAATCATTTAGTAACCCGTCTTTATTGTCCGAATCATGTCCATTCCCACCAAAGACATAAAATGTATTATAAAATGTCCAAGACATTAAATTTGACCTGCCACCTGGAAAACTATCGATCACATTTTCACCTGGATTTCGGAAATTTCCACCCTGATTTCCCATCTTGTTTCCACCCATCCAGGTCCACATTTTGGTTTTATTTTCATAATACCACAGATCAGATAAATGCTTTGGTTTCAAATCATCACTTTCATCCATACCCTCACCCCCAAACAACCACAAATCACCACGGCTATCAACTAAACTAGCTGCATTCCTTCGGCAACCTGGGATATTATTCTTATTCGG
Source organism: Anadara kagoshimensis (assembly GCA_021292105.1). Classification (NCBI taxonomy): domain Eukaryota; kingdom Metazoa; phylum Mollusca; class Bivalvia; order Arcoida; family Arcidae; genus Anadara; species Anadara kagoshimensis. The sequence continues at coordinate 26,077,169 of CM037858.1, forward strand.
TTTGCCGAGTTTCCCATAGCTACCAGCAAATCCGGTTTCTTTGTGTCCACTTATAAATGTCCATTTGTCATCACTCTTTTGATATAGCCATAAATCGGAACTGTATCCAACTTTAGTATTCTTCCTTTTGGACATACTGCTTTTAACTTTACCACCAAACATATAGAGGTTGTCAGAACCACTAATCCATGTAGATGCTCCACTTCTACCCTTGGGGTAAGTCACCAGAGCTCTACCAATAGAATTGTGTGGAACATTGTCACTACTTCTAGCTTTGGACCAATTTAAACTGATGAAGCTAAATTCCCATGTATCCTCAAATAATTCCTGTTCCTTGTTTTCCCCGCCAAATATGACTAATTTATTGGTTAGACACCAACTGGCCATATTGGCTCTAGCTTTTGGTGCAGACTTTGACACAGCATCACCTGCCTTTTTATACATTTCCGACAATGGCAACCATTTGCGTGTATTCATGTCAAACAGCCAAGTGTCATCATGTGCACCTTTGTCATCCAAGCCCCCATACACTAACAAAACTTCCTTACTTACACCGCATGACACTGATAACTGTCTTACAGATGGAGCTCTATGAGGATCATCAGCAGACAGAGTGTTGACCTTTGACCCAGAATGAACCAAACTCCATTTTTTGGAGGATATACTATATGTCCATAAATCATTTGTAAGTTCAGTACTTTTTGTAACTTTGTTGTATTTTTCTCCGCCAAAAAGCCATATTATTTCCTCCGTTTTTTCATGGCCCTCACAGATTGATTTCTGGACCTCCTTCCATATTGTGCTACCACTCCTTGATCCGGGATTGTCCTGGGAAGTACCTTGGTTTGCACTTTTACTACCTGACAACCAACTCCATAAAACATCTACAATTAAAAGAAATTTGATTTCAAATACAGAGTAGATCTACCTTAATATAGAGTAAGTGATCAATTTATATTGTCTAAATGCCCTGTTGAAGATTTATTTTAAAATTCATGAGAGGGATTTCAGTTTATATAATACTGGTGGAGCCAGATTCAGGCTGGATACACAATACCCAATTTTTGTTTATTTAAGGTTTTAACCCTAATATGGAATGAGTTCACACCCATCAATATGGAATCCTTAATATGTGACATATTGACTACCATCATCTAAACATGAGGTCCTTTACATGGGAAGAGGTCATTTTAATCCCATGTAACCTAAATACTGGGTATATGAAACCCCTAATATGGGTTGAAATGGCTACTGTCCCCTTGTAGCCTAAACACATGAAACCACTAATATGGAGTGAGATGGCTACCATATGAAACCCTTGGCACGGAAAGAGGTTAGAGGCCATTCCAATAACCTGTATACATATCCTAACCACATGAAATCCTATTATGGGAAAAGGTCACTTTCTTCCCTTTGAAACCTTAATATGGGAAGAGGTAATTCCTTTCCCTATACACTCCTAGTTTGTGAAACCCTTGATATAGGATGTGATAACACACGTCCCCTGTAATCTAAACATATGAAACCTGTAATATGGGGTGAGGTGACACCCATACTAAAAAATTTAAATGGGAAGAGGTCAATCCCATCCCTTTTAACCTAAAGATATGAAATCTCCAATATGGGGTGAGATGACTCCCATTCCACACAACCTTAACATATGAAACCCTTGACATGGAAAGGGGTCAGTATTATCCCCTGTAATATAAACATATGAAACCTCTAATACTAGTGTGGCGACACCTTTAGGGGTTTCGCGGGAAAGAATGGAACAATCTAGAGGATTTCTATTAGTAGAGCTCATCCAGAGAACTTGCCACTCAAAAGTTTAACACAGACCTAACGGATAAGTGCCAAACCTACCAATAATTTGGTAAAGAATTGGTTACTTTATTATGGGTACGAATTCAAAACGGTACGTTATACATGTATTTATTTTGGATGATAGGGTCGAATTTAAACAGTTATTGTGGATTTTATGTGCAAGATAGAAAAAATATAAAAATACCGTCTTTTCCGTCAGATCTTAAACTTTTTTCGGTCAATGGACGACTTTTTCGTACAATGAACGGTTATTGAACAGGAGTGCGTTAAACGTAATTGTTTTTTGGAAAAATTCATTTTTTGCATGTTTGACCCCAAAATTAAGTATGATACCGAATTTTCCCAAAAAATTCACCAAGTTAGATAGCTAGATCGCATTAGACTCCATAACCTCACATAGGCGTAGGAGGGTTTTCAATATTGGGGGGGCCAAACCGAAGCTATGTCTTATGTCGTGCCGCACGACCTCGTGCCTATGGCACGAGGCGGGGAGAGTATGAGAGGGGTGCTAAACCCCTCGCATAGGTGGTGGTCCGGGGGTCCTCCCCCGGAAAATTTTCAAAACTAAGTCCTGTCTAGATGCATTTTCAATCTATTGTGCATCGTTTTGATAGGTTTAAAATACTGTGATATCAAGGCAAGATTATATAAAATAACCGTATGACACAAGTTCCATAATCACTCTCTCATTGTTGATTGATATCAGAGGCTGATCCAGAATTTTAGAAAGGGGGCGTATAATGTGAGATTTGAAGGCTCGAACCTTCTAGGGGGTTCGGGGCATGCTCCCCCGGAAAATTTTGAAAAAGTGGCGCAAAAATCCTGCATTCTGGTGCAATCTGAGCTGAACAATATGTATTATTAGCAACATAAAGGGGGTGCGTATTCCCCCTACGCCCCCCGCTGAATCCGCCACTGGATATGGGGTACCTCGGAAAATTTTGACGCCCTTTTACAAGTATAATGATAAAATTGATAATTGATTGGTTACCAGATGGACATTTCCTGTTAACGCTCTTGTTTTGTTTTTTTTTTCTCTTTGTTTTTTTTAGCATGATACAAAATTTCACACAATATATTGCGGGGGCCTGGCCCCCCCTTCTCTGACATTGGGGGGGCCCGGCCCCGCTGGCCCCCCCTGCTCCTACGCCTATGCCTCAGAAATTTTTAGCAAAATCTATGGAGTAGTTTTCAAGGTTCCCAAGATGCAAGAATATGCGGCTAAAAAGGGGAAAGTTGTCGCCTTTATCATTTCACATCCAGAGGATGTTCGAATGAATTCGGAACTAATCCTCTAGATTGTTCCATTCTTTATGGGCCCAGGAGTAAGGCCTAAAAAAAATATGTGTGTTTCCGCTAACATAGAATTATTATAATGGGTCGGTAGGTTGATATTTTTTTTTTTTTTTTTTTTAATAGCATATGTTATGCATGCATGGCATGTGTATGTAATGTATTATGTTAAAACTATATTATAAATGTGTTGTTTAAGTTATTTAAGTTACAGTTATAATGATAACATATCAAAAACATGTATAAATCAACGTTTTGCTGACTTGTTTTTGATACAATAAAGTTTTAATTGAAAAACGAAAACAGATTTTTAAAAATCTGGGGAAAAAAACTGGAGACGGTCTTATTTTAGTTGGGTTGGTCGGGTTAGCGGAAACACACATATTTTTTTAGGCCTAAGGCAACTTCCATCCCCTACAACCTAAAGATATGAAACCCTGGATATGGGAAGAGATCACACCCATGGTCTGTAGCCTAAACATATGAAATCTCTAATACATGTATTGGATGACATGAATTTAATACCCTATACAACCAAATCATACCAAATCCTTGACATGGGAAGAAGTAATTCAAATCCCATGTAACTTTAACAAATGAAACCAATATTGGTCTATTATGGGATAAAAAGATGAGGTTCATTTATTCAGGTGTCAAGTTTATCTGTTCCAGTAAACTAACATCATTTGTATATGAATATTAATACAATGTAGACGTGATCATTGTCTTGTTTAAATAATATTACGCAGTAACTACTGGTAGTCTATAACAGTTTTAACTATAAACATGTTTTTAATTTAGTAAGTTTGAAACATGACGTCAAGAACCAACAAATGTCAAAAATTAGAACTTTGATTATTCAGAAACATGAATGCACTAACTGAATACTATTAAAGCATTTACACAAAATAACCACCAGATGATTATACAAGGCTAAATGTTTATAATCTTAGGCTAAAAAGTTGCTAAAATTGAGCTGATTTGCTCAACATGTGCAAATGTTTGCAGAAAGTGTGAGGTATACCTGACACAACTTGCATTATATATACCACAGTCCAGTGCATGTGATGCTTGATCAGATATAACAGATTATGAGATGGTTTTTATCATTATTACCTTGTCCCAGAACGCATGATGTGTGGCATAATAGAAGTATAAATGTCCTGAGATAATGCATTGTGTAAAATCTTCACAAGGCTGATTTAGTATGTAGCTATTCACATCTCCAGCATGTACACTGTTTACTAGTTACTATGCTAATGGAAGTTATTTTCGGAATACCTCGGGTTTTGTCAGGTCGTAACAGGTGCGCACACACTGTTCGCTGAATGGGCAAAGACTTCTTTACCAAAAAGAAATAGACTTCCGGTAACCCACTTTACTGATTATGGCTGCCCCAGAAAAGAAACTAGTCAAGTCAAAGAGTGGACTTCGTATGGTCCCTGTCAAAGATATACACACGAGTCCATTCACACTGTCAGAACCACCATGGGTACCCGATAATGAGGTACAACACATTGTCAAATGACATCACGTGACAGTTTTTTATGCAGATGAAAAAACGGATGAATGACACACCCCTTTCTCAGTTTCAGTTTCTGTTGACATGTCGAGAGGAAGTCATTCATTATACTTATCATTCATGGATTGTGTCTCCTTCGTTTATTGGTTGGTTTTGGTAAAAAACTCTGCAAACAATTCAATGCCAAAGGTGTCTGACTATTTAAAAGTCTGCTGAGAAATATGAAATATAAGAAATCAGCTGTTTTGTATAACCACAAATTGGGAAAACCCACTTTTATCTGTTTGTGGTGCACATTCCCCACCTTTCAGTTCCATACAGTTCAAATAACCATTTGTTTGTATAGACATTTAATTCTGGAAATAAACAACAATACAACAAAACTATTTTAAAGTTTAGACTGAATTAAACTGAGTGTATAAAATCAGTTGATATATGGTTTGGTGCAACTCTAATGAAGATTTTCAGAAATCATTATATCAATGCTTATATTTACAACCATTAACCTCAAAAAGTTGCAAAGTGTAACAGGTGATTGTATCTGTGTCATCACCTTGACCAATTTATAATATAATATAATATATATATTCTTTCAATTGAATCAGTTATTCCCTTTGTATTTTTAGGGACGGATACAGAAAATATTTTGGGGATTGACTAGATTTGTTGCAAATGCATAGGCTTTGGTTATTGGCGGTGGGTCTTGTGCCTCTAAATGGTTGCTAAGGGGATGGCTGGACAACAACTATCCCGCTTGCAGCTATTTTCTGTGTACTGATAGTTTACCAATAATAAAACACCATACAAACAAACTGATTTTTGCAAATGGATTGAAATATAATTAATAATGATTGACCATAAAAAAGCAAAAAATACCTGATTGACCATAAAAAAGCAAGAAATGTTGTAATGAATTTAAACAGATTAAATTATAATTCATTTTAGTATCTCAAATATCCAGACAAGGCAAATTTTTCTTGAAAAATTGTTGTTGATTATAATAATTATAATCCATGCTATACCCAACCCCCACCCCCTTTGATTTCATTTCATTCAGTGCTACTTTAATTTTTAGCTCACCTGGCCTAAAAGGCCATGTGAGCTTTTGCCATCACTTTGCGTCCGTCGTCGTCGTCGTCGTCCGTCGTCCGTCCGTCGTTAAAGATCAACTCCTCAGAAACCGCTGGGCCATTTGCAACCAAACTTTGTCACAACAGTCCTTGGGTGGTCTACTTTAAAAATTATGTCTGACATGTCCGCACCTATCAAGATGGCCGCCAGCGGGGAACATAGATTAACATTGGACCCTATGGGAAAATATGTTCAAAGATATTTTTCTCTGAAACTACTGAGCCAATTGGAACCAAACTTGGTCACAGTAGTCCTTAGATGGTACCTTCTGAAACCAGTGTTTTTTTAAGTCTGCACCTAATGCAAGATGGCGGCCAGCGAGGAACATAGGTTAACATTGGACCCTATGGGAACAATATCAAAGATCTTTTTCTCTAAAAAGCCAATGGCAACCAAACTGGCCACAATAGTCTTTGATGCCTCCCTTCAACATTGGGGTTTTTGAGGGCCACACCAAATCAAGATGGCCGCCAGCGGAGAACATATTTTAACATTGGACCTTATGGGAAAATACATTCAAAGATATTTTTCTCTGAAACTACTGAGCCAGTTGGAACCAAACTTGGTCATAGTAGTCCTTAGATGGTACCTTCTGAAACCGGTGTTTTTTTTAAGTCTCCACTAATCCAAGATGGCGGCCAGCGGGGAACATAGGTTAACATTGGACCCTATGGGAACAATATCAAAGATCTTTTTCTCTAAAACCCTTTAGTGGGAACCAAACTTGGCCGCAATAGTTTTTGGATGGCCCCCTACAACATTAGGGTTTTTGAGGGCCACACCAAATCCAAGATGGCCGCCAGCAGAGAACAAATTTTAACATTGGACCATATGGGGGACATAGGTTAACATTGGACCCTATGGGAACAATATCAAAGATCTTTTTCTCTAAAACCCTTAAGCCAATTGGAACCAAACTTGGCCACAATAGTCTTTGGGTGGCCCCCTACAACATTGGTGTTTTTGAGGGCCACACAAAATCCAAGATGGCCGTCATTGGAAAACATATTTTAACATTGGACCCTATGGTCTCATTAAACACTTCGCCCTTTCCCATAGGGTCCCATGTTAAATTACCCAACTTTGTGACGCCATTGTGAGTTTCTGTACGTAATAGGTACATTAAATTATACACCATTTGAAAGGGAATTAAAAACACTTCAATAAACAGTTGTAAAAACGGTACCATTACCGTTGATTTTTTTCGCTAGATGGGATTATATGCATACCACATGAAAAACACGTATTCACGGCTTGTGTTTATTGGAACCTTAGCCGGATGCTGTCCACCTATTTACTTCCGCTTATGCAAGTGTATCTTACGCAATTTCTCAATTTTTCAATTGCACAGTTATTCTGTGTATCTTCTACTTTCCAATGATATATTGTTTATCCCAATAACATTTGTGTAACCAATTTTATCAGCCATACCCCTTATTATTAGTATTTTAATGTCTTATAGGTACTATTTGGAACCAGGGCCAATTGACCTTTTGTGACCTGGAAGTGTTTAATGAGACCTTAAGAATTTGACATGTTTTGTAACTTTTACATTTTGAACATCATTGTAAAGTTTGACTTATTACAAATTAAACAAATGCTTATTTATTCATTTCTGTTGACTTAAACCATTTTTATGCCCAAAAACAGATCACTGTGATATCGCTGAATTTAACAGTGATTGCAGTTAATAAGAGATAAATGACAACGAAAATCCAAACCACCACTTCATAAATGATGCGATATATCATTTTGGCATGGCCTTTTTTAGAAACTTGCATTCAAATAGTATGTTTTACCTAAAGCAAACACGCGATTATTACTCAGTACAACTTTAAAAACTTAAGGGTCACCAGTGAAAAGCTACCTGTCTTGTCAAAGGGGGGTAACTCCTTTTGTAGATCAAAAACCATTCTCTCATTATTATGAAAAGCGTTTTTTCGTTCTTTGGCCAATGCTATTCACGAATACAATTAAATAACATTAATTCCATACGCATACTCCGCATACGCAACATGAAAATAATGCTTAAATCTATTGGTCAATTGTTCAAATAATTTGCATCCATTGTATTTGTCTACCATCACTATGACATCATAATCGTCTATGACGTCATTGCCATTATGCATCACAACTGCTATAGTTTCATGTAAGAGTACTAAACTATAACGCCAAAATGCAGTTATGTGTAAGGTCCGTAAACAATCCTACGGACCATTGATTTACAATGTGGAAAATGCATACAGCTTTCCACCTAGAGCTGATGAAAAGACACTTTGGCATATTTATCACTTGTAAACAGGCTAAAATGCTGGATTTGCGGTTATATTTCTGTAAAAATCATGTCCCAACAGCGGAATTTTAGTATTAAAGAACATAAATAACCGTAACTCAAACCTCCCATGCATGTTTTTCCATAAATATTGCTTAAGCATTGAATCCGAGATACAAACACTCCGTTTTTAGGAAAATAGCCTGTGGCTATTTAAGGTCTCATTAAACACTTCGCCCTTTCCCATAGGGTCCCATGTTAAATTACCCAACTTTGTGACGCCATTGTGAGTTTCTGTACGTAATAGGTACATTAAATTATACACCATTTGAAAGGGAATTAAAAACACTTCAATAAACAGTTGTAAAAACGGTACCATTACCGTTGATTTTTTTCGCTAGATGGGATTATATGCATACCACATGAAAAACACGTATTCACGGCTAGTGTTTATTGGAACCTTAGCCGGATGCTGTCCACCTATTTACTTCCGCTTATACAAGTGTATCTTACGCAATTTCTCAATTTTTCAATTGCACAGTTATTCTGTGTATCTTCTACTTTCCAATGATATATTGTTTATCCCAATAACATTTGTGTAACCGATTTTATCAGCCATACCCCTTATTATTAGTATTTTAATGTCTTATAGGTACTATTTGGAACCAGGGCCAATTGACCTTTTGTGACCTGGAAGTGTTTAATGAGACCTATGGGAAAATAAGTTCAAACATATTTTTCTCTGAAACTACTGAGTCAATTGGAACCAAACTCGGCCACAATAGTCATTGGGTCTTTACATTTGGTATTTTAAAATAACATCTGCATTTAAAAATCAACTCCTGTGAAACCACTTGGCCAATTGCAATGATATTTGGTATGTATCTTAGTCTTGGAGAGTACATGTCAGTCTGCCATATGACTTTTGTCTTTGACCTAAACTTAACCCTCCAGTGACTATGTTGAACTTTTAGATTAGGTCAGTTTCTCTGAATCTCGAATACTACACATGGTAGGTCAATGATATTTGGTATATAGCTTGATCTTGGATAGTACATCAGTCAGACTGCCTTATGGCTTTTGTCCTTGACCTTAATTTCATGGTCCATTGACCAGTTATTGGATAAGGAAAATTTCTCAGGTATTATACACGAAAAGTCGATGATACTTGGTATGTATTGTCTCAAAATTTTGAAATATGGTTTAGCTTTGAAAGGAAATAATATTGAAATTTTGTGATAGAAATAAATATTGTGTAATATATTTAAACATTAGACAATCTGTTGATTTTCATTCTGCAACAACTCTACCTAGGTGAGCTATACAGGCTCCTGGGAGCCTCTAGTTTAAACTTCAGATAAGTCAAAATATTTGATTTCCCAGTAGAGTTTGAGATTAAAAGATTCAATGGTATTGTGGTTTTGGACATTTTGTGCTTCTTTTAGTCATTCTCACATTATTGATGCCATTTATGATTGTTTCAGTGTGTAAGCTGTATGCAGTGCCAAGCAAGATTTGACTTCAGGAGAAGACGGGTTAGTACATTGTACTCATTTACTTTATAGAAAGGATATGACATCCATAATCATTTAGAGAAATTACAAATTTCAAATTCTTTGAATCCCATATCTGGCTTCCCAGTGAACTGTAAAAGCTATATAAAGTCATACAGAGGTACATGTATTAGCCTATGTATCCATATGTGCATCAGACCAGAGGCATAGATCTGCTGTAGGAAAGAAAGAAATGACAACAATGGCTTGATTGATTGAATGGAATGTGGTTTTATACCAGTCAAGCATTGAAGGAAAAACATTTTGATTGTAAATATATACATGTATTTGCAGCATCACTGTAGAAGATGCGGGAAGTGTTTCTGTAATGCCTGCTGTGAAAACAAGGAACTACTGCAGAGAATGTGTTTTATAGATCCAGTCAGACATTGTTTTGGATGTGGTGAATTAAGCAAGAAAGAAAATGATTTCTTTGACAAACATCTAAAAATTCTACAGAATGGTAAAGAAATAATATGTTTTAGCTGTTTTTGTGAAAATATGATCAATGAAATAATCTTGACTATGAGTATCCCATCAATAAAATCTGTAGAAATTATTTTTTGAATCATATTACATGTACAGGTACATGCACACATATAGTATCTACTCTTTTGAAGTCTGTTGAAGTTGGATCTGAACATTCACTTTCATTTCAGCTGTGCAATCACTTTCGGAAAATCAGTGTATTATCTGTATTCTGTATACATATTATGTACCATAATTTCAACTTTTTTCAGGTGGACAGTTTGTCATACCAGAATCTGACCAGTCAGTTGAAGAAGGATCTTTATTTACCTGTAAACTTACATCAGACCACAGGTAATTTAATTTATAAGCAGAAATACCTCACTTAACTTAAGAGTAAATGAAACATTTAGCTAAAATATGAATTGAATTGAGAACTACATACTAAAATCATGTTTTAGGTCAGGGTAAATTAATCCCTAATGGCACAGTATATTGTAGATTTTCATTTAGCTCAAAGTTTTTTATGAACTACTGGTAGATGTTTTAGGAAGCTACATGTACATGGTTCTTCTGACAGTTCTAGTTACTCTGGGTCCTTTCAGAAGAAACCTTAAAACCTGATGCCCTGTTTCACAGTAGATGCAGCATGCTAAAAAACCCATTCTTGCACATTTCCTTGATCACACAGCAAAAGTAGAAATTTCTATCACTTCACTTATAGCTGGTGGTATCCTCAATATAAGTGAAATAATCTTGACTGGGATAGAAAACCCCCATTCAATTAATGAATCTATCAGTTAATCTTGTCATTATAATTGTTGTAATACTGTTAAAAATGTTTTTTGTAGAGAAGTGTCGTTTGATGGAGAGAATGATAAACATGAACCTCTACAGGTAGAGAAGATAGAATCAGTGCAGATACTGACCACAGGCATTGACACAGAAGGTAATATGATTATTTAAATTGTTTGTAAATGTATATCAAATAAAATAAAAAAGAAAATTACAAAAAAATATTATCATTATTTATATATTTCATGTACCACTGTATATCCTGACACAGATATGCCACTTTTGGCTAATACATAAGATGATTTCAACTACCAAGTTCTTCTACTCAGTCTTTTTAAAGACAGGTGCCCTAAAATGTTTTGGCCCTATTATGAAATGTTGTCCACTACATGCTTAGAAACTTGGATATACACGCAGATTGTATATCCACAGATGCACAAGAACTCGAGATTTTCTAGAAGGGGCTTCGGTGGCTAAAAGGTCTAAAGCATGCAATGCACTCACTAGGTTCCAATCCCATTCAGGACAGATCCTCATGTGATAAAGTGTGTCAGGTCACTTGCCCCATTACTCAACTCAACTCTTTTAACTAGCAAAGCAGATACTTTACTATAATCAAAAGCTAAAAGAACTTATATTTACATTTAAATTGTTTTGACAGAAAGAGAATTTGAATTATTAGACCACTTTATATCATCAGAGACTAAAAAATCAGTTACATGGAGTTAAAAATCATTAAATGGAGTTATCAGTTGAATTGTGTTTGATGGGCACTATTTGGAGAATGCACACTTCTGAATGTGCATGAAACATTGTCAAAAAAATGGAATTGTTTGGATTATACTGTGTGAACAGTACACATATTTTCTATCAATGAAACAAATTTTCTTTTTAAAAATGGTGATTTATAATTGCATTACACAAAGATATATTCAGTAAAATGTTCTCTATATAATTATGACATCAGATGATGAAGGTAAAGTATAACAATGTTGTAGATCTGTCGTAACTTCTTTTTCCTTAGCTTTATCTCTACATTGATTTGTGCTATCTTTAACTTGTGTTTAAGTGATTTTAATTCTGTTGCTAAAAGCACAATTTGCAATACAGTAAAACCTTGATTCATTGCCAGGGGAGTTATAAAAGAGTTTGGGGATGAATTGAGGGACATTTTTTATAGAAAAACTTTGAAAATTCAAAACAGTGTGGCAATAATTCCAGTGGTGAATTTACCGAGGTGCATTATAACAAGGTTTTACTGTATATGAATTGTCTATGTCTCGCCTGGCAACTATAATCCCTATAAGGCCAGGGGCAGATTTTGGTTTTACTTCTCAGCTTTGGACAGTGTTGTATCAAAATAAGTTGTATGTTAAAGTCGGTTTAGGGTTGAGTCTTATGATGACAACTACAAGAAATTTACTCCTATAGTACCAGTAGGCAAGACATCAATTTATATGTGTTAATCAGTAACCCTTATTATTATTATTATTTTATTTATTTTATTATTATTTAGTATTTTTTGTTGAATACATTTGTACCAAAATTAAATTTCTGGCCTTCATGACCAAGTTGTAAAAACTCAAAAGATGTACTTTTACATTGACTTTTACCATCTAGATTTGATTTCAACTAGGGACAAATCTTAGTGAGAGTTTGTCTGTCTGTCTGTTTTCTTTCTGAAGGTTCAGTGGGATTTCATGGGTACTGCACATGCAAAGGACAATGAATTTAGAAAGACGGATATAAAATTGCATAGGCTAGTAAATTAATGTCAGGTTAATACTCATGCATGTAGAAAACAAAAATTAAAGGCCGATGTCATTATCATGTATTTTTTTATACCCGTATAACCGTACACATGCAACTTCATTCATCAGAATTAAATCAAAATTTTATTGATATTCTTCCAAAAAGTTGCTGTCTAAATGATTGATGATCAATCTTGGATCGTGTTGAAATGCAATAACGATCCGACTGTATGGCAAAAACAAAAGGGCGGATCTAAAACTGTAGAGTCCAACCTGCCTTAAACGACACTTCTATATAAGGGCCACCTGCTTATATAGGCCAGTGGAATTGTATCCCATTTGTTCTTTATTCATATTACTTTAACCTGCATATGAAGGCCACCTGCCTATAAAAGCCACTTTTACTGGTTCCCTTGGGTGGCCTTTATAGACAGGTTTGACTGTATTTACATTTGTGATCAAAACAATCTATTATTTTACCCAAATATGACCAAATTTCTTTTATCGATACTTTAATTATCACAAAACTGATTTATCATAGACAATCATAAAGCTATAAAGCCCATGTACATGTTTATTATGAAATACGGGTATAAAAATATATGTGGTAATAACACACTTGATTTTGCCACGTACGGGGCAATAACCACTTTGAAAATTAAAACCAGGTTTGTTTTTGTTTTTTAGCTCACCTGACCAAAGGTCATGTGAGCTTATGGTATGGTGCAGCGTGTGTATGTGCGTGTGTGTGTCGTTAACACACATTTTCGACTTCTCTTCTGAAAGTACTTGGCAGATTTCAACAAGACTTAGTCAGAAGCATGTCTGGGTCGGTGCAATTCAGATTTGTTCGTGGCGTTGCCATGGCTACCATAACTAGGTCAAGGTGACCTAGGGGTGCAAAAATCTTAAAAAATCTTCTCTTCTCTGAAAGTATTGATTGGAGAAAAAATCTGATGTGATATTTGGCTTCTCTAGGGTCTTAAGCCTATAGTTTGTTCATTTTGTGAAATTCAGACAAAAAATAGGTTACGCGATTTTGCGTTTAATTTTGAAAAAATCATAAAATAGCTTCAAATTGTTATAACTTGACTATTTGACCAGATAATGACACAGGGTTTTCAGTTTTGACATCTTCTTGTTAGTATCTTCAAAATGAGTCAAGGTCAATTGTGAAGGTCGTGACCTAATTTTTTATACTTCTGATTATAATTATTATCTCGAAAACTATAAACTTTTTGTATAGACATTTATTAGCTCACCTGACCAAAGGTCATGTGAGCTTATGGTATGGTGCAGCGTGTGTATGTGCGTGCATGCGTGTGTGCGTGCGTGCGTGCGTGCGTCGTTAACACACATTTTCGACTTCTTCTCTGAAAGTACTTGGCAGATTTCAACGAGACTTGGTCAGAAGCATGTCTGGGTTGGTGCAATTCAGATTTGTTCGTGGCGTTGCCATGGCTACCATAACTAGGTCAAGGTGACCTAGGGGTGCAAAAATCTTAAAAAATCTTCTTCTCCGAAAGTATTGATTCGAGAAAAAATTTGATGTGATATTTGGCTTCTCTAGGGTCTTAAGCCTATAGTTTGTTCATTTTGTGAAATTCAGACAAAAAATAGGTTACGCGTTTTTGCGTTTAATTTTGAAAAAATCGGAAAATAGCTTCAAATTGTTATAACTTGACTATTTGATAATGACATGGGGTTTTCAGTTTTGACATCTTCTTGTTAGTATCTTCAAAATGAGGTCAAGGTCAATTGTGAAGGTCGTGACCTAATTTTTTTTACCTCTGATTATAATTATTATCTCGAAAACTATAAACTTTTTGTATAGTCATGTATATTAGAATGTTGTAGGTATTGATACAACGATCATTTTGATGTATAGAAAAAGGTCATGGGTTCAAAGGTCAAGGTCACAGATGTGAAATAATACCGAAATGGTTAATTATCTCGAATACTACAAACTTTTTGTATAGGCATGTATATTAGAATGTTGTAGGTATTGATACAACGATCATTTTGATGTATAGAAAAAGGTCATGGGTTCAAAGGTCAAGGTCACAGATGCGAAACAACACCGAAATGGTTAATTATCTCGAAAACTATAAACTTTTTGTATAGGCATGTATATTAGAATGTTGTAGGTATTAATACAACGATCATTTTGATGTATAGAAAAAGGTCATGGGTTCAAAGGTCAAGGTCACAGATGCGAAACAATACCGAAATAGTTAATTATCTCGAAAACTATAAACTTTTTGTATAGGCATGGATATTAGAATGTTGTAGGTATTGATACAACAATCATTTTGATGTATAGAAAAAGGTCATGGGTTCAAAGTTCAAGGTCACAGATGCGAAAACAATACCGAAATGGTTAATTATCTCGAAAACTATTAACTTTTTGTATAAGCATGTATATTAGAATGTTGTAGGTATTGATACAACAATCATTTCGATGTATAGAAAAAGGTCATGGGTTTAAAGGTCAAGGTCACAGATGCAAAACAATACTGAAATGGTTAATTATCTTGAAAACTATAAACGTTTTGTATAGGCATGTCTATTAGAATGTTGTAGGTATTGATACAATGATCATTTTGATGTAAAGAAAAAAGTCATTGGGGTTTAGTATTTATGTTTTCTTTAAATCTATCAGCTAGCCATTAGTTATCAGGTGAGCGTATAAGGCCCATGGGCCTCTTGTATTAGAATGTTGTAGGTATTGATACAACGATCATTTTGATGTATAGAAAAAGGTCATGGGTTCAAAGGTCAAGGTCACAGATGCGAAACAATACCGAAATGGTTAATTATCTCGAAAACTATGAACTTTTTGTATAGGCATTTATATTAGAATGTTGTAGGTATTGATATGACGATCATTTTGATGTATAGAAAAAGGTCATGGGTTCAAAGGTCAAGGTCACAGATGCGAAACATACCGAAATGGTTAATTATCTTGAAAACTATAAACTTTTTGTATAGGCATGTATATTAGAATGTTGTAGCTATTGATACAACGGTCATTTTGATGTATAGAAAAAGGTCATGGGTTCAAAGGTCAAGGTCACAGATGCAAAACAATACTGAAATGGTTAATCATCCCGAAAACTATAAACGTTTTGTATAGGCATGTATATTAGAATGTTGTAGGTATTGATACAATGATCATTTTGATGTAAAGAAAAAAGTCATTGGGGTTTAGAATTTATGTTTTCTTTAAATCTAATCAGCTAGCCGTTAGTTATCAGGTGAGCGTATAAGGCCAATGGGCCTCTTGTTTTATTGGTGTCAATGGTATATAAGATTATCAATGAAGGGAAAGATCATATCAATGTACGTGTTGTGATTTGTTAGATTTGCAAACAAGTTATGTTTCTTCTGATACATCTTTTAAAGAGTTTAAAACTTACATGAATATTATCTCTATCAAAACTAGTGTAGAGGGTATGAACACTTGAAAATGAAGGTAAAAAATGTAATATATATTTACCAATGTGAAGGAAATATGCAGTTTTTACATTGCATGGGCCAAAGCTTTTTCGCTTATATTTTATAGTTTTGCATTGCAGGCTGACCAATCAAATTTATTTATTTGTCCAAATTGGTACATTTTTAGTGCTCAAGGTTGCCGTTTGGGTACTTTTTTATCGTTAAGTGTTTGATTTGGTACAATTTCCAAATTTTTATTACTTTTAAAGTGGGGAAAAAACCGTCTAATTTGATCTTTTCATTTGATCCGTCCGTTTATGCATTTTTATGGTTCAAAAACGAATAAATCTGTTGAATTGGTCAGTCCGGCATTGAATTTTTTCTCAGAAAAAGAAATTTATGTTTATTCATTAACTGTAAATATACACCAATCTTCATTTATTCAGACATCATTTTTATAGATGAAGGTTAAACTAGATCTGCCTCTTTGGAACCAAATACCTCCCCCAGCTAAACAATGACCTTGTGATCTTGAAATACACACCTAAATGTATTATCAGGGTTTTAATTTTTGGTAACTATTATATATCTATCATAGGTTTCTAACTCATTCCGTTCCCATTCTCTTTTTTGTCCAAACTACCCGGTAATTACTGCATTTTTTTTACCCTTTCATGTTTAATGGTTTTTAAAACACAAAATTTTGCAGTTTGTCTTGGGTTTCAGAAAAATATGCCTTTATGAAATGGGCTTTTCACAAAGGGACCAAACTATTACCACACTATTCTTGAATTGGAAAAAATGACCTTGCACTGAAAAAAAAATCTAGTACATGCATTCAACTTATACTATGTATTTTGCCAAACTGTAAACTTAAGGACTTGTACATGTACCTACAAAATTAAGTATAATTACAGCATTTCATCCTCATCAGATATACATAGTACCAGTGATGAAAAAAAAATATGTATTTTCCTATACCCTCAACTGCTGGTACATAGTTCTTTGGTGGCTGAGTAGTTTAAACATGGTGATCTTTAGATCACTACCTGCTCACCTCAGGACTGTTCCTAGTGTGAGAAAGTATGTCAGTTTTCTGGCCAAAAGTTGAAGTACTCCAGTTTCTTCCTCCACCATGTACCAATTCCTGAGCCCACTCTTCCATGTAAATGAAATAATCTTGACTAGGGTGCATCACACCATTCCATACAACCAACCACCTAACTCAACCAATTAAACAACCAACCAA
Source organism: Anadara kagoshimensis (assembly GCA_021292105.1). Taxonomy (NCBI): domain Eukaryota; kingdom Metazoa; phylum Mollusca; class Bivalvia; order Arcoida; family Arcidae; genus Anadara; species Anadara kagoshimensis. The sequence continues at coordinate 26,094,465 of CM037858.1, forward strand.
CATACCATTGAACCATCCATCCCAACCAATCAACAAACCAACAAACCCAATCCAACCCAACCAACATAACACTACCAACCAACACTTGTACATAAATATTTCCCATTCACAGGAAACACAGTTCCATCTGGCATAGCCATTAAGTATAAAGGTTCTAAAGATGATAATGTGAATGTTGTCAAGATGGTGGTGGCTCCAGGATCTGCTAAGAAACAAGGACAGTGCTGGATAGCTTCTATGCAAAAAGTAAGTTTTATAAATAATTTATTTACTATTATTGTTGTAAAACAAGTTATAAATATTTGATATCTTGATGACCTGAAGTTTGCAAACTTTAGATTTTCATATTATGGAGAAAAAAAATTGAGAATAATGCACGTTGAAGCAAATGACTCCATATCATTTCAAATATAAATCTAGATGACATTTGTCATAGAAAACAGTTCCCAAATGTAAATTTTATGGGAGGTGTCCTCACAGTTTCATTAACAAACTCTGAAGACCATGGTGACCTAGATGTTCTGAATTAACCTTCAAACCAAATGTGTCTTGCCATAGTGAACCACTTATTTTGTCAATCCAATTCTATGTTAAAGATAGTTTGTTTTGTTGTAGTTACAGTGAACAGTTTTTCATTTTTTTGTTTTTAGAAATTTCACAATTGATGTATTGCTGGCCATGCCTTTTATGTTACAACACTGGCCACCATCACATTACCAAAGCAACTAATGACATGCTAGTGTCAATGACATCATTTAATGGCACAATTCAGGCCGAGTTTTCATTGTTTTTGTGTGTAATTCAAGCATGAAGGGCCTTTGTTGGAACATTGTGGGTGTGACCGGTGGTCTGTCAATTCACACACAATTTGCATTTTCCATATAATATTCAAATTTCAAAGTGTGTTGAATTTTACAGTAGAAATTGTTATTGATAAATACACAATAAATACATTTAACACACATTTCTAATTGTTCTTATACAGGCATTTAAGATGATATATGATACCAGAATATCATACAGACAGTGAATTCAGCAGACGTCATGTAAAGCTAACAGGAACTTGCCAAAGTACCAGACGTTGTCTATTCTAGACTACTGCTTATATAACACTATATATATATAACGGCAAACATTATCTTATATATCTGAATTTTACCTGTAATCTTTTGCTGTTTTGTAAATCGTAACACTTGTTATTCAGCATTAAGGTGACAGTGATTATGTTTGCCTAAAATTACTACTGAATAAAGGTAGTTTCCTTTTGGGAAAAATGACTAAATTTTCCAAATTTGACCACTAAAATCCCCAATACAACAGTGATATACCAGCAGATTAAATATAGTTGTCCTTACCCACAAAATGTTGGATATTGTCACAATATAACAACTTTGTATTTGAGGATCCTAAGCTATTGCGAGCATGCCATTATGCAGTTACATAAAATTTTTCCCAATTTAAAAGGCAGAAGGTAGTTTTAAAAAGTGTACCAAAATCACTTGGTGAAAGGTCCATCTCTTGTGTAGCTCACCTGTGTAAATACTTAATATTCAGCATTATGGTGAAAGATCCATCTGTACTGTAACTCACCTGTGTAAACACTTGATATTCATCATTATGGTGAAAGGTCCGTCTTAACTGTAGCTCACCTGTGTTAACACTTGATATTTATCATTATGGTGAAAGGTCCATTGTTACTGTAGCTCAAATGTGTAAACCTTTAAAACTTTGATATTTAGCATTATGGTTAAAGGGCCATCTTTACTGTAGCTCACCCATGTAAACCTTTAAAATTTTGATATTCAGCATTATGGTGAAAGGTCCATCTTAACTGTAGCTCTCCCATGTAAAACCTCAAGATGGCTGAGATTATCATTTTTATCATAGCTCACCTATGTGAAAGTTCAAAATGGGCTAAGTGGATAATACTTTATGATTGATCTGTCTTTAGCCCATTGCTGTAGCAGTGCAGTGGATAGACATCGACTCCATCAGTTTGAGGTGGCTGGTTTAAATCTGGGGCAGAATCGATGACATTAGACTTAAAAGTAAATGGTGAATACTCTTTTTTATCATCAACCAGCATTTAGTGTCATTTGGGAGCATAGCAGGAAAAGAATCCTTGTTTCATGTGTAGTCAAGACAACAAGATTACTATTATTTCACATAATATACCATTGAACTCTACGGAAAAGCCACTTGGCTATCCACAATGGTGTTTGATGGCAGCCACTTAGCTATCTACAACAGGGTTTGACGCCACTTGTCTATCTACAATAGGCATGTGATCAGTACCTCATAACATTTGTACAGAAAGGTTTGGATAAAAAGGTTACATGTATGTTATAATTCCTTGAATAACATCATGTACGAGTATGTGGGAATTCATCAACTTGTGCAATCTTGTATCCAATAAATATTCCTGTACAAACATCTTAAGGTAACACCTGGTGCACTGATGAACCACATTTGTAATTTAGAGGTGTTGGTCTCTAAATATTAACACATTTTCATTATACCCCCACAAGCTAGTTTGAGGGGGGGGGGGTGGGTATATAGGAATCACCATGTCTGTCTGTCTGTTTGTCGGTCTCCGTGTAAAATTGTGTCCAGGCCATATCCCATCAATGCTTTGGAGGACTCTTATAACTTCACATGAATAATCTTCATAGTCCAAAGGTGGTGGGGGGGGGGTATTTGGCTCTCAATAGACAGTTCTAGTTTCATACTATTGATGTTTTGATGTAAATGAAATGTTATTAACTGTAATGTGTTTAGACATGTTTTTGGTTTACAGTGGCTTTTGGTATCCTCTGTTTTTTTAATGTATTTTTTATACATATACAATATCTAAATCTTAAATCTATTATCTTAATATAGGTTGTATCCATTAAATGTGATTTTTATCCCCTGTCAGAGCGGGGCATGGTAATGGTCATCATCTGTCTGTATGTGCATCACTCCTCTGAAACTGCTTGACAGATTGGTTTGATATGTGGTAGGAATAATTGATATGATATGTAGATATGCATACATGTACTTTATCACAGTGTTGATTTGTCAGTTTTTGGAGGAGTTATGGGACTTAGTTTCCCAAGGTTGGGACATATGGCTGTGCTAGCTATATTGGTTTTAGTTCTGGTTCTGGTCCATCAAGCATTATTTCTATATTTATACATTTATATTTTGTATATTTTAATAAATGTATTTGATACATGTACTGGAAAGTCTTTAACTCAGCTATACTGGAGTTGAAATTTTCTAACTCTGCTATACTGTAGTCAAAAGCAAAATGAAGACAAAGCATTTAGAGATCTTCTTGATCTAAACACTATGATAAAGCACATTAAAGATTTTCATCAACTTGTTATTAAACTGTCCCGATTTTAAATTTTGACAGAATCTACTTGCTGTCCTCGCAAATGACTTTTTTATCATCAATGCTTTTTTGTATACTATATATAACTGACAAATGCTTCAAAAAGAACAAGTGTCTTCCATTTGTGATCATTTAGATTATTTTCTACTGTTTGAATATAAATAAAATTATTTTTAATTTGGTATTTCATCTTAGCTTCAATGGGGTTCACAAGCATACCACATGATACCCCCTAACGTTTTGGGACACAGTTATTTCTGTAAGTTGACCCTTTCCCATAAGAACTATGTTGTTTCTGGAATTTGTCATGTAAATGTTCTCTAAAATGTCGCACACAAATGTTCATAGGTATTGAGCATGTGGTACAATGCTAAAACCCATTTGTAAAATAGTTCGTTCATTTTGTTTTCTTTATTTTTATTGGTGCAATGTTAAATTATAAATGGAAAAAACCAATTAATATTTTTTAAAGTTTCAATAACTATGTGTGTGTGATTTTTTACGTAGACATTTAGTTAACATACCATATTTTTGACTTGATTTAAAGTTTTAAGATTGTTGAAATATTATTTTGACGTTAAAAATGAATCTCAAGGTTAGGGTTTTCTATTTGGGTTTTTTTTTTCATATTAAAATAATTTGAAATTTAAAAACTAAGATTTAATTAGCTCCCTTGGCAAAAGATCATGTGAGTTATATAAGTCCTAAATGTTAATTATAAGAATTAAAATAATTTGTTACTATGTATATATTGGTTCATTCCCGATTCTCCCACTTTTAATTACCTATAGAATTATAATCCCTTAGATATACAATTAAAACAATGGGATTAAGAATATAGTCTGTTTTAAAATAGGGTACCAACTTTGTGAACTCAACTCCATCTAGTTTTCAACCAAAAACCTTAAAACTTCACAGAATGTTCCTATATATATTGATGATGTGCACTTGACTTTAAGGAAATATTTAAAGATTTTTCCCCATTTTTCCAGACTTTGAAACTTAGTCACTTTTTAGCAAGTTTTTGAACTGGGAGTACCTACTTTGTGAACTCAACTTCTCTTACAGTTTTCAATCAAAAACATTGAAACTTCACAGAATGTTTCTGTAAATATTGAAGATGTGCAACTGACTTTTTGGAAATATTTCAGGATTTTTCCCCCATTTTCCCAGACTTTGAAACTTAGTTACTTTGTACTGTATATATCAAAAGATTATCAAAGATGTGCACCTGACTTAATGGCATTGTTCTCCAGAGTTTGAAAAAAGGGTCTCGTCCAGTCCATTCCAATGTAAAGTTTCTGGTGCACATTTTTTTCAATTTACTGTAGCTTTAGAAAATATAATGTTAAATGATTGAGATTTTTCTAATACATATATATATACTTGTTGTATTACTCTTTCATATATATATATTGTCATTGTTGGACCTATTCTCCATTTTTCATGACTTTCTGTGCAGTATTAAAAAAGAAAAAAAACTTGTGCACCTTGCTTTGTGTAATTATTTAAAAATTTTTCCACACTTTACAACCATTAAATAGAAATTTAAAAAAAAAAAACGGGCCCATTGAGCCTTTGACTCATTTTTGAATATTTTTTACATTTAACTTTTATAAAAATTACGGCTGATCAGTGTTATTTGGCTGGCTCCAATTATAATCATGATTCATAAGTTAGTGCTATAATAATAATAATAATAATAATAATAATAATAATAATAATAATAATAATAATATTTATAATAAAAAATAATAATAACAGGTATTTTTTAAAATTTCATTTTCATTTATTTTTTATTTTTTACGTTAAAAAATACAAATACAAATGATATTAACATAAAATCCAGGTAAATGAAGGATAAGGAAATAGACTATAATTACTAAAACAACAGTTAAGACCAATGTTTATATTTACCAGTAATTAAAAGTGGGAGAATCGGGAAGACCCCGTATATATTAATTTACAATTCTTGAGAAGTACAGAGTAATATTTTATGCACTGCTAATTGTAAGTTGAGGTTAAATGTTAAAGCCTATCTTGAGCTTTTTAATTTATCAGGCTGGTGCTTATTTCTGTGGCAATGTGTGAAACAAAACCTGATAGTACATTCCTCTTTGATGAGACAGCATTCATTGTGAGTAAACCCCAGCATTTTTAAGTGACCATTCAGGCCAATTTGGCTTCTTGTTGTTGGTAACAGGAACATTTTGAGATTAAATGGTGGATTTCTTTTTCCAGGAATCACCTTGCAGCCAAGCTGGGGGTTTGGACCCAAGTCCCTTGAATCACAAGTCCTCTGCTTCAGCCACTTGACCACAAGACTCCACACTGTTGTAAATAGTTATGTATAAAGTGTATATGAATTGTATGATATTTAAATAGATTTTAGAGTTTAACTCAAAATTTAATTTAACTCAAATTTAATTTATGTGGAATCACACATTTTACAAGAAACATGTACTTAACAAATATTTGTCTTGCTATTAGAAATCCAGAATACATGCTGGAGTTCACAATTTAGTGTAGCACTGCATTTACTGCCTTTACTACCGGTGTCTTCATTGAATGAAGTTTTTTGCAGGGGTCCAGTAGCCAATGGCTCCTAAATTTTAACCATTTTACCTATTTATAACCGGCATTGGACATTTGAGCAAAAGCCTAGGACAAAAGAGCAAAAAAATATGGACGTTTGAGCGACAATGTAATGGACATTTTGAGCGACAGAATTTTAACCCATTTGAGCGAAGTTCCAAATATATAGTAGACATTTGAGCAACATTTGTTCTTATAAAAATAAGAATTCTTAAAAGAAAATTTTCCTGATATAACTATTAAGTGTTGCAGATTCCATCTTTGCTCAAGCGTGGTGGCTGAAAATTCAGAAAATCAGACTGTAAGAATCTGGAATCTGGAGTAGGAAAGTGGCTAAAGTCATTATTTGGTATTTCTTTTCCGTGTCCAGATGAGATTGAAGATTCCTTTGCTGAAGACTGCATGTCCAATGCACCTGATGATGGAAAATGTACTTAACAGATACATGGTAATTAAAGATTAAAACTGCCGCTCAAATGCCCATCATAAAATACAGGCAATATTAAAAATCTGTTGCTTAAATATCTACTAAAGTGGTCGCTCAAATGTCCACTAGAAGTTCTTTATATTTCGCTCAAATGTCCTGTGCCCTACTACAACTTCTTTTATGAAGTGAGCTGGTCCCTAGTTCAGAATAATTCATCTTTGTTCCAGAAATTTGTTTTTGTTCTGTCTAATTCTTTGTATTTTAAGTGGTTTTGTTTATTAACAGGAATTTTAATTTTATTACGGCAATCAATGTATTAATCATTAAGTAAAAAAAAAAAAGAATTAATTTGGAGAAAAAATAAATTATTTAGAGAAAAATACTCGGATTATTTGAAGAACTCCACAGTTTTATAATACAAGAATAACCTTCATCCAGGTGAAATACATGACCAAAAATATATAATTTAGGGATAATTTTGTGATAACATTACAACAGAAACTGTTAGTATACTTTGTAATTGACATATCGCTGGCCATGCCCACAATGTTCCGATATGGGCCTCCATCACGGTATCAAAGCAGCATCATGGCAGCTAATGAGGTCCTAGTGTCAGTGACGTCAATAAATGGCACAATTCAGGCCGAGTTTTCATTTTGTGTGTAATTTAAGCATGCCAGGCTTTTGTCAGAACATTGTTGGCATGGCCAGCGATACGTCAATTTGTACCCAAAATGTATGTGAAAAGATATGAAACCAAAGAATTTTAAGTTTCATGTTATGACATTCTGTGAATTTATGACATAACTGTTTTCAACATTCACTGAAAATACCTTGGAAATGTTCTCCACAAATGTTATTGGGTACCAGTCACATAGTACACTGGCAAATCCCATTTGTATATAATTTTGTTATAATATTTTTGTACAGCGTGAAAACGCGTACATTGTTGTCACTTTCTCCCAAGATATCGAGCTTCTTTGCTATGAAATTATAAGATATGAGTACACCTGGAAATAGTGCGCCTGGTAAATGAGCGTGAAAGAAGTATATCTGTTTTATCGTGAGATATGTATTCTGAGACGGGTAATGCATTTGGTTACATATGCACATTTGGAATAAATTTTCGGAATACATTTCGGAATCTAGTAAAATATTGCGATGGGATGCACCTAATAATTTCTGCAATTTGGCGAACTGATCTCATGTTTACAGTAAAAAGTAGTTCGAGAAGTTTGCGTCCTACGATGTAAAATCATAACTTTTTATGAAATGAACAGCAACGGCAGGTTGTTTAATTAATTCTTCGCGAAATCTACGGAAATTTAAATTTATTTTGAAGGTTATGATAACGTATTTTGATGTTGAGGCAATTGTGTCATATTTTAAAATGTTTATCGATTAGATTTTACTTTCGTGAAAGGGAGATAATTCGTACAGTGTTGTGTACAGTCGTTTTACCAGTTCCGAACAGGGTTTCATATAAGCGCTGCTGCAGACGTCGTCCACAAGCAGAGGAAATAAAATTTATGTTGTGTAATAATACAAATGTTAACTGATTCCAAAATATCGACACCTGTCCTCAAAAACACGTGGTAGTATGTTTTCTTGAAAAAAGCATTTCCGTGATCACGATTTGTTTACATCGTTAAACTAGGTCACCAACAATCTGTCGACCTTTTAGGAAGCGGTTGAAGTTTAATATTATTTAAACAATTAATGCCCATACATTCAAGTAGAAGCAAATTTAGAAAGTTATTTTGCGATTCCTTTAATTGAACGGGATTGAAATTTTAGATTATTCGGTAGTAAAAATTCGGAACTGGTAAAACAACTACTTCACCATTAACATGAAACGGGAATATTGTGAGTGATAATCAGCAGTTAATTGAAACCCAGATTAACAGCAAATGATCCAGTTACATACAACCGATAGAATGTACCCCCTCATAGCGACGGTAGGATCTGCAAAACTCTTTCTCTCTATCCGAAATGACAAAACGATCGGGTAGCTCTACAACTTTTTTAAATTTTAATTACCGATTGTCTGTTTCATATATTTATGAAATTATTATTTTCTACCATTTAATTCAGCAATACATGGTTTGGTACATTGTTTTTTTTTCAAAAAAAAAAAAAAACATCCGTCGGACTATGCATTGATCGACCCCCCCCCCCCGAATTTTCGGTTATATTCTGTCTTGCCACAACACAATTTTCCCAACTACTGTACGCTGTACAACAGCACGACAGTGCTATGTTTTTTAAATGTGATTTGAATTGGTATATACATGTAAATATCACCATACTATTATAATCAGACTAATCAGCCCACTTAACCCCAATTTTATTTTTTGACTTGGTGGGGGTTTGTGGTCCATAAACGCCCAACAATTCAAAAAATAAAATGGGGTTTAGTGGGCTGATTAGTCAGACAACATACTATATTACTGTGTTACTGTAAATAAATATATCTATTTTTAACTTTAAATGTACATTTTGTTGTTAGTTTAATCTTTTTATGAATATTTAAAACATGTATGTAATATAATGCATGTATGTAAATGTTTAAATAAAAACTATTATCAATTTAATAACTTTGTGTTCTGAAAATCTTTAATACTTGTAAACTTTATTATACCCCACAAACTAGTTATAGTATATAGAAATCACCATGTCTGTCTATCCTCTGTGTGTCTGGGCTATCTTCTAATTCTTTTTGCCAGTTACTCTTTGGACTACTTTAAAACTTTACATGAATAATCTTCATGGTCCAAAGGCGTGTCTTGACCTTGAACCAAGGTCATATCTGAAAGGTCAAAGTCGTAGGAAAACAAACCCTTGTAGATGTTTGGGACATGGGTATTTGTATCTCAAGATACATTTATGGATTTGTTTCATCCTTTATAATATCTCTTAAACTGCAGTGCTAGGGGGTGTCTTGTCACTCTTGTTGTGTGAAGGACATGTTTGCCATATTGAAGACTTTGGCATGGCTGACTAGATAAACATCCCCATAAAACTGGAGATTGCAAAATATGTTGATCAATATTTTTGTGGCATGTTGCTTTAACTTCATCCTAGAACCTTTTCTTCCTCTTTCATTTTGAATTTGTATCAGAATTATATACTTGGCTTTTTATATCGTTTTTAACGTGTGACTGGAAATATTATTCATGGCGAGATTGTTAAGAAAGCTGTTATCTTGCCCATTTAGCTAGTGAACACACACAAAAGCAATTACTTTTGTCTTGTTCTATTTGTACGTTTTCCCTTCATGTACATACTGATTTGTGATGCTGGAATTGTACCGTACCTTTTTAAAACAAGAAACGACTTAATATATCATTTGCTCGCTCCTATCTAACACTTGTAAATACAGTTGCCTCTTTGAAGTTTTCTAGGGTTCTCGAAGGCATAGTTGCTCAAAGCGCGCTAATGGAGATTACATCGTATCTTGCCGCATTTACCAGACTCTAGTGTTAATAAGTTTATCTTTGCTTGACAAAACCATCACAAAAGAAATCAGTTTGTCTTTTTGCTTGACACGTCACATATTATTCATGGATGGTTAATTTGTGAAAATATTAAATGGAAAATCATTTACAAAAATACTCATTCATTCATTTCCACCAGAAACGGCTAAATGTCTTCTATGGTTTACAATTTAAGAACAAAAGGTGTACAGAATTTGTTACAGAAAATCAGTAATAAATTGCTTTTATCCTTCATTAATACTTGTTTGGTTTGAAATTTCACTTGTTTAACTTTGTCAGTTTTCAAATTTTATACTTTTAGGATTATTATTTGGATATGACCGGTATATTTCTGAATTTTATTTGAGTAAACTGCTGTTTCATTTTCTGTGCCTAAGACGTTGGTCATATAGTCTGATCCCAACAAGTCAAAAATTATTGGTCCCAACAATTTTTGGTCCAAAAAATTAAAATGGGGGTTTAGTGGGCTAAGTAGTCGGACTAGACCAGACCATAGTGTGTATAAGTCTATCTTTGCTTGACAAAAGCATCACAAAAGAAATGTTTGGTTTTATGCTTGACAAGTCACATATTAATATTCATGGATCGTTAATTTGTGAAAATAAATGGAAAATCATCTGCAAAAATGCTCATTCATTCATTTCTAATAGAAACGGTTAAATTTCTTCTATGGTATACATTTTAAGAAAAAGAAGAGTGTACTGAGACTTTTACAGAAATTCAGTAATTAACTTCACTTTTATCCTGTATTTATACTTGTTTGGTTCACTTGTTTTACATTGTTTGTCAGTTTTCAAATTTTATACTTTGTTTTTAGGATTATTACTTGGATATAACCGGCATGTTTGTGTTTTGATTTGTATCAACTACTGTTTCATTTTCTGTGTCTAAAACGTCAAAAAAAAAAAAAAAATAAATAAATAAATAAATAAAAAAATAAAGCTTAAAGAGCCACCACTTCTGAAACTAAAAATTGCAGAACTGTAGTCATTACAGAATACGGCTAGTTTGTATGGCCCCTTTTGCCTTCGTTCTTTCGACCTGAACGCTAAGACGGCTTCTTCGCGTTCAGGTCGGAGGAGTGAAAGTACAAATTTGGCCCTGACAGAACACCATAAGTTTGTATACATTCCAGTTTATTTTGATATTTAAATTAATTTGTGTGAAGTCATGTTTTATTTTTTCATAAACAAACAAACGGCTCTCAGACTACTTTTTGCTAGATGATTCTGTTGCTGTTGTTGTTTGAATAACCGTTTTTCTGCTTTGGAAATACGGCTAACTTGGAAATAAATATGGGGTCATTTACATTGGATTCTTCTAAAAATAACTCTTTATCATTAAAACATAAAGTGGCGTATTACTTAAAACCAGTGAGAAAATATTCTCTTTTAATATTTGAAATTCAGGAATGTATACTGATTGCATTTGAACTATGTACAACTTTATTTCATGAATTTTAATATACACATAAGTATGTATCCGTCCCCCATATAAACGACGTTTGTTTGCCTAATTTAGACCCGAGGAAATGACTGGACATGGACAGTCTAAATAAATATTACTTATAAATTATGTCACTTGGTCACTGAGGATTAAAATTCAGAATTATGTCATCATCTTAGATGGCTAAAAGTTGATTTCAACAGAAAATGAATATCCTCTTTTAATTTTTACAAGTTTGATTTGAAAGTTCGCGTGATTAAATAAATTTGTCAGTTTTTCAAAGTATGCACTTTGTTTTTAGGATTTTGTTTTTGTTATGGCAAGTATGTTTTTGTTTCATATTAATAGACTATTGCTTCATTTTCAGGGTCTTAAAAGTTGAGAAAATAGTCTTCTTGGTCAAAATTCCGACTACAAGTAGCCAACGAAACAAGCGTTTAGCTCTTACTTTTTAGTTAAAAATGATATGAAGATGTAGGAGCTTAAAGAACAATCACTTTCCAAACTATAAATTGATTCACTGATGTAAATTTTAAAAAAATCCAAGCAAAAGGATCCCCGCCAGTAGGCATTTTTTATGATTGGAACTTATGTTCAAACAGCCATAACTCGCTGAAAAATGAACAAATGAACTCGGGTTCATGATATGCGCATCTCATCACGGTTGTTTCTTAAAAAGTTTCGAAAAAGTGTTTCGAAGTTTTGTAGAATTATTCCTAACAAGAAGTATCTGAACGAACGGACGGAATTCGAATTTAAATTCCCCTTCTTCCTTCAAAACGCGGGGATAATAATATTACAAAATATTTGTAGTTTAAGTTCATTTTTCTTTGTTTTTGATGTTTTAGTTGTGTTAAGTAATGTTTTGTTATTCATAAACAAACGCCCGGACTAGCTCGATCTTTTAGCCCTCCATTTCGTCACATGGGCTAAATTGTGCTACTGTATTTAGAATAGCAATGTTTCCATTTTAGTTCTTAACAAAAACCGATAGCCTTTCAAACTCAAAGCGCTTTTCTTGCTCGAGAGGTTAAAATACTGCGACTTTAAAATAAATATAGGGTCATTAACCTGAAGTAGCGTGTTATTTAAAACTACTGATGGAATATTTTATTTTATTGTTTGAAATTCAGAAGAGTGTAATGATTGTATTTGAACTATGTACCTTTGTACAGTATTATTTCTCGTATTAATTAGTCTCTTTAATTTTCATATACACGTATGTGGTCCTGTTCAAAACAAACTCCGTATGCTGAATTTATATCTTGAGGAAATGACCGGGCATGGGTAGTCGGAATAAATTTATTTCCAAATTATGTATAAACTTGGTCATTGAGAATTAAATTAACGAAATTATGATATATTTTTTAAAATTCCGTAAAGTAGTTTAGCAGAAAGTGAAATGTCATGCTGAATAAATAAATATGCTTTTTTATTTAATGTCTCATATCTAGTACATGTACGTCACTATAGAATGTTCTGATCTTGCCATTTGAACTGAGTATTACCTTGATCCGGTTGTGTCTTGCGTTTTTCTATCCATGTTTGTTGTACAAATTCGTAATCATTATGGTGTATTGTTTCCCAATAATACGCTATTGAAGAGCTTGTTCCCACTACAGGGACTTTGTACATCGAAGCAGGCTGCTGTTGACTCAGGGATATTGCAAGCCTAGGCTTATCAAGGCCCTCACTTTGAAAAGTTTTATGACCGTCATCACAGTATTGTTGATAAGTTTGATTTCTCTGTGTCCAGGATTGCCCTGGATATATTTGACATCCCATAGTCCTTTCACTTAATTTTGATTACACACTTGGCGGATGTAGCTAGCTTAACAGGAGGTGATTACCCTTCCGGAGCTCCCGGTCTCACTTATCTGGTGGACGTTCACGTGTCTAACCTACCTTGTCAGTTTCAAAGCTTTTACTTTGCTTCTGGATTGTGATTCGGACATGGATTAGTATGTTTGTTTTTGATGATTACAGTCATATTTCATAACAAAAATCAAACTTATCAATTCATGTTTAAACCACAATCCTAAAGCAAAGTAAAAACTTTAAAACTGGCAAATTAGGTTAAACACGTGAACTTCCACCAGGAAAGTGAGACCGGGTGTTCCGAAATGATAAGCACCTCCTCCTGTTTAGTTAATAAATTAAGACATTTCACTTGAAGTGAATGTCGGCGAATTTGCCACAGTTCTTCAAGGTTTATACTCTCTGTGGATAGGTCACATGTTAACGTAATGCTGGAAAGCGGTTGGTTCACTGATTAGCTCATTGTAAATATCATTCAAACAGATAGTGTTTTGTTAATTTGCAACAATCAAACGACAATAAAACATTCTAAAACTTGCCCAATAGGGCAAACTATTACAAGCTTTCAGGAGTCCCCTTATAGATTACAACACACTCTCAAGGGTAGATTAGAAATATTTGCTGCACGAACTTGATAAACTAGTACCCGGTATTAACCGCGGCTAGTACCAACAAAAAGTATTTTCCGTTGCAAGTGTAACGAGAATTGCTGGTGAGACTCTTAACTGAAACATTGTGTAATTAACCATGAAGTAAAAATAAAGCTTTCACATCTTTATTGTTTATTTCAAATTGAAATGTTTTCATCATAATTAATTTACACAATAGAATTATTACAGCAATTGCAAAACAAACTTTTCTTCCTGAGTATGAACATTTTTAATCATTCCTGAGTTTCAAAGGATCTAGAATACTGATTATAATAGAATATAGCAATACAATGACCCTGTCTATAAAGACCACCTGCTCACTCAGGCCACTTGTACTGGTTCCTTTGGGTGGCTTTTATAGACAGGTTTAACTGTATATAATAACTTCCATCAAGAAACCATTCTGAAAATTGTTTATTCTACCTTAATAGACTGAGACTGTACTCTTTCATTTGCAATCTTCTTCAGGTTAACTCTTGAGAGTTTAAGCAGTGGCGTCTTGGGGAAATCTTCAAAGAATAGGTAATACTTGGGCAGAAATGGTCTATATTCAGTTATTGAGGTGAATTCTTTATCAAAAAACTCCTTGAGCTTACTTTCTGATAGTGTCCCTGGTTCTTTTTCTATAATACATGCACAAGGTTGATGAAACATTTCATCGTCTGCTATTGGCACAACCGCCACTTCCTGAACTCCTGGATGATTAAGGATGATACTTTCGAGGTACATTGGAGATACCAAATTTTCACCAACAAGTAACATGTCCGACTTCCGTCCACACGTGATGAATGCCCCATCTTCCATCATCCGTCCGATGTCGTCAGTCTTGTACCATCCAGTTTGTGTAAAAACTCGATCAGTCTTCTCCATGTCGTTATGGTATCCAAGATGTCGGATACAATGTCTGACATAAATCTCCCCTACTGTGTTTACAGGAACTATTTTTCCCATGTCATCTACTATTTTCATTTCGAACCCAGGTAGCGGTACCCCGATGCTATAATCAACGTGAGGATCGTTTTTTGTTATCCGCATGAATGAATTGGCCCCGACCTCTGTACTGCCATACACATTGACGAAATATGAACCAAATTTTTCAAGTATCTTTGAACATCGAGATGGTATTGGTAGTCCAACACATACGATGGTTTTCAAAGATTTCGCCCAATCGTTATTTCTCGATTCATTTTTGATCATTTCTAACACGATTGGTACACTTATCGTTGCAATAGTACATCTTTCGTTGCTGATTGCCTTGGTGACGATATCAATAATCTTTTCCTTGCCCTTCAGCTGTAAGACATTGCTACACGAAACTCGTGTCGCTCCAGTGTAGAGAAATGAAAGTGGATACGCAGCTCCCCAATTAAAAGAATTTGTGTTAAAGAAGACGTCATTTTCATTTGTGTCATAAGTATATGTTAACATATGGCCATTCTCAAGCAAACTTAAATGTGTCTGCATAATTAGCTTTTGGGTTCCTGTGCTTCCAGATGAAAGAAGAATAGCTGCAACATCATCAGGATCCAGATCCTGTAATTTGGTTTCCAAAGCAACAGTCTCGCCACGTTTAAGGACATCTTTTATAACAAGAACATTCTTCTCTTGTTGTATTCCACGGGACAATATCATATACTGTAAAGAAGGAACTTGATCACTTTTGACCTTGCCTCCTTCCCCAACACTCTGAATAAAGTGAGTAGATATACCCCAGTTAATATCATCTTGACCTGGATCAAATAATATAGCTTTACAGTGTTTACTTTTGACTAAAACATTTAAAATATCTGTACCATCTTGTCGGTTGAACATAAAAAGTAATGGAATCGCCCCGATCAGCTGTATTCCGAACGTACATACCATCCATTCTGGACCGTTTGGTAAAGAGACAGCTACCATATCGCCTTTAGTGACTCCAATATTTTGTAATCCTTTTGCAAATAAACGAGATTGACATAAAAGTTCCAAGCGCGTAATGGATGTCCTGTTTCCATCTAAATCATAAACGACACAAGCCTCCCTCTCAGGTGACAATTCTGCTAATATCTCAAGTCTTTCCTTCACAGTTTCGTACATAAACGGAGTTTTCAGAGGAGTATGATGGTAGCTTAATTTTCGGATATCCATTTGCGATATAGAATGGACTATGTCTGTCTCAAATAATGTTATGTTACTGTGCTTATCTACCTGACATATGTGTTAACAAGGATATGTTTTATTATTCATACTGTATTATAATACGACAGCCGTGTCATAACATGATATTATGTATAATACGCATAAAATAGTGATGTCACGAATTTGCGAATATAAACGTATTGAATAGAGAAGATATCGTTGTGGGTCAAACGAAAAGAATATTGTATTTCCCTTGTGATTTGACACCTATGGTTGACAAAATGATATACATGATATTATGATATACTCTATCTTAAATTTTAAAAATAAAAAACAAACATACCAAACCATGTCCAAACCACAATCTCAAGATAAAGTAAAATCTTTGAAGCTGGCAATAAGTTAAACATGTGGACTTTCACTAGGGAAGGGAGGTCGGTTCCCCCGGAATGGTAAGCGCCTCCTGTTAAGCTAGCTACATACGCCATGTGTAATTTGTAATTTTGAAGCTGGGTGACAAACGTGACGTTTCCAATTTTGCTACATGTATTTAAAACTTTTCTTTCCTATGCAGTAATATCCCTGCTTCTTCTATTTACGATGAATTTGTTTCATAGTTAATACACTATAATATAAATTGTTCAACTGTTCAACGCACCAAACTGGATACAAATAATTGTCGATTCAATGATATTAATATTGCAAGTTTAGGCTTATCAAGGTTCATAAAAAGTTTTATGGCCATCATCACAATATTGTTGAAAAGTATGATGTCTCTATATCCAAAATTATTCGGGATATATTTGACATCCAAAAGTTTCATTTTCTTTTTACAAGCAGTGGATGTAGCTACACAAGAGATTATCCTGAAGCACGCGGCGACACTTCCCTAGCGAAAGTTCACGTGTAAACCTTTGAAAATTTTTACTTTGCATTTAGATTGCGACATTTGATGGTATGTTTGTTTTTTATTTGAATAAAAGGATGTTATAAAGGACTGTGGCCGACTAAGCAGCTTATATAACAAGTGATGACATAACAAATAAACTCATATAGACAACCACTCAAAAACTCTAGATGCAATAAACAGCTTAAACAAAAAACTTAATGACAGTTCGTATACATGTGCAGCTGTGTTTATACTGGCAACCTTTAATTATAGTTACGTTAGTGTAAATTGTTTACTGGTATAGAAATTCTATAGCTGATACAGATTTTCCGTGATAACTTTTACACTAGCGTGTTTCCTCAATTGAAATGAAATAACCTATGCATGCATTCCAAAAGGAAAAAACAGTATTCCCTTTTGAAAGCATTCCCTGGTGGTACAGACAAACAACATTGACCTGTCCGCTTGACCTTTGCTTTAAATATTCATTATGGACGAGTAAATTTAAGTAATAATGATCGCTCGTGTATATTTCGTCTATATGATGAAAACATTAATCATGGACAATGTGTATATGTGTGGACCATCCTGTATGAATAGACTTAATGAAACGTCAAACGGACAGGTTAATGTTGCCTACCCGAGACAACAATTTATAGGCAGACTGGTGCGTTATCATAGTTAACGCGCTTGACCTACTTACGTACACGACACGTGTAGATCAACCTGTAAAACATGGATGATCTAAAAATAAGCTATCAAAATACACCTTTGAAGGACGGTTTTATATACCAAACAGTGAAAGAGAGACTGGAAACGCTTGCAGGACTGTCACCAGAGAAGGAAGCTTGTGTTGTTTATGATTTAGATGGAAACAGGACATCTATTACACGCTTGGAACTTTTATGTCAATCTCGTTTATTTGCAAAAGGATTACAAAATCTTGGAGTCACTAAAGGCGATATGGTTGCTGTCTTACCAAACGGTCAGAATGGATGGTATGTACGTTCGGAATACAGCTGATCGGGGCGATTCCATTACTTTTTATGTTTAACCGACAAGATGGTACAGATATTTTAAATGTTTAGTCAAAAGTAAACACTGTAAAGCTATATTATTTGATCCAGGTCAAGATGACATTAACTGGGGTATATCTACTCACTTTATTCAGAGTGTTGGGGAAGGAGGCAAGGTCAAAAGTGATCAAGTTCCTTCTCTACAGTATATGATATTGTCCCGTGGAATACAACAAGAGAAGAATGTTCTTGTTATAAAAGATGTCCTTAAACGTGGGAAGACAGTTGCTTTAGAAACCAAATTACCGGATCTAGATCCTGATGATGTTGCAGCTATTCTTCTTTCATCTGGAAGCATGGGAACTCAGAAACTAATAGTTTATACGCATTTACATTTATTAGAAACAGGGCATACGTTTGTTCATGCATTTGAATTGAAAGAAAAAGATGTCTACTTCAACGCAAATTCTTTTAATTGGGGAGCTGCGTACCCATTTATATATTTATACACTGGAGCGACAAGAGTGTCATGTAGCAATGTCTTACAGCTGAAGGGTAAGGAGAAGATAATTGATATCGTTACCAAGGCAATCAGCAACGAAAGATGTACTATTGCAATGATAGGTGTTCCAATCGTTTTAGAAATGATAAAAAATGAATCGAGAAATAACGATTGGGCGATATCTTTGAAAACCATTGCATGTGCTGGCTTGCCGATATCCTCTCGATGTTCCAAGATACTCGAGAAGTTTGGTGAATATTTCGTAATTGTGTATGGCAGTACAGAGGTCGGGGCCATTTCATTTTTACGCAAAAGAAGTTGCGATCTTCATGTTGATTATAACGTCGGAGTACCTATGCCAGGGTTCGAAATGAAAATAGTAGATGACTTGGGAAATACTGTACCTGTAAACACAGTCGGTGAATTATATGTCAGACATTGTATCCGCCATCTTGGATACCATAACGACATGGAGAAAACGGATGAAGTGTTCACGCAAACAGGATGGTACAAAACGGATGACATGGGCAAAATGATGGAAGATGGAACATTTATTGTTTGTGGACGAAAATCCGAAATGCTAGTTGTCGGTGGGAATTTGGTATCCCCAATGTATCTTGAGAGTGTAATTCTTAGTCATCCTAAGATTCAGGAAGTTGCGGTTGTGCCGATAGCAGACGATGAAATGTTTCATCAACCATGTGCGTGTATTATAGCAAATGAGCCAGGAACACTGTCTGAAAATGAACTCAAAGAATTTGTTGAAAAAGAATTCACCTTATTAACAGAATATAGTCCATTTCTACCAAAGTATTACTTATTCTTTGAAGAGTTTCCAAAGACGCCACTGAACAAACTCTCACGAGTTACTCTGAAGAAGATTGCTAATGAAAGAGTACAATCCCTTTAGATAAACCAAAAACTAAAGGAATGTACGTTCACGTATTTAGATAGTATTTTTACAACTCTTTTAATACTCCATTATATGTATGTATTTATATAAATCAGTTTTTTTATTTTATTTAATCGGATGCGTTTCTATTGTTGATAAATTTTTTGCCTCACATTTTATTTAATTTTTTATTGGGAATTGTACATTAGTCAGTACTGGAAATAATTTTAAACTCTGCGGGATCGTTTTATCATTTAGGAACGGAAATGTATTCTCATGTTAAATTTTAGTCACATTTGTCTATTATTAAATTTGAATTTTGATACAGTTGGGTTTTATTAATTTTTTGGGGATGGGGTATGGTCTCAAAAGTGACACCTTATCACTACAAATAAGTTACAAACAGTAGTTTAATATCGTTAATAAGAATACTCGTTAAGGGGATCTATTCATACTCACAATTTTTTCATGTGTTAGCAGATAGTTTTACATCGTCTGTATGTAAATGCCACAACACTGTATAGTAATGGATAAGTTGTTGTCAGCGGTAGCTTTCAAAGTAGATTGTAAGTCCAAAAATGACTGCCTTTAATTTTTGTAATTTTGTGTACAGTCTATCCTGCCTTAATGACCACCTGCTTACAAAGCCCAGTAAAATTGTATCCAAATGGTTCTGTATTCTATTATTTGAACCTGTATATAAAAGCCACCTATCCATAAATATATCCACTTTTACTGGTTACCTTGGATGGCTTTTATAGACAGGTTTGAAGTTTTAGTTAGGACATTTCGGTGGATTCTGGTCTGTCTATAAAGTGGTTACTAAGGGAAGAGCAGTAACCAGGATTTGATAACGATATATTGAATTTAATTGATGTTTTGAGTTATTGTTATTTATTGATTAACATTATCTATAAGTATTCAAATAACAAACTTACTGTTTGTACTTTGTACTGAATTAACATTATATATTTTTTTAATTACAGTATAACTTCGATAACTCGAAGTGCACGGGTCTTCGGTGATTACTTCGAGTTATCGGGGTGTTCGAGTTTTCGAAGTTGGAGAATGACACCATAATATAGACTTTCATTTCTGTAATATGTAATAATCAGTTTGAGAGTGGTATTCGAGATATCGAAGTTCGTGTTATCGAAGTTCTACTGTAACATATATTGCAAAATAGTTTATACCAGTGTTATAACATTAGTGTGTTGCATTTTACACGCATTATGCTATATAAATTTACCATTATTACTTATTTTCTGAATTCATTTTTCAATAAAGTCAATATAAAAAACTTTGTTCATTCAGTTCTTAATACTAAAGGTGTCGGACTAGTCTAAAGCACAAGCTAACGGATCACCATAGTTTACATTCCACCCTGATAGATCATCTCAGAACCTTTATCAGTTAACATGCAGAATGTCGGTTGTTTTTTCCGGGCACTCTGGTTTCCTTCACCATCTTAGAACTGATTTTCTCCTATGACAAGTCATGTAATATAGAAATATTCCACTGAAGATACTCATGGTGGATATTTCTTTCTTGCATCCCAGATAAAAAAATCCATAAAAAAGAGAGGGGCAAGATATCTCCATCTTGTACCCCCTATGCAAGATAGCCTACACGCTGTTTATCCCGCAAAATTTTATCAACAAAATCGAGGTGTATCGATAAGTTTAAATTGATTTTAAATTGAAAAATTGTACTTTCTGATGCAAGAAATAGAATCAATCACTACTTGTAATGCCAGATAAGGAAATCTCAAGCCTCGTCTCTGACTGAAATGTTCAACCCCGAGGGTGAGATTTCCCTATCCTACATGGATACTAATAATGGATTCTTATTGTGAATAAATTTTAACTGACGTAAATCACTATTATGCACCACATTTCTTAACTATGGATTTTGTGTTGATATAACACCATATAGGCAGACAACATTGACCTGTCTGTTTGACCTTTTATTTAAATATTTATCATGAATCAATATATTGATATTTTGGAAACATTACTAATTCTTCTACATCATCAGAAATACTCACTTGATAGGGTAAAGATATTAACGTGAATCCTTGCACTATAGGTCAATGTTTTTTACCTATATAAATATGTGTATGTACAGCCCCCCCCCCCTCTTATATAATAACGAACCAAGGTTATGGAAGCTCAGTTTGGCAAACCAATAAAGGAAGTTTGTATACATAAAATTAAAACAAACAAAATAAATAGAATTGGAAATGGGCATTTATTTAAATGCCAGAAAAACATAAAAATCAAAGTTACTACTGTAACATACAAACTGAACAAATTACATAATAATATGTAATAAAATACAAAATACACATATCGCATAATTGTACATTACTGAAATACCTACATACATTGAATAAATTACATAATATGTAATAAAATCTAAACTACATATATCCAAGGATGGTACATTATGACAAAAAATCTCTGAAAGGATTACATAATTTTGTACAAATAAAAATACCAAATGTAACGTGTACAGACTATTTTTGTGTAAAAAACAAAACATAATTGAAATAGGTTGCCAAATCTGGGGGAAGAACCGCCATAATCCCCCCAGATCACATAACTTTGGTGAGTAACAATGGCAAGTAACGAATATGAAGTATAAATAGGAAAATGAAAAAAATTAATAGGACGGCAAAAAATTCCAATTAAACTGTCTGTAACCATTCCAAAGGAAGCCATACACTAATGTAATGGCACATATGTAGTGTACAGGTCCTTTCACAAAATAAAATCACTCATTAATTTCCATAAAGAAAGTTCACCCCTTAGTAAAGATATATCTTACAGAATTCCAATCACAATTTATTCATTTATTCAAATTAATAAATTATTTTTTCCGATAATCATTTCAGTGACATTAGTATTGTGTTGAACCACCTTGAGCTTTTACAACAGCTATTATTCTTTTTGGGAGACTCATATAGTTGCTTACATAAACTTTTTGGGGTGTTATACCAATGTCTTTACACATTCCTTAGCGAAATGTATGTCTTCGGATTGTCCATTGCAACATTCAATTTATTTCATAGATTTTCTATTGGATTCATATCGGGTGAATTTCATTCTCGAGTTGAATTGTTATTTCTTTCCATGTTAGTTAAACCAGCATTTTTTAATGTAACAATCTGCATTCTAACCTAATTGGGAACACGCATTTTGTAAGAGCTGTAAAAAATAGAAAAATACTCAGAAAAGAAGTCATAACCAGAGTACAATGACTCCATTAAATTGACAAATATGCAAGTAAGTCATGCATAAAAGATTCTGAACCAAAATTTGAAATGTCAAAAGAATGTAGAAGTTAACACTTACCTCAGAAAAGTTGCTTTATCTGGTTATGGCATTGCATTGTCTGATTTTGTGTTTGGTGAGAAATTTCATTCCTGTATCTGTGTACTATATCAAATTGTTATTGACAATGCTTATGAGTAATTTTCTCAAAAGTTTTACAATATAATTTATATTCCGAAATGGTATTATGAATATCAATATATATATTTGTAATAGCAAAAACAATAGAAAAAGTTTGCAGCAATTTTTCTCCCTATGGAAATATTGTCTGATTGTTTTTAGAAAAGATTTTAGGGGGGAGAAGTGTTTATAAAATTACTTTCAAACTGTGCAGATTTTTGCTATGCATTGCCAAAACAAAGAAAATATGGTAACAATATTTTTAAAAGGGGGTGAACTTTCTTTATGGAAATTACGGAGTGATCTTATTTTGTGTAAGGACCTGTATAGTTGTATGGTAAGGGAATCGGTTGACAAAACAAAAGGAATGAAGTTACAAGCAAGGCAGCTATCTCAGACAGTCTATGAAAAAATAACATGTAAAGATTAATTACCAAAAATGACAAGGAAACACACTGCAAAAACACAGCAAGGCAGTAAGGCAGTGAGACAGGACAGTAACACAATGGAACATATCAAAACATAAATACACAATGTAACATCTCAAAAAACAAATATAATGAAACACATCACAAAAACTGTGGAATATCGGACAACACAATATGATGAAAAAACATTAAAAGAAAATAACATAATGTAAATATATGGGAAAAGTAAACACATTAATACAATGGAATGATTAAAACATAACATTAATACAACAGAAAATATCAAAACATTAATACAATGGAAATATCAAAATAGAAATGAATACAACGGAATATATCAAAATGTTTATACCATGGAACATCTGAAGATAAAAATGATACAACGGAACATATCAAAAATACTAATACAATGAAACATATCAAAACATTAATGCAATGGAACGTATCAAAACATACCATTAATACATCGAAACATATCAAAACCTTATAACAATGGAAACTATCGAACTTTTGTAATAGTGAAGGAAAAATCTCAAAATTTTAAAGCAGTGGAACATATAAAACATTTAAGTAAAAGAACAGGACATAATAAATGGAAATCCGCAAAACAATAATTTAATGGAATATATGAAAACGGAAACACAATAGCACATATGAATATAGCAATGCAATGAAACCTATAATTGTCAGAACTGTAACATGATAAGTGAACATTTCTAGCAAAGATGCAGCTTAACATGTCGAAACATTACTATAATGAAAAGAAAATGACGTTACAATGTACCAAATCAAAATATAATCAACACATAACATGAAGAAATACGAACAAACAGGCATGGAAATGTAAAGAAATGATAATGCAATCACACATACATTTAAACAAATCTATGTTGGAAAGGAATGGAGCAGGATTGTCTTAAAAAAATAACTGTCTCAGACAGTACATAGAAACAAAAATTGAATGAAACATTATGTAAACATTTAGAAAATACAAACTTACGAGCAATGACAATCGTAAAATAACAAAATGTACATGCATTGGTAAAATACTGTGCGTATAAACTGCCAAAAATCGACAAACAAGAAAGTTTGGCCAGTCTATCAAAACATCATGTAATAATGCTTGTATGTAACAGTGCTTGTATGCACAGAGAAGAAATTAATAGGCATAAAAATAGACGTCAAAAACATGTTATCAAGATGAAAACTTTGACAGAGTAAGAGTTTGGAGTAACTAAATTATTGAAACAAACTAAATTTATAAGAAATATATCGAAATTTTGTAATAGTGAAGGAAAAATCTCAAAATTTTAAAGCAGTGGAACATATAAAACATTTAAGTAAAAGAACAGGACATAATAAATGGAAATCCGCAAAACAATAATTTAATGGGAGATATGAAAACAGAAACAAAATGGTACATATGAATATAGCAATGCAATGAAACCTTTAATTGTCAGAACTGTAACATGATAAGTGAACATTTCTAACAAAGATGCAGCTTAACATGTCGAAACATTACTATAATGAAAAGAAAATGACGTTACAATGTACCAAATCAAAATATAATCAACACATAACATGAAGAAATACGAACAAACAGGCATGGAAATGTAAAGAAATGATAATGCAATCACACATACATTTAAACAAATCTATGTTGGAAAGGAATGGAGCAGGATTGTCTTAAAAAAAACTGTCTCAGACAGTACATAGAAACAAAAATTGAATGAAACATTATGTAAACATTTAGAAAATACAGACTTACGAGCAATGACAATCGTAAAATAACAAAATGTACATGCATTGGTAAAATACTGTGCGTATAAACTGCCAAAAATCGACAAACAAGAAAGTTTGGCCAGTCTATCAAAACATCATGTAATAATGCTTGTATGTAACAGTGCTTGTATGCACAGAGAAGAAATTAATAGGCATAAAAATAGACGTCAAAAACATGTTATCAAGATGAAAACTTTGACAGAGTAAGAGTTTGGAGTAACTAAATTATTGAAACAAACTAAATTTATAAGAATATATCGAAATTTTGTAATAGTGAAGGAAAAATCTCAAAATTTTAAAGCAGTGGAACATATAAAACATTTAAGTAAAAGAACAGGACATAATAAATGGAAATCCGCAAAACAATAATTTAATGGGAGATATGAAAACAGAAACAAAATGGTACATATGAATATAGCAATGCAATGAAACCTTTAATTGTCAGAACTGTAACATGATAAGTGAACATTTCTAACAAAGATGCAGCTTAACATGTCGAAACATTACTATAATGAAAAGAAAATGACGTTACAATGTACCAAATCAAAATATAATCAACACATAACATGAAGAAATACGAACAAACAGGCATGGAAATGTAAAGAAATGATAATGCAATCACACATACATGAAAACAAATCCATGTTGGAAAGGAATGGAGCAGGAGTGTCTAAAAAAATAACTGTCTTAGACAGTACATACAAACAAAAATTGAATGAAACATTATGTAAGCATTTAGAAAATACAGACTTTTTATTATAATGTTTACGTTTATTGGCATAGAAAGATACATAATGATACATTTTATAATATTTCATATATAATACATATATAAATACATATCAATAGACAGCAACAACGGTTATACACCGTGATCATTCAATAATAACAATACGTAAGGCAGTTATACATCGTGAATGTCCAAGTTCAGTAGTTATAACTAAAGGTTACTCACGCGTGTTTAAAGAGACACGTGTAACTTAAATGGAATATATTAATTTTTGTGGAAGTGTTCAAAAGTAAATACTTTATATAATTTTAGAAAATACAGACTTACGAGCAATGACAATCGTAAAATAACAAAATTTAAATGCATTGGTAAAATACTGTGTGTATAAACTGCCAAAAATCATCGACAAACAAGAAAGCTTGGACAGTCTATCAAAAACATCATGTAATAATGTAAACAGTGCTTGTATGCACAGAGAAGAAATTAATAGGCATAAAAAATAGATGTCAAAGGCATCAACATGAAAACTTTGACAGAGTGATAGTTTGGAGTAACTAAATTATTGAAACAAACTAAATTTATAATACCTTAAGCACTAAGCACATTGTAAAATAAAACTGAGAATGACAGCTGTCTCAGACAGACAATCAAATAAAGTATACAATGTACAAGTGTAGGCCTTTGTTGAGGATGAAAACTTAATAATATATTTGGGACATATATATACAAACAGAGGAATTAAAATGACCGCGCCCTTTTCTATCATATGAAGTAGAGCGAGCGAACCAATGTCTTGCTGTCTCAGACAGTCGAAGGCAACAATACAAGTAAATCATACATCCAACGTATTAACCCGTATATATCATTTAAATGCGTTTGACCGCCATCTGCCCAGAGTTTGGATCCGCAGCTCGGAAGAATTATGTTGAAATGCACGTGTTGCATTGCCAATGTGTAAACTATGAGGTTTATAAAGTGTAGGATCTAAATTGCAATATTGAATAATTTGTTTAAATATGGAGCAAAACATGGTGGATGTTATGGGTTTGCCACTCCAGTTGACAAAAAGGTAATGAAAAGGAGTAAGGGCACGTTTCTTGACATATCTTCTGAGACAGAGCACGGGACAGTAGGGTTTTTGTAATTTGGAAAGGCGTAAAGTGATGCCCTGTTTGGAATGGAGTCTAACAAGAAGTGTAGAACCTTCAAAACTAACATCCTTTAGTTGTAAAGTATGCTCAGAGGTACTGCAAGTTGTATATTCACTGCAGCGGAGCATATGCGAGCAGTAACATAGAGGTCATGAGGAGGCAATCATAGGCATTCAAGTAAATATGGCGACATGCATCAACAAGACGGTGGAGAAGGCAAATATTAATTTGGTTGGCGGATATCACCCATGTTAGATTTTGCTGCAATGTTATCAAGGCCCTTCAAAAGACGTTTTATGAGCACATGAGGCATTGGATTAATGTCACCTTTCAGTACATTGATATATCCAAGAGCAGCTGATTTTGTCCTAATAGAGGAGGCACGTAAACCATTCTGATACATAAATGCGATAAACTTGGACAGCCTCTTTACCGTAATCGGTTTTCTGAGATGACGGTGGCAGAAACTTTGAAACTGTTGAATGGCCTGTGTGTATGTTTGTTTAGTAGATGGAGCGAAGGAGTGTTGAATCAAATATGTGATAGTTAATTTGAAAGTGGCTGAACGATCTTGTCTTCTACAACAGTTGGATGGGCATCCGTATCCGGTGCCAGACGTTGAAATTCTTCCACCTGAAACCGAGAAAGTAAATCAGCTAATATATTGCTTGAACCCGGAACATGAACAGCATGAATTAAAATATTATGAATCATGATTAGAATGGTCAAGTGTTTGATGAGAGACATGACTTCTGGGTGTCTGGATATGAGGGAATTTAGGATGTGTATCAAAGCTTGATGTCTGTATGGAGAACAATACATTTGTTCCTAAAGTAATGAGCACAAGTAAGTTACAAAATTCAATACAATTGAAAATAATTCCTTATATGTAATGTCTTGAGTACTGATGGCGGTGGGTCATTTACCATAGAACCAATGTGTGTCAAATATAGCACCAAAACCCAAAGAACCTGCAGCGTCAGTGAAAAGATGCACAGAGGTGGAGGTAACCCATCTTTCTGGAGCTAGGATATTAACACCATTAAAATCATTGACAAAGAAGAGCCAAGCAGCCAAATCTTTACGGCTTTCCTTATTTAACGTGACCCTGTGGTGTTGTCGTTTAATACCTCGTGTGAGATCAATCAAACGACGCAAGAAAGGACGGCCAGGTTTAACGACTGAGCAGCAGAAATTAAGTAAACCAATAAGTGATTAGAGATTCCGTAAAGTAATTTTTCTGCAGCGGTAGTATTGTGTAAGCAATAGGTGGACATGAGACAATTTGTCAGATGGCAAACGGGCTTCCATGTTAATGGAATCTAGTTCGAGACCTAAAAATGTAAGACAGGTGGTTGGCATGACAGTTTTTTCTTGTTTGATAAGGACACCCAAAAACTTGCACAAAGATAAATAATTTTGAAGGTCTGTAGCACAACTAGTGGTTTGTGATTTGCCCATGAATAAGAAGTCGTCTAATATGTGAAGGACATTTCGCATATTATAATGGGTTTTGCAAATCTATTGGAGACTTGAACTGAATCGTTCAAAAATAGCACAAGAACTTGATGCCCCCATAGGCAGACATTTGTCAAAGTAAAATTGATTATTCCAAGACAAACCCAACAACTCGAAATCGCCAGGGCGTATAGGAATTAAACGGAAAGCAGATTCAATGTCAGTTTTAGCCATCAAGGTACCAGGACCAAGTTGTAATGTGAACAGCATCATCGAAACTGGTATATTGTACTGTTGACAGCTCGTCACAAATAAAGTCATTTATAGAGCTGTCAGCAGGGAAACTTAGATGGTGGATCAAACGATATTCATCAGGGGATTTTTTGGGTACAATGCCTATGGGACTGACCCAAAAGTTATCAAAAGGAGGTTGAGAGTAGGGCCCAGCAATACGACCTAAATCCAGTTCCTTCTGCAATTTAGTAGTAACTATTATTGGAAATTCAAAGCAGGAACGCAAGTTACTAGAAAAACGAGGCCCTATGTAGCCTAAATGAAAACCGTAAGAAAAACCTTCTTACGAGTACTGATCATGTTCATAACCAGTGACCAGGGAACGAAAAGTATCACCTTGATTGGCGTTACAGGGGCAACCGAACGTTTAAGATCGGGTGGTACCAACTTCAGGTTGCAATTTGTCTGATGGTAATTTTGTTGGCTGTGATTGGGTGGGATTAACAAATTTGGTGCAGGAGACTGCTGAGTGGTTACCTCGACATTTCCCACAAATGTGTCGGAATCAGCAGTCTCTGTTGGAGCAAATGCCAGACTTGTTGAAGGTCCAACAGGTTTTTGAACAGAAAGGTATCCTGGTATCTACCTGCCTGATTTCTGTGGTTCCCATATTTGGAAGCTGTGGGAAAGGAGGGGGCACGAAAGGGCTGAGGCGATGCATACTTGATCCAAAATTCTGTGTGGATGGTGTCCCAAGGGAGTTGGTGAAATGAGTTAGCTCGTAAAGAGCTGAAGGACTGGTCATAAAAATAAAACCCCAACTCAGGTTGCCTAGAAGCTAAATCGCTAATATTTCCATATAGGACCCTCAGTGTGATGTTTTGCTACACAAATGGCTGCATATTTGATAAATGCAGTGGTCCACATATCAATGTTGAATATCTTTTTCTGTTCTGTGGTTGATACCAAATTGATAATAGATTTGGATGAACCAAGTTCTAAATGGTATTCTGGGTCGGAGAAATGCTGTTGTGTTGGTAATAAAACCGACAAATTGATACCAGCTTGAATTTTCTTGCATATTTTTGCTGGCATTTGATCAGCTATTGAACAAGCTAGATCGTGACACTTACCAAATTGTGTCATATAATCAAAAGAGTCATCTGAACTAGAGCTATTATCAGATGTTGATAAACTGTCGTCATCGCCCGAAGAGGAAGATGATGAGGACGATGGGCTTTTGGTGGTCCTTTTCTTATGGTATTGTTTTGAGGATCTCCTTGATCTTTTTTGGTCGATGCCGAGATCTATCTGGCGAGGAATCTAAATCAGAGCTGGACGACTGTGGACGTCGTCGGCTCTTCAAGGCAAAAGCAATGTTGTTGTGTCCATTTTTGTGCTCTCTGTGGCCGACCCATCAACCCGAGAAGATGTTGATGGTACTGTTTCAGGTTGAAAATTTATTTCAGTTGAATCTGATGGTGCTGGCGTGTAACGCTTGCGAGGCTTACGAGTTCTCTGTGGACGACCCATCTGAAAAAATAAGAGAAATCACTAAGAGCACATTAAAGATTTGGAAGAAACATTCCACTGAGGAAGAGTCGCATTCCTGCATAAATGAATTATGGGTAAGATAGTCATTCGAACATATTTATTGTAAGAATGAAAATAGTCATTCCAAATGTAATAGGAATGAAGGTATTCCTCACAAGACTGAGGTAAGATAGTCATTCCAACACACTAAACGTTAGAATCAAAATAGTCATTCCAATGATACGGGAATGAAGGTATTCCTTACTTGTTATGAGGTAGATTGAGTCATTCCAACAAGCGAAATGTAAGAATGAAAATACTGGGTACCATTCCAGTGCAAAAGGAATGAAGGTTTTCCTCACAAGACTATGAAATACAAGAGTCATTCCAACAAACTAATTGCAAGAATGAATACAGTCATTCTGATGTAATAAAATTGGGAATGAAAAAATGTCAATCCTATATAGGAATGAAAAATGATTAAAGTATATACATGTACATGTAGGTAGAACAAATCATGCAAAACATATATAAAAATGACATCCCAATTGTAAAAATTGACATGGCAAACATAAACCACTGGCAAAACCCCAACACTGTGAATGTAAGATAAAGTGTCTCAAAGATGAGATATCAAAATTAATTATGAAATTGAAAATCAAAACTATATATATATATAGTAAGGGATTAACACACTAAGTCTACATGAAGAAGTAAGAGATTAACGCACTAAATCTACATGAAAAAGTAAGAGAGATTAACACACTAAGTCTACATAAGGAAGACTAAAACAAATTATACATCACAATGTAACTGTGAGCATGAGTAATACCACTGGGTGACAGTTGGATGCATAGAATCATGAGAATGAAATAAGTATTTCCTTAGCTTAATTTGGTAAAATATATTTTGGTCCTTTGGGTAGCTTTTCAACATCTTCAAAACAATTTTGGTTTCATAATTTTGGTCCAAGCACTACTGATGAGGAATTGTATTCCGAAACGGCCGTCTAGTGCTGTAACATTAAAACTGGTATAATATGTAATCACACCAAAGATGAAATAAATAATACAAAAGTCGTTTGTATACAGCAACGATAGCAGCTCTGACATTTCTAAAATATTTATGGTATCCCACGGTGTTTAAATGTACACCATCTGGACACATTTCCTGATAAAGTGCCGCATGACAAAAAAGTCCTTTGTGTTTACGAAACGTTGCAACAGGCAGGTGTGCAACTTGTTGTGCTAATAGCCGATTGGTTTCGTCAACTCTAACATTAATCAGATCAGTGTTTATATAATGTCTGAAATGCCTAGACGATGATGGTGGTAACCGGTGTAATATCTGAATAACCACAACATGTTAAACGTGAAATGTACACTTAATAGTTATGAGATACAGTGCCCGTCCAAAGTCGACAGGTTCATAGTAAATGATTCACCATTTCTGATGATAAAGAACACATATCTAGAACATGATTGATTTTAATTGATTGAGGTTAAAGTCATAAAAATACTAAATATTATTGTATTTGAAGTACTTAGTTTCTAGTAGTAAGTATCTAAAACATTCATTACTTATAGGATAAACATTTAGTTTTGGTTTCAGTACAAATAAACGAAACGATTACAAGAATTTGTCTCTACTTGTGGTGTCAGATAGAGAAATACATTTCAACCAACGTTCTACAACATTTTTTCATTCAGAATAAGGAATCAATCATGTGTGGTCACTCTATTTGTGGCAGCTAATAATTGTATAAACTTTTTAATGCGCATAGCATAAAAGAGAAAGAAGGGGGAAATCTGAAAAACAGATTTAGTAGATAAAGGCCAGTATCTAGAAAGTTAGGTTAGCATCTCCGGTTACACTGAGTATATTCATCTACATGTAGTTAATTGTGGTAAAGTCTTCAATGAGGCAACATAGGGCCGTCTACCAAATGCTATTTGACGTCCTTCATAAAAAAAAGTTCTGTCAGTGGTGTGGTTAAACATGCTTTGCTACATGTAAGTCATCAAAGTTTATATAAATAAAGAGAAAAATATCTCATGTTTAAGAATTACTAGATTATGCTAGATCTTAGAAAAAAGAACCCATAAGAGTTTCTTGTTTGTAGGTGACATGTAAAATTATTCAAACAACAATACATTAAAATGTCGACGGCTGTCGATTTTTGTTAATAACCATGTGGCACTGGAAAAACCAGCAAAATTCTAGGTGAGGCAACTGCCTCACTTTCCTCAGTGGTAGTTACGGCCATAAGAACGCATTGTCACTGCTTTGTACTAGTGTGACGATCTTATACCTACCTTTAGAGGTATTTTGCCCGAAATGTTGTAGATGAACATATGCAAACCACTCTGACTACATTACTCATAAACCAATAGAGGTATATGACAAGGAAAACCAACTTTTCACTTGCGGTCGACGGGGTCGAACCCACAGCGTTGAAATGCCTGGTATTTGAAAGCTTATACCTTAATTACTCGGGTATCGCGGCCTACATTGCTATTGTCATATACCATTTTTTTAATTTAATCATAAAATACATTAAAAAAATTATATATGACAATATTTTTTGAATGTATTTTATGATTAAATTTTAAAAAATGGTATATGACACTATAAAGGATTGAAACATGGGAACATATTGCAGAAAATTGGAATTAGTTGGTTCATTTTTCGTCTGAATTTATCTTGTTTATTATCGAAATCAATGTAAATAGTGTTAAGGCATATTTTTCTCAATTACCCACCTTAAATTACAAGCAATAGTCTGGTTATTCAGATATATTAAACAAGTTTAATAGGTTTACGATTTCGCATGGGTCTTCATAAAATCCGAATTAAAAAATTTAGGCAATATCCACACGAAGCAGTAGGAGTTATCGAATCAATTAAAGCTAGGGGCATTACCGCGAAATACACGTAATTATCAAGTTAATGTGTATTAGTGTTTCTAAATAAAAACCGTACCAGATAAAAATGGCAGATGTCAGAATGGCTCATGTACATTGATCGACGTCGTTAAGTTTATTTCAGTTTTATACTATTTATGTTAAATTCAGGGAAAGACACTTGGTATAGTTATTCAAATTGATCATGGGAAAATGTTGTAAATGTAAACGTTTGAAGTTTACACCTTTCTGGTTTGGAGATTTATTGTCCGGTATTTAACGGTGTTAGAGTTTGCATGTGGGAATGCACATGCCATTTTTGATTTATTGAAAACGAGATAAAAACAAGATGTTACTTGATTAAGCGTAAGAATAACACACTTACCACACAGGTTAATATGGAAGTTGCTGATACGGCTATTTAATACTGCCATCACCGCGATCCATTAAGAAAATTAAATTTCTCTTAGCTTTTACTTAAAACGGTTATCATTTTCATTTTACTTGATTGAATATTGCTCAACACTGACCTTGACACAGATTTTCATTTATAAGGCTAGGAGAATACGTTTTATTTATGACCAAGAACTAATACATTGACGTGACTTTTAACATGACGTCATCCATTGCATCACTTGTATTTTTATCGATTGCATCATTTTCAATTGTTGTACCACTGGTCCGCATTTATAAACTAGTGGGGGGAGGGGGTTACAAAGGAATCACCATGTCTTGTCTGTCCGTGTAAAATCGTGTCCGGGCCATATCTCATAATTGCTTTGACGACTTTCATAAAACTTCACGTGAATAGCCTTTATGCTCCATTTGTTTGTCAAGACCTTGAAGCAAGGTCATATCGGAATGTCAAGGTCGCGGGAAAATATTTGGGCGGGGGTATTTGCCTCTCAAAAGACAGTTTAATTTATTTTGTTGATTGACGGCGTCTGTAATGAAATGATCATCGATTATGAGTTATAAGAGTTTAGGCGAAAAGAAATCGGAATTTCTGGAGAAACCCATCGGCTGGAGCGAACTAACAAACTTAACAACAAAAGGATGTGCTCCTGTGGGATTTGAATCTAGGCAGCAGAATGAGATAGGAGATATAACAATATGCTGGTAATTTAGACCACCATCCAATGAGATCCCTGACCTTCAATAAAAAAAATACATCTGAAAACAAAAAACTAGTACAAAGGTATTTAATTCAGGGAAATTTTAAGGAAGTTGTCTTGGTAGAATAAACGTTTGGTTGTAGTGTTTACACAGTTGATGACAATCTATCGATTCTGGTCTATCTGACTTCATGATCGAAGTAAACAATCTTCTTGGTCCAACTGTTTGTTTATCTTGTGATATGGTATTTTTACTTGATGTTTTGTTCATTTTGAAAAACAAACCGCCCCTTATAAGGACAAGTATTCTAGGTTCGTTTTTTGAAGCTTTGGTTTCTTCCAGGTTAAAGGTGAAACCTTGGACTGCATGTACAAAAACACACTGTATACTACTTATTTTAAGTACTGCAAAGTTCTTTCGATTCCGTAATTTGGGTACACATGTACTTTAATTGATGACCTGATGAAAATAACCAACATTTCACATTCCGTGAAATGCTTACATGCCCAAAAGCTGGACTAGACGATCATCTCCGATAATGATAATAATAACAATAGACACTCTTTGCTTATACTTATCATCCTTTTTATAGTTCCAGTTTGTTTTCTAGTCACTATTTTGTCTCAATTTTCTTATCTTTTCATTAAATTCCATTTTTCGATTTTTCAATTTAGAAATAATCATCAGTGTATATGGAACCCTACTCATCATACAACCGACACCACGACGGCGAACATTTTGATAATTGATAAAATCCACGTCTTGCCAAATAGTTGACCAAGATTTTGGCAAATATGCGTATACCATAAAATGTCTTTTACATTTTTAATTTTAAAAACTTTCTTTTATTTTCATCTTTGAAATAACACCAATAACAATATAGGCAAAATCAACAAAAATGAAGACAAAAACAATTATATTAACAGCAACAGTAACAACAACATCATCAACAACAAAAACAACATCAATGAAGACAACAACAATAACAACAGCAGCAACAACAACATCAATGAAGACAACAACAGCAGCAACAACAACAACGAAGAGAACAGCAACAGCAGCAGCAACAACAACAACATCATCAACAACAACAACACCAATGACAACAACAACAGCAGCAACAGCAATAATAAAAACAATATCAACAACAATAACAACATCAACAAAGAGAACAATAGCAGCAGCAGCAACAACAACACCAACATCAACAACAACAATAATAAAAACAATATCAACAACAATAACAACATCAACAAAGAGAACAATAGCAGCAGCAGCAACAACAACAACACCAACATCAACAACAACAACACCAATGAAGACAACAGCAGCAACAACAATAATA
Organism: Anadara kagoshimensis; assembly: GCA_021292105.1. Lineage (NCBI taxonomy): Eukaryota > Metazoa > Mollusca > Bivalvia > Arcoida > Arcidae > Anadara > Anadara kagoshimensis. Next base: position 26,129,829 of record CM037858.1, read on the forward strand.
AAAACAATATCAACAACATCGACAAAGAGAACAATAGCATAAGCAGCAACAACAAGAACACCAACTTCATATCAACAACACCAATGAAGACAACAACATCAAACAATAACAAAAACAATATCAATAACAACAACAACAACAAAAACAATATGCATCATGTCTGAAGTTAATAATTTCCACTACGACAGTTGAATGAACCAAGAGAATGATCATTGTGACAAATTTTCAATCTGTCACGGGCAGGCTATCTTGATTAAATAAATTGCTTGTTATGCCAAATTAAGCAGATTAGTTGAGTTACAGGGTATCGGATCCCAATCAAATTATTGACTAATTTTCTGGCCAGTACGATACCTTTGCGACATACTTTCTAGTTCCTGAGGAATCGATAACATTTAATTGTTATTAACAAAAGCTGGGAGATAATAGATATCTTTTTCCTGGATAGTTGGCAAATTTAGATTAATGGTCGTCTGCTCCATCCTGATCAATATTTATTGCAGATTGATACCAATTCCCAGTTTGAAGCTTCGAGGAACCATTTTCGCAGATTTTCAATTTACCATGGGATGAACTTCAATCTAGTTCAATATAGACATTGTCAGAAAGAAAGTATTTACTATGGAATGGGGCAATTTGTAGCCGATTTTAGTAGAGTTTAAATTTACCAAGGGAGAACTTTAAACATATCGCGATATAAGAAGTACAATAGATATCTTTTAACCGCATACCTCTGAATAAAAACAGCTTCTTCTAAAATCTTTCCAGAAATATGTGAAAGAAAGGCAATACTACCGTCTGCTGAGAGCACCTGCATGTGACAAAGATTTTTGATTAGTTTTTGACTATGCAAAAAATAAGATTTTAGACAAGAGGCAGATTAAACCGTCAATGTCTGCTGTTTAAGTGATGTTTATGGTTCTATAATCCAAACATAGATGTTTGCTTATCTCCAAAAGATAGGAGGAAAATGCAAGAAAAAGATAATAATTTGCTTAAACGACTTTTTCAGGATATTTGAGTAAGTAATCAATGATATTGTTTCAGGCAGAATTTGGTATATAGAAGATTTAGTTCCGAGGATCATTGGAGATATTTTATCAATATAGTTGTATACGAATGAAAACGTTTTACAAGAACGCGCGGTGTATACACGCACGTGTCGTGTTGTTATGAAGTATAGTTGTGTGGTTTATTTGGATATAGAAAAAAAAACAAGTTTGAAAAGTAAGGATTTATTTACTGGTGATATTTCTTCAGTGATTCCAAGTTTTCAATGACTGTATTGTTTTAATTATCTAAGTATGACCAAGTGTTTGTTTTAAAGAATTTTTGTGAACATTACCAGTTAAATATATAAATATTTCTGATTGAAATGACACAATGGTTTTATGCATGTAACAGAGGGAAGCAAAAAGGTAAGCTCTTATATTATGATGTTATTATAAATGAAATTAATTGATGACCAATAAATGCATTACATATATCTACTTAGCTGCTCTATTCTAAAAAATTCTTAGGAAAATTTTTTCCAGTAAATTTGTAGAATATATTTTTTAAAAATCCCAATACGTTAATTTGTAAAATTTCGGCAAATTTTAAACCAAAGTTTTGTTTGCATAAACGTAAATATATAATTAAATCTTTAACAAAATCATTTCTTTAGCAAAAAGCTTGAATACATTTATGGACAATTGTTTCAGCATGCCTATATTTAGAGTTTTAATGTTTATTAACTCCTAATTCTGAATGTAGAAGTTACGTATTTGGCTTTTGCATGTTTCATTACCTTGGTTTTAATGGCATACCAAGCATACCCCGTGCCAGTAATTGTCTACAAATGCACTATAGCATTATATGACAGGTTCTTGATGTTTTTTGTATGTTGATTTATCAAATTTCAGCTGATATTGTCGATGAAACAATTTGAACACAACTGTATGTGATGCGTGAATTGTCTGCAAATTTCGCTGATTTGCTTTGTACTAGTGAGCTAATATGACGACCTTTATATCTGCAATCTCGCAGATCATCCAGTGTCATAAACTGGTACCGAGCTAACCAATAGGCGTTGGCTACGACAAGGGAAATCCTTTTTCTGTTTTGGTTCTCTGGTGTCAAACACAGCGGTAATGTGCCTTGGAGTTAACGGATGGTGATTTTACCACCAGTATCTATTGACGTCAATGTCGGTTCGCATAAAGACAATTGCTTGAGTTAGTGTCAATGCACGTCTGTTAATGAAGCTATTGGTCAACATCAGTACATTCATATGTCGATATGTAATTCCAAATACGGGTTGGTGATAAAATATTTTGGTAATACGAAAGTGTATTGCATCAATGTTTAGGTTAGATGGGTTCATGTGTGTTTTTGAAAGTAGTAGGAGTGTAAGTACATTTCTGAAAACACGGTTTATTGCACCAATGTATCTGGTCTGATGTGTTCATATGGGTTTTCGCAAATGATGACTTGGTGTTGGTAGATTTCTGAAAGTACTTTAGTTTATTATCAGTGAGATATTTAGTTATTTATATGCTTAAGTATGTTAGTATTTTTCTAAAAACACGAAAGTTTATTGTAACACTGCCTCGGGTTTGATGTGCCCACATTGGTTTTGATGTTATTAGAGAGTTGTTTACGGTATTTTCTTATTGATATGCCCGAGTATAGTGCGTCAGGTTTGACCTTGTCGTTTGGCCTTCTATGAGCTAGGAGACTGTGTGATTTAGGTAAGGTAGCATGTTTCATAACCATAAACACACAGTACACAGTATTACAACTATTTAGCAACTTTACATTGACCCTAAATTTCACAATAGATATGTCTGTTTGAATATTGAAATTAAAGGTCACTTTACGCACTCTATGTTAGTCTATTACTGGAAACACACTTGTTGATTTTCTATGTAGGTGGTAGTTGAATAAAAAAGGTTTGTGTGCGTCTGTGAATATGTAACCAGCACGAAATTTTACTGCGGTGAACATGTTTCTTTATATCTGTATATAGGAATTTTGTATTAACAGAATTAAAAAGTTTTAAAAACGTCCTATGTACAGTCAAACTCGTCTTTAAAGGCCACCCAAGAGAAGTAAAAGTGGTCTTTAAGGACAGGCGACCTTTATATACAAGTTCAAATAACATCAATAAAGAGCAATCGGAATACAATTTTACTGGCCTTTAAAACCAGGTGGCCTTTAAGGTATGTTCGACTGTATGTCCAATGATAGATATATTCCGTGCAATGCGAACATATATTAAGACCTGTTATAGCGACCACCTGTATATAATTACAACACGTCCTTTTGGACTAATGATCAAGGCCTCGTTATTGCTGTTGTTGCACAACTGCAGTGTTTTTTTTATTACATTTAAAATTAGACGATTCTGAAGAAAATAGACCAAACCTTTAACTTACCATGCTTACCAAAAACGCTAACTATGTACAGTTTAACTAGAGACGTCTATTTAGTTAGTCACTGAGGAATCTTCACTAAACACAAGTGTATTTTATAGTAAGCGTCTAAAACCCCTTAACACTTGTTAAATCTTTCCTGAATATTTATATATGATAAACTGTAGCCAGCCGAGGACTAATACTGGTTGTATAGGACTAAGGTAAAAAAAACCACACAACATTGGACTACATACCTCTCAACAAATATTGATAGGATTAGTGATAACACAGATATACAAAAACGCATTTCCAATCATACTAAAAAAACCCAAACGTTTTGCGTACTCCAAACACCATACGGTTGAGTTGAGAAATGGTATTTAAGGCCCGAGTCAAGAATATTTTACTTATATCAAGACGTCATCAGCTATAGACGAATGTGCAGAAATTGCCTGTAAGTTGCGTTGATGGCATCACACAGCAGGGTTCTTTATCGTGCCACGCCTGCCGTGACCCGAGACCTCGTTTATTTTAAGTTCCCATCAAAAAGAATCGTGACTTTCATTTAGTAATGCCGAGTGCTTGGCGAAAGAACAGTCACAAACCACTTTCAAGTCTTGGGTCAGACCCGGCCTGGGATCGAACCCACAACCTCCCACTTACGGATCGAACACTCTGCCAACGTAGCTACCGTTGTGATTCCACAAATCATAGAATGCATTATACTATTATCATTTTATGATGTATTTTAAATATAATATGGAAATGTTAAAGTAGTACTATGAGTACTTAGTATCAGATTCGACAGTGCCAACAACACAAGTTATTCTCAATCAATTGACATGGTTTCTTAAAATTTTTATCATAATGATAACACTTATCTCCAACAAACCGTTATGATCGTTGCAATGAAACGTGTTAGCGAAAAACAAATCGGGTTATTATCTATTTTCTTGATAAAATTTTACTTTTTAAAACTTCCCCTTTCATGTTACTTCGATAATACCTACGTAGTAGATATAAAGATATACAAGTGGTAACGATACATTTGGATAGGTTAAGAGTGAGTCTTTTTTAAGCTTCTCAAGGGTATATACTTCTATTTTTCATATATCAGCAATTTTCAAAACCGCAGTTTTTCAACATTTGATTGTCAATTATATATACAGTACACACCTGTCGAAAGTTTAAAACTGAGCTAACACGAATAAGTGCCAAAATGGCAGCTCATTTCGACCCCTCGTTATAAGCTATACCTCGGTCACTTGCTGTCTATCTCTTGGCACCTTTACGCCACTAGCCATTCATGTGTCTGTCACGTCACACCCGACTTATTTTCGTTAGTTCAGTGTAAAACTTTCGACAGGTCTGTACTGTATCACATATTGGTACTAATGTGATGAGTATAGTCGTATTAGCCCAGACTATTCCTATGGTATCTCCCAGATTGTATCTAACAAATGAACTAAGACTGAATTACATTTCTTTATAATTGTAACAAGTGGGACTATCTAGTATACCTGACATTTAACTGGAGACAGTTGCACAAAATCAATTGATTAGTCAAAATTTGAATTTCGCATAAATTTCAGATCTGTCGTGAAATTAAAGTTGAAAATGTTGAAAATAAATAGAATTCCATCAGATCTAACTATAAGGTTATAAAAATGTTATTTTGATGTTTATTGCCTTTTTAAATTTTTGTTAATCATTGATTAAACTAATCAGGCTTCGAACAACTGGGTCCTGGAATTTTGCACATATAGTGTGGTTATTTTTCACCGGAAAGATAGAACTCTCAATCTCATATTTACTTATGTGAGTAACAGTAAATTTGCAATGCGTTCGTATTAACTATTAATAAACAGCCGGAGCATTTCTAGTTTGCACGTCGAGCTGGCAACATCGAAAAACGGAATTTTCTCAAATATAAAAGAAGGAGGTTATTTACCTACTACGTTTGTTAAGTCTTTGCTGTTGGTTTGTCTGAAGAAAGGCACCTGTTTAATGATAGATCTAACCAATGGTGGGACAAAACTGTGTTACAAACATTTAGGATGGAAAAAGTATGGGAAAAGGTAACTTTTGAGGAGTTCTCTCTCTCTCTCTCTCTCTCTCTCTCTCTCTCTCCTTCCCTCTTTTTCTCTCTCTCTCTCTCGGCAGCTTTTCTGGCCATAGCTTTCCACGTGTCTGTCACGTCGACGTCACGTAGACTAATTTTCGTAAGCTCAGTGTTAAACTTTCGACAGGTCTGTACTGTATCACATATCGGATGTGATCATTGTAGACGTATTAGCCCAGACTATTTCTATAGTACCGGTATCTCTCAGATTGTATCAGACTAAATTACATTACTTTATAATTGTAACAAGAGGGACTATAGTATACCTGCCATTCAACTCGAATTTTTCACATATACAGAATGCTTTGAAATTTGCACCATCGTGACCATACAACGTATACAATGGAGGATTTTCTATTTGTACACGCAACCAAAACAGAGAAAAACAAAAAGAACACAATTTTAGAACAAATTAAAGCGACACTACTTAATGAGAAAAACAAACATCCTAAGTTTATCATATCAACAACATTTGTAACAAATAACAAACATCTACTCAAGACTGTTAAAAATACAATTTATCCAAGGTTCCGACGAACGCGTAAAGCCGATTAAATGATTTTGCGATAATGATTATTGAATGAAACCACGAGTACACTTAAGCTTATCACTAGAACGAGGCTCTTGATTTCATCTTAAGTAGGATAAGCATAGTGAACGTTATATGATTATAGTACAGATCTAGCGAAAGTTTAACACTGCACTATCGAAATGGAGCCAAATTCGGCTTCAATGTACTCGAGATAAGGATACCTAATGTCCGAAAAGCTGCATGGAGATAAATAACAGGTGTCGAACAGATATAGCTTACGAGAGGCCCGATATGAGCTTTCGATTCGGCACTTATTCGTTAGCTTAAGTGTTAAACTTTCGACAGGTTTGTATTGAATATCGAGAGAGAATTCAGAAAAGACGGGTTAGAGTTATAAATGGGTATTAAGTATTGCGGTATTTGCAATCTGAAGCTGTACTTGACTCAGTTATCTGTATAACACCTTTGAAACTGGTTAGTTGTGTGTCAGTTCACTTGACATCTTGATAAAATGAACTGAAATACCTAAATTCAATGTTCTGAAAACATGTTGGTTGCTGAATCAAATATGTTTGCAGTTAGCTTTACATATTCATAGCGCTGGGTGTCTCCATGACAGAACCGCTCTGGAATGGCGTCAAATGCTATAGCTATAAACATGAGATGCTTACCCTTCCAGAGCAAACAAGATCACTTTCCAGGTGTAAGTTCACATGTTCAAATTAATGTGCCTGTTTTAAAGTTTTTACTGTGATATGGGCATGAATTGGTTTGTTTGTTTTTGATTAAGTAATTTTCAAACTGAAGCAATTAGGAAACAAACATTTGTCACTTGACTGACATAGTTATGTCCCCTGGTTCCAAGTGACATTCCAGACCAGTTGACTGAGTTTATATTTAGACAGATGTATCAAAATGCTGTCACTGATCTATCAGCCTCTGGCTTTAATGAATTGCAACCTATTCCTATACAACTTTAAGTCTTCATTTAATTCGCGAAAGTTTATTTCAAGAAGAAGGAAGCCAATAGAATACGCCATTGTATATAAACATTTGCTTTGTTAATATGCCTTTATTTAGAAAGAACCTATTCAAGAAAGTCTATTTCTATAGAGAAGCCAAGTAATAAACAATTACAATTTATTTAGTTTTATGTCTTAGGTACAGACTCCGATTCCAACATCAGTCGATTTCTTAGTGCAGAATAATCCAACAAAAGGTGCGCGTTTATGAAAATCTTTTTTGCATCAAGGCGGATGTAGCTAGCTAAACAGGAAATGCTTACCCTTTTGCAGCACCCGGCCTCACTTCCATGAAGGAAGTTCACGTGTTAAACCTAACTTGTCTTTACTTTGCTTTAAGATTGTGATTCGGACATGGTTTGATACATTACAGACCTGTCAAAAGGTTTACGATGAGCTAACGAAAGAAGTCGAAGTTTAGCTTAAGATTGGCCAAGATATGGAAAGGTAATGACCGAAAAGGTGCTGGGCCTGCCAAAAAGCTGTCATGCTATAGCTAACGAGAGGCAGAGATTAGATGCCTACTTGGCATTAATTCGTTAGTTAAGTGTTGTTAAACTTTCGACATCTCTGTATTGTAAGTTGCAACGTCCTGGTTCATCAAAAACAGTAGAACCTTTTAATTCAATATGTCACTTTATTCACTGCTTTCCAAGCATTCACTCCCACGGATAAAAAAAACCATTTTAAACATTAACCTATTTAAACATTAATAAAGCTTCATAAAAATAAGTAGTTTTAATTGATAACATTGGCTACAGGGGGGCTGTAGATAATCATGTATTATTTTATTAATACTCGTACCAGCACACCTTTATTTCCCAGAGGAGTCACCGGATCCGTGCTAAGTCTACATGAAATATGACCACAGTTTTCATGAAATTCATTCCAATATTTATTTAAGAGCAAAACAAATATTACACTATTTCAATTTAGTATTAATATCAATATTTTCTTACGTTTAGGAGGGATATGTCGCAAATATTTGGTCAGACCTGACTACATGACCATAATTCCCACAAATAATATCTTATTATTTACCTACACTTATACAGCAAATATGGCTATATTACTATTTCTCTGCAATATCAATAGCTCTAGGTATATTGGAAATCTTGACTGGGCTTTTGAGCTTGGCATGATTTTGGTTTTAGTTTAAAACTCACGATAAGGTTTGATTTCAGATTTAGTATAGCATTTAATCAATGGTTTTGTTTCGTTTGTTTTGCTTCATGTTCTTGTTTGCATTGCCATATAAACATTGTTTTTAAGTTTTTAGTTAAAACTATTTTCTTTCATATTAAATCTAAATTGTAAAATTGTTGAGACCAGATTTTGGATTAGTCTATTTAAGATTCCTGAATGGAATGGAGATTGGTTTTAATTTTAACAACATATGAAATTTTTTTGGATACAGTATTCTGTATGTTATTTGTATTTTTTGTTTTTGGATTAGCGAAAAGAAAAGATGGTATATGTCTATGACAAATGTCCAGAACCAAAACAAACCTAAAAACCAAGGTCTTGGTCCAGGCTCAGTATCACAACCCAAAGTTATGTTTTCTTTAGTTCAAACAGCTTTCTTGCAAAGTTTGGCTTGACTTGTTTTGCAAATCTGTATGCTAGGTATGTTAGAGATCGCCCGTTTCAATATTGAAAGTGCTGTCTCTTTGGCTTTTTTTCAGTGCCATGGAAACAGTAGATATTTTACCACAGCTAATTACATATTTTTAATATTACAACACTAATCGTAAATGTACACAGTTAAGTCCAGTCATGTAATGAACGATATTAAAGTACAATGATAAATGCTTTATTCATGGTTTTGCAATATACCATTCCTCAATGAGGTGAACAGCCTGAAAAGTGTTAAAATCGATCAAACATTTGTGTCGTAATTCCTGTTTTAATTTTTTTTAATTTGTGTATCCGTATATGAACATGAACTATTTATGCCTTCTGCAATAGATATTCTTGAGAGGTCAAGTCAATTGAGCGAACCCCAGTCATCTCCAGTATGCGCGAGGATTGCATAAAACATTTATTTCAATGGGTGTTTCCTGTCTAATTAAACAAGCAGACTCCAATCCAGGGTATCATGAATGTCACATTGGACAAGCAAGGAGGAAGAAACGCGGAGTCCCTTATTTGATCCTTTATTTGAAAATTCACTGTCTCGTCAACCTAGTCCAGGTCTATAATACAAAGAGTCAATTTCACGTTTCTCACTATGCCATATCTCTATGGGTCGAGCGAGAATGAATGAAGTGTTGATTTGATTAAATCTGTCTATAATAGATGTTGTACGTCTTGACTGTCAAGCCAATTACATCATAAACTATCAAGCTATGGTTTAATTCCCAGGGATTTTATATCAATAATATACCATTATTTGATTGAATGTATCACCGACACCAGTATGATGGCCTGTATAGCTATTTATGATGACAGATATATCGGAAATATCAAATTAATTACATCATCTGATGTACTGATCTGGCCTATAATCTCCAGAGACCAAATGTCTTGTCAATGAAGGGTATGTGTAGATACACTTTTTTACAATTTCATTATGACCTCGATTTTCTGGTCATACCTATCTCAATGCATTTGTCTATTAATATAGAACTAATAAATGAAAAAGAACTAGAATAGAAAACTGATAGCAAATTATTTGAGACTTGGAAATAGCTAATGCAATGAATCACAAACATACTAACTGAAACCTAAATCACAAAAAAAAAAAAACTTTGAAATCTGGTAAATAAGTTAAACGAGTGATCTTCTTTCAGAAAACGAAGTCCGGTGGTCCAAGATATCGAGTGCAACCAAAAACATACATTTGTATTGGTGGCACTGGTTATGAAAGTCTGACTTTGGATGGATATTTAATGAAATGGTGAAATCTAATTAACACGGGAAGATCATCATGGCTGAAGAGGAGTTCGTAAACCTCCAACTTATATGGGGGTTTCATGGAAATAAAATATAAGGTTTCAACTAATTGATGCGTTCGACAATACCGACGACAGTCACCCAAGAATAAGTTACAATAACAAAATAAAGCTTAAAAGAAATAATTTACCACAGTACTAGAACTTTAAGAGACTCTGGACATTTGAATTGTACAGGTACAATGACAATACGACAGGGTTAAGGATACTAGCTATTCAGGTCTTTACAACCAATGCCTAAAATGTTAAGATATTTTGAAGCTATCTTATCATTGAACTAACAATCTTGCAAATAAATAGTGTCCATAAGAATAGTTGTTGAAAAAGAATATATTTCGGTTTATATTTACCAAAAACCATTGTTTGGCGTGAAGGTAAGCATCAAGGTACGGTGGTATAAAATTCAGGACATACCTACCCCTGCATTAGCTATGTTTTCGACCATCACCGATTAGCACTAGTAGTTTGTTTGAAAGGAATAGAGCCACAAAGGTAAATTGTTCTAGTTATTTTAGTTAGATTGTAAGTTTGTGAAGCGGATTCAAAACATAACATAGCACCTAAATCATGGTTACGGATCAAGGTTCCTATGGTAAAAGAGAAGGAAACGTTTCCATTTAGTCAGTTAAAATGAAGTCTTTAATATAACACACTGTGACTTTCATGCAAAGGTAACTACATGTCCCTAGCACTGCAATGTATGTGGTATTATAATCAAAAACAAACATACTAATCCATGTCCGAATCACAAATCAGAAGCAAAGTAAAAACTTTGGTACTGACAAGTTAGGTTAGACACGTGAACTTCCACCAAGAAAGTGAGGCCGGGTGCTCCGGAAGGGTAAGCACCTCCTGTTAAGCTAGCTACACCCGTCACGTGTGTAATCAAAATTGTGTGAAAGGAACATGGAACTATGAGACGTCAAATATATCCAGGGCAATCCTGGACACAGAGACATTACACTTATCAACAATACTGTGATGACGGTCATAAAACTTTTTGAGGGCCTTGGTAAGCCTAGGCTTGCAATATCCCTGAGTCAACAATTTATTTGCAAGCAGCCTACTTCGTTGTACAAAGTCCCCGTAGTGGGAACAAGCTCTACCATAGCGTATTAATTGGGAAACAAATACACCATAAGCAGGAGAAGCAGGTATATTGCTGCATAAAAAGGAAAGTTGACAATATAAAAATTGAAGTCTTCACGTTTGTCATAAAGTTTCAAATGTAGCCTTTCGTGTGCGTCATAATTCAGGTATAAGTCTAAATATGAAGCAGAACTTGAGGAATCAGTCGTGTCTTTTATTTCAAGCTCACTCGGATAGATGACATTTACGTATCCAAATTTAGGATTAAGAGACAACGTCATCTATATATCTGTATGTTGAGTTGAAAGTTTTGGCGACAGTCTTCTCTCCAGATTTAACAAGGTTCTGCATAAATTCTGCTTCATAAAATAAAGAAACAAATCAGCAAGCAATGGTGCATAGTTTGTACCCATTGGTATACCGATTGTTTGCTGAAAAACTATATACCAAACACAACAAATATGTTATCTATCAAAAACTCCAACATTTTGTTGATGGTATCTTCAATATATTTTTGTTTGGAATCCGTATGATGCTTGACAAAATAACCAGAATCCCTGTTCAGTACCAGATATAAAGAATAAAATAAAGTTTACATGTCTTTCTTTTTCTAAACTCCACCGTATAATAAACTCCTAGTGAGGCATAAACATAAGTAGGCAATCATAGACTGTATATTACCTTATGTTGGCTATAAATGTACCACTGTAAAAGAAAGCACTGGAATCCGTTTTATTGTTACGCGAATAATGAAATTGAAGTCTTGATTAAAGCTGCATCAGCATTAACTATTGCAGCTAGTCATGGGTAGAAAAGATAAATAAAAAATATCGAACACTATAAACAAAACATTGATGTTAAATAAAATGCATAAATATAGTTTACAAATGTTAAACAGCACTATATATAGAACAAGTGTTGTCACAGATAGACACGTCATTAATAAGTCAATGAAATATACTTATTTTAAAGTAATTAGATTTCATTGAACAAATTAACTTTAATTTCCCGAAAGAGGAGTAATTTTTATACTCGTTGAAATGACTTAATACATTTTGTACATGGTTCTTTTTACCACTTTGGGTAGCTTGTTCTCGGAAGTAATCACACAACGCACCAGAGCATTACATTCACGTCTGCTTTACGAAGGACAAATGGTGCATCTCCGCTAGATATGCAATTATGAACCGTCGGGAGAAACCAATGAAGGAGCCATCCTAATGACCTAGTCCTAATTACTATCACTTCTGTGAATTAGTAGGATAATAAAGTTATATAACACATAACAGTAATATACAAGAATCAAATGCAAATACAGAAATAAATCTTATATTGCAAACGTACGTTTATATGGTCAACTGGTTGTTGTAGAATAGGTTGGATGTTGGATACCTTCGAATAGTGCTATTACCACAATGTTCATTTACCTAAAACATTTAAGACATTATTTGTATGCTCGTAAATTTACTTTACGTACTGATCATAGTTCCTTGCGTTGGTTGTCCAAAGTCGGTAATTTTATAATCAATGGTTCAACTGTGCTTTTGACCTTTCTTTGAATTATCTTGCTTGGCTGTTTATATTGTATTGTTTTACGTTCTTGTTTGCATATGTTGTTGTCGAGAACATGCTTCCGTTTGCAATTTTCTACTTTTTCTTATTTTAAGAACAACTCCTTCTCTAACAGAATAATTTTTTCATCATTATTCTCTTTACAACATTTATTTCTATGCCTGTATGTGGTTTTTCTATTGATGACGTATATATCGATGGTAGATGATTGATTTAATGACGTCGATGAGGTATTATGTGTATTGAATAATTAAATATCGATGGTAAATCTGTAAGCTATTGTTCCCTTGAGTTTTTGAAATTCTCAGGTGCATTTGTCATTTTCTTAAAATTGTTAATTTATCACTTAAAAGATAATTTTAACTTACGATTTATATCTCTTCGTCGATTTATTAATCTTAGTCGGAAACCAAAGTTTTAACCTGAGGATTTTTTCGCTTGAGATTTGTGGTTGTCGTCAGCGTTGCCGTTCACACTCGTGTAGACATTTTGCTTAAAATTTAAGTCGAACGTGTTAATAGATTTATCATCGAACATAATACACACATGTCTACAGGAGATGGGAAAATTTTCATTGGCAACACTTAACACAATTGAGCATTATTGATAGGAGATCATAAATAACTTTAGCACCTTTTAATTTTTTGAAACTTTAAAATCATTTTTGTTTTGAAAATAAAAAGCGCATCAAACCAAAAATACACAGAATACACAGAAATTAAAACAATTGTCAATGATTAGATGGTTCATGTTTTTCCTTGTTAGTACTTTTCTTTTGAAAAACATTTTGTGGTTATGTTATGAACTATGGGATGTCAAATATGGAATACATGAAGAATAATTTTGGACACAGAACATCATACTTATCAACAATATTGCGATGACGGACATAAAAACAACTTTTAAGAGTCTTGATAAGTCTAGGCTTGCAATGACGCTTAGTCAACAATTTATTTTTAAGCAGGATAGAATGAAATATCGATGTTACCTTCATGATATGAAAATATTGGCAATGTAACATTACGAGGGGAAGTCAGAAAGTTCATAGAAAGCGTATTCAGCCAAGCGTAACACACATTTTCTTTACCTATTTAGACAACACAACATTCCGCCATTTTAAACATATCAAGTTTATTTGTCACAACATATTTGTGTAATTCGCAAAAAGCATTCAAAGTTGTGATCATCAAGCAATGATGGAAAATCAAAATGTTGAGTTTAGGGCAGTAATAAAGTTCCTCACAGTAGAGGGATCAAATGCCAAAGAAATTCACCGGCGAATGACCGAGGTGTACGGTGACAGTGGTCCTGCCTATTCCACAGTGGCAAAATGGTCAGCTGAATTTAAACGTGGGCGCACCTCATTGAAGGATGACCCCCGGTCAGGTCGGCCAGCTGATGCCATCACAAAGGAAATTGTCACGTCTGTGGAGACCCTCATCTTGAATGATCGTCGAATTAGGATTGATGACATAGTTAGGGAGTGTGACATTTCACATGGAAGTGTATACACGGTTATCCACGAGCATCTTGGGATGTCAAAAATATCCACAAGATGGGTCCCCAGAAACCTTAATGTGCAGGATCGCTTTTAAAGACTCCAGTCAAGTCGGGAGCTTCTTGGCATTTATAATCATAACCCGGAGAGCTTTCATTTACGTTTAGTAACTGGTGATGAAACATGGATTCATCAACGGGACCCAGAAACCAAAAAAAAAATCCATGCAAAGGAAGCACCCTGGCTCACCCCCACCAAAGAAATTCAAAACACAACCATCAGCTGGCAAAGTCATGGCCACTGTGTTTTGGGATTCTAAGGGTGTTCTGTTAATCAATTATAAACCTGCTGGAATCTCTATCACTGGGGCTTACTATGCTGATCTAATGAAAAATTAAAAAGGAGGGGGAAGTTGAGCCGAGGGGTATTGCTTCTTCACTGACAATGTTCATGTGCACAAGTAAAGGATTGCACAAGCAGCGATTCGTGAATGCAAGTTCGAACATTTTAATCACCCACCCTACAGTCCCGATTTGGCACCCAGTGAGTATTTCCTATTTAGTTTGAAATCCCATTTAGGGGGAATCAGATTTCCTGATGATGATGGACTTAAGGCTGCCACAGAGGCATGGTTTCAGGGCCAAACCGAAGACTTCTATTTCAAAGGTATAGGCAGTCTGAAAGAAAAGTGAGCTAAGTGCATTGGGGTAAATGGGGACTATATTGAAAAATGATAATAAAATGTATGGTTTGTTGGCAATATATACCCCGTTCTATGAACTTTTTGACCTCCCTCATAGCAGGACATACTTCAATATTTAAAAACATTTTACAATATCTTTCATTATATGAAGCATATGGCGATGTAATATAAGCAGGACATACTTCAACGTGTATAAAAAATTTGTTACATTGCAAAAAATACTTTTCTCCTTCTCAGCCTATTTTGATGTTAACCGAGACATTTATGTATACATGTGTCCATATTTCTTGCATTGTCTTAGGTCAGAAATAACTTATTTACAAAATCACAAACTTCAGAACCATATTGGAACAAAAGTAGAAACATTCCTATATCTTGGGTTCAAGAACTATCAGTATTTTGCGGAATAAATTAATTAACAAACTAACCAATAAAATAAGAGGGAAATCAAGAACGGAGAAACATGCATTTGACAACAGCCAACTTAACCTTAATACTACATTAGGACAGAAATGGCAAAACAAGAAAAAGGAAACGCATATTGGGACCACTGATTATAAAACACACTGCTTTGGATAGAATGCTACTAGTATTGGATGATCACACCCATCAACAATATATTTACGATCAGTTGCAACAAGTTGTAGATTTGGTATGCTTCACGTTCAGAAACATTGTTTGAAAAACTTCGAATACACACAGGGGATAGTAATCAAGAACAACTGAAGGGATTCCCTCCAGCGTTATCATGCAAGAAAAAATTAAAGTAGGAGACTTTGCTTTCTCTCTGGCCAAAATCATTGTTATTAAAATTAGATTATTCATAAGCGTTTTTTATTTATGTTGTACAGATGGTGCATAAACATATAAAATACCAAAATATATCAAAAGGTCAAACAAATTATATATAAAAGCTAGATAAGTGATACTTGTTCGTATTTGTAAAACACATGTCTGGATAAAATCATATCTACAAAAGATAGTATTTGACACACTGACCTTTCAACAGATCATTCAATTTGCTTATAAATAAACTTTAGAAAGTTGGAGGATCTTTCAGTGTATGGATAATGACTAACGTTTATCAATAAGAAAAGTAATTAAATCTGTCAATATCCTGTAATGAGGTTTAAGTTTATCTGTAATGACTATCGTCTGCATCAATACTTCACTCTGCTATCGTCTGCAATGGTGCATGTTCTTCACTTGATATCATTATATCTTTGTTAAAGTACGTGTATTTTGTTGTATGTGTCATTGAAAACGATTTTGACATACACCATTACTGAAACCAGCAGATGATCCCAGAAATAGAAAAGTAGGCAATTTTGTATTTGTGTATATGGGTTACTGTTGTTCATCTACTGATACAGTTTATCCATGTACAAATAAAATTGAAAACAAGATTACAATAATCAAACTCGTAGTATGATAGTTGTTTGTATTGACGAAGAAGAAAAAAATCTACCACAGTATATTTAACAGGTGGTTCACTTAGACCAAAAAAAATACAGTGCAAAATCAAAGATTATTGTATATATATAAACCATTGCTTGAAGCAGAATTTATACTAGAAACGATACCATTGTGCTAGGAGTATATGAAATATGAGACTACTATTATAAATTGCATATTTAATTTATGCATTGTTTGTATTTTTAAAATAATAATTCCTTTTATTTTCAATTTTTATCACACACGTGAGGAACTTGCTCTTTTGTAACCGCAAGCCCTACTTCCCGAGTGAAAGTTCATGTGTTTCACTAAATTTGACAGTTCGTAAAGTATTTTCTTTGTTTTTTGGATTGTCATTTGAACGGATACTTTTGTTCTTGATCATATTGCATATTAATTTATCCTTACTTGTATGTGTTATTGGTAACGATTTTGATATACACCATTGCTGCATCCAGCAGACGACTCCTGGAATGCGAAAGTAGGCAATTGTGTATATGGGTCAATTTTATTTATCTTATAATATAGTTTATCAACGAACAGATGAAATTGAAAAATAGATTATGTAATCAAACTCGTGATATGATAGCTGGTGTTTGTTACTGACGCTGAAAAGGAATAATCGACCACACAGGATAGGTAACAGTTGGTTCACAATAGAACATGAACGGAGATGACAGAGCCAAATAATACATGTATTCTGTCATTATAGCACTTTAAGCAGAATTCGTATCGGAAACTTAATTCTAGTGCAATGTACAACGTATGTACACTGTAAGGACACTATACAACTGAATTTTATTCCGGCATTAAATATATAACATACATTGTACATTGTAAAAGTATTAAGTTTCCAATACTGTAGAATAATTTCCGTATATGAAAAGTAAATAAATAGGATGGGTTGATGTGATCCTATAACTGAAAAGATGACATTGGACGCAAATAATGGGTACAAAGACACTGTGTAATTAAATCGATGAAAGTGTATAAATAGTTAATTTAATACATAACATGGTGTTCAATAAATTTACAGACAAAAACTGCACGAAATTACATAATCGTAACAGTGATATTTTAATTAGCTACAGACAATTAGGTTATCATGTAAGAAGGTCAATGTTTTGCAACATAGCATGTATTTAAATTGGAAACGCTCGAAGGAAATGATAAACTTTACATGAAATATTGAATAACGATAGCAGAGTGTTTATTATTCACTTTTGGTGAAATAGAACTACAGGGGAATTTTTGAACGGTGTCATTGACATTGAAACTGGTTAGGCAAATTACTTTTAGAGTGATCAGATTGATCATTATGAAATGATATCAAAACGTGCAAAGTCATTACAAAATTATATTCATACTCTTAGAACTTTCATCTATACTGGACACACTATCAGGACCAGAATCTCTGATACCTCTCGTTTGAAATGGCGCAACTGACCACATGAAGTCATTGAAATGATAAATGGGTAAAAATCAAGTTAAATAAGCATGTTACATTTTACAAAGGGAAATAAACATTTTATACCATCATATGATCGGAAAATTTAATCGTTGGTATGATAAGACAATGCTTCGCAACCACTCATCGGATATTTGTTAAAATTGCTAAAGATAACATTTTCATGTTGTCACCAGGGACGTTTTACTACGGACAATCCGTGATCTTATTTTATACCAGTAAACTGTGATCTCATGATGTATCAGGTTTTCCTTACACCCTTCCTCCATCCTTTGTATTTGATTGACATTTTAGAAGCACTGCCAGAGTACATTCTGCGCTCATTTGAATGGCATTTAATGACTTTTCTTGTCTTGTCTTCCTTGTCTAGTTTTGTGATAATCTTGTTTTGTGTTATAGTCATGCTTGGCTTGTGTTTGCTGTTTCCAAATAATGTTTCTATTTAACTTATCAGTATTACAAACGACAGTTAATATTGAAAGTCATCGTCTTCTTTGTGCAAAAAATGATGTCATCTATAAATGTGTAATATCAATATGTTACATAACATGATTCTATCTTTTATATGTTTTAATTATTCAGAAAACTGTTATATTTTATTTTTATATATACAAAATTGCCTCTCATTCGACCCAAGAGCGCAAACAGTAGGAACAATTTTAGCTAACATGAGGTGCTTATCCTACCGGAGCACTCAGTGGACGTTCACGTGTCTACCTTAACTTGTCAGTTCCAAAGTTTTTACTTTGCTTCTGGATTTTGATTCGGACGGACATGGATTAGTATGTTTGTTTTTGATTACAATCAAAGCATTATGGTTTAGGTGTCTTCATTTGCATAATGAACATTTCATGAAATTATATAAATATTTGCTAATCCGGTTTTTCGTTGGTGTAAACTTCATCAAACATTTTTATTTTGATTAATTACCATTGTGTATGAGTTACCATATATAATAGCTTCACAATACTTTTCGCACTTATTTACACCCGCAATGACTTTTCCGTAGAAGACGTTGAGTGCACTGACTTCCAACAGGGAAGCGAGACCAGGTACTGGTTAGCATGCAACTCATGAACACAAAGTGTGAAATAAAAATTAAATCCTCGAAATATAGAATGTCAAATATATCCAGAATAATTTTGAATACAAAGACATCACACATGATGATACAAATAGCAATATTGTGGTGACGGTCATAAAACATTTTAAGGTCTTCGTAAGCCTACGTTTGCACTATATAATTTTTGTTAATTCAAGTTTAAATAGAAGATATACAAATTTGCAGGTAATACAGCCCCATGTACCATGCCATTCATTTATCTTTTACCACTAAACGTCGCGTGTGTTTATACCTCGGTAGATTTACGAACATAGTTCCATGTTTCATGTCTAGTTAACCAATAAATGTGCAAGAATTTTGTTTCAAATATGACAGTGCCTTTTGTTAGAACCGATGTCATTTCGAAAATATATAATCATGAGTTTATACCATTTAAATTTAGCTTAGTCAAATACGTTAATGCATTGTTTCAAAAATAAAAATTTTGCCATTGTTACTTGTTCACTTACTTCACATGCTTTATGGTTTTTTTTTATAAATTACTAGTAACTGACATTGGTTAAAACTTTATACACTCTACGTATGTGTGTTATCTTATAAAAGTACTTATTGTTTCGTCATAGTTTGATTTTACTTTTGCAATATTGGACATATGTTGATTTAGCGGCTGATAAATACTGTTTATACCTATTTAAACCCTAGTTATTTATTATGACTGATCGTCCATTATTTTTGGATCCTCCCATCCTAGAAGTGTTTTGTTTCTATTATTGTTTATATCTTTTGAATTACAAGATAAGCTCTGAACTAAGATAAGAATTATATTATCAGACCACAGTGTTGTGCCAAAATTACTTCCTTGATATTATGGTTACCAATCGAGTCTAGTTAACATTTCATACATTGAAATCGGACAATTAGGTATTTCAGAAGTTCTGGAATTAATATTTAACGTCAAATGAACGTCAATTTGCCGAATGTTGCACTTAAGGTAGATCCATATCTTACAAATATTCTTGAAAACGTATCTCGAAATTTTGATATGTTGATCATAGACATTAGCCATTCAACATGCAAAAAATTCAGGGTAGGTTTTCAACTTGCTTAAGAACTACTGTTACCAACAAATAAGCTTAAATAATTTTTGTCACGCGTAGAAACCAAAAGTGTCTTGCATTTTAATTTACCATAATGTCATTAAGATTATTTGGACCAATAAAATTTTACTTCCGGTCACGTGGTAATTTTCTACAGCGCCACCTATTAAAAAAGAACATTAAAATTCCGAAAAAATAAAAGTTACACCCTTTCATTAATTTGTAGATTATTAAAAATTAAGTCGAATACAACCCCTGATTTTCACATATTTTGCACATGAATATATAAGTTTGATTTTCGTAAACAAAAAATGGGTTGTCGTCAAGCTACTTATTTCATAAAATTGCATCAAATTCCCGAAACATGAAAAAAGTCTTATTCCTTACATATTAATGTCCTAGCATACTATTATGAATTCAATGTTTTTCGTTTGGTATAGACAAATAAACAAAAACACTGATTATGAGCTTTTTAGTGTGCAAAACAAAATCAATTCTAAATACCATATGGTCTGTACCCATAACAACCATTACCCAACACAGCTGAATTAAAGTGGAATGGGGATTCGTATACATTGATGAAGCGTTTTTGATTATAGGCCGCCGAAATGAAACGCAAATACAAGAGCATAGTGAAACTACTAAAGGTTGACACCGAGAAAAATTATTATACAGTATGTTTATTGAAGAATCGTCAGTTTGTGTCCTACTGTTTGTATTTAAAACCACCGAAAAAAAAACAAACATAAAGCAGCATTTAAAATACAGTGCTTCAAATTTGAAACAATGTACTCAAATCTTTCAATTATTTAGTATTGTGCCTTCAACAGTGCAGATCTACCTAATTCCCGTTACAATATATGTTTTGTTGTTAAAAATATTACACAGAATTGATATTGTGAATTCTAATCTTTTGTAAATGCAGAAAAATTATTCTAAATGATGCGCATAACAGCTTTACCGCCATAATTCTGTAGGCGCCGAAGACCACACATTCGTGACGTCACAGATAAAAAAGACGTCAAATCAGTAATTTCGACCGTACGCTCAAAACGACGACGTCACCATGGTATAGATCTACGTTAATAAACAAATCAAAAACAAAAACAAACATAACAGTCCATATTAAAATCACAATCCAAAAATCTGTGAAAGCTTTGTAAACAGGCATATTAAATGAAACACATGAAGTTTCACTAGGGGAATGAGGCTTTGTGCTTCGGAAACATAAGCACCCATAAACTAGCTAGCTTTAACCGCCACATGTAAAATCAAATTGAAAATGAAGTGAACTGGTACTATGGTACTTTAAATTAATTAATCCAGGATGATTTGGAAATTTGAGATGCAGATTCATTATACCTACCAACAATATTGTGATCATGGCCATTGTTAGGTGCCCAGTCCATGATTTCAAACATACCAACTGCATTCTCTCATAAATGAAAACAAAACAATCGTTTGTTATTAGAACAGGTGACTGATGTAATCATACTCTTCCTTAGTTTGTTTTATCTCCAAATCACTTCCATACTTTACTTGTATAAAATGTTTATATACAAATTAATGTACATGTGTGGTTAATGAATGACGTCGTACCTGACATGATGTTATGAATATTGAATCTGCTCTACTCAACTGCACTATAAATATGATGCTTTTATTACTATGGAATGCATATGCACTCTTAAAGGTTACTTGTATTTATATAAAGCATTATTGTTTATATTTCCGTCCTTTTGTTGTGTAGTTTCCATGGTTACTGTTCACCGTCTGTCACTCTTAATTGTGAATCCAAAGCCAAAGCAAAAATATTACAAATATTACAACTAAGGGAAATAATTATCGGAACTATATAGTATTTATGTCATATTATAAATTTTTGAAATTTCTGAATGTAATATTAAAAAAATTGTAATATGTCATTATGCTTCTGTGAAAACTTCATTCAAAATATTAATAAATTCATAATAAGACATTTATACTGCATGTAATGAATAAGAGAACTATCTAATTTTTGAAATACGACTAGTCTTATACTTCATACCTCTTACAGCAATTATTGATGCAACAAATTTTGAAATATATATTTAGAGATCCTCATTTAAATAAATAAACTATTGTATCATTTATTCCGTTCATTTGAACGATATCAGTAATAGATTTCATCAACATATTGTGTAAATGTGAACACAATAATTTTGTCGAATATTCCAAGCAAAACCGCATTAAAAAGTTGGTGATATAATTTGTTTTACCAAAAATGGCTATTCGTCAGAAAGAACATTTTATTAAAAATGTAAAAATATGAAACCTTTTTTAAATTAAGTTTTCTGTTCTATGTAATAGAAATCGTTACTTGTAAACGTCTGTCATGCTTAAGTGATGAAAACTTGGGTATTTTTTCATAAAATTTTAATTAATATTATATTGATTGATGTTTCTAAATTAATGATTTTGTTTTACTTGTTTTATTTTATTTTACAAAATTGTTCATTTTGAAATGATTTGCAATGATTAAGATTTTTAAAGAATAAATAAATGAATAAATAAATAAATATACATAACATTTAAAATTTACCCATAGCTCTAAAGCTCTTTTTTTAAGAATTTGTACAAGACATTTTATCATAGCTGTATGATGTTTGGAGGAATTTAAATCGATTTTCTGAAAATGGATTCTCAATTTAGGGTCAATTGTTATTTTATGGAACAAACAAAATCGTCTACATTTGTGTTCATTTGTAACATATTATCGCAATGTGATCCTTTTTATTTTTATTGATGCTTCTTCTATTTATCTATTTCATTGTTTTGCTACTATCGTGATAACAGCATTTGGTTTATGAATGAATATACAAATGAAATATAAATGTGACGGAAGGTTTGAGAACAAATAGCAATACTCTAACAATGTGTATCAATCAAGAACAAACATACTAAGCCATGTCCGAATCACAATCCAGAAGCAAAGTAAAAACTTTGGAACTGACAAGTTAGGTTAGACACGTAAACTTCCACCAGGGAAGTGTGGCCGGGTGCTCCGGAAGGGTAAGCACATCCTGTTTAGCAAGCTACAACCGCCAAGTGTGTAATCAACATTGTGTGAAAGGAACATGAAACTATGAGCATAGTCTTTTATAGCACATGAACAATAAATATCATTAATATAAATGTACATGTATTACAATTACACATTATATCAGTTTTAATTTTTACAGTACTAGATGGTCGTTTCAGAATACAATTCCTCATCATTAGTGCTATAGACAATATTCCATACTTAACATAAAATATGAATGGAATAGTTTTGAATTACATATTATACCAGTTTTATATTTACAGCACTAGACGGCCGTTTCGGAATACCATTCCTCATCAGTAGTGCTTGGACCAAAATTATGAAACCAAAATTATTTTGAAGATGTTGAAAAGATACCCAAAGGACCAAAATATATTTTACCAAATTAAGCTAAGGAAATACTTTGCATGAAAGAGTATACCTTAGTTTTTGAGAAATTTCAAATTGCAGGAAATTTAGACAATTATAGTATATTTCTGAGATTAATACGAAATTATTGCCTACTGAGTTTGTGATATCCTCGGAAATTTGAAATAACATAATATCAAGGCTTTTTAATTATTTAGTAAAACGGTCTACCTAGAAAAAATAAAAAACACAATATTCCAAATATTACGTATCAAATGTTACAAAAACAATGAATGAATAAGTTTTGAAATAGAATCAGGTAAAATGCACAATCTCATTTGACAATCAGTCTTCATATAATGGAACTAAAAATTAAAAGGTTAAAAACAGATTGAGAATTGGAATATGCACCAAGTTTCATAAGGCTTTTTAAGTAAGTAATATTTTGATTGATGAGGTTTCAAAACTTATTATTTGTTGTACGATGTTTCTGTATCAAAATTTGCCCTGCATACATTTGAAGTTTAATACTTCCATGTTCCTTTCATTCCTAATATTCATTACACCTCTCCTCTGACGAGTGTAGCTAGCTAAATAGAAGATGCTTACCCATCCATCCAAAGCACCCTACCTAATTTCTTGGAAATTCAAGCATTTAATTTGATTTGCCAGTTTTCAAAGGTTTTTACTTTGCTTTTGGACTGTGATTTGAACAGAGTGATTTGTGTTTGACTGTTAAAATGTAATCGACTTCTTTAAACAATACATTGTTTGTTTGGTTTCGAGTATGTCCATTACAGTAGGATAGCCAAGTCCAAAATGTGCGTTGGTTTTAAAATTTGAGACCTTCCGCGGTAAATAAAAAGGGATTATTTTTTGGCAAGTGTCTGAACCCAAAAAAAATTCGCCATTTTCAGAATCGTTTTTATACCATAAAATTAACATTTTTAGCTACGAATATGATGCAAGAGTGTGAGGAATTAACTAAACTTTCTACATGTATCAAAAAGTCCGAGATAAAACGCCACATTTATTTAAAATTACTGATTACTGACGATAACCGATTTTTCTTGAAAATCAACAGAAATTTCTTCTCCATTTTTGAAACTGGTACGTTTTTTGTGTAAAGAATACTTTTCCTAGAAATTTTAATACAATGTCAGAAAATTATTACAGTATACGCCAGTAAATTATCGTACCTGGTGCATGAGGGTTAAATATGCGAAAATCGCAAAAATCCAACAGCATGATTTCAGTACGTCTTGTTGTCAATGAAAACAAATATGGCCGCGACCTTGATAAACATTGTTCTAACGTAATGACGTAAACAACGTTCCCCGTGTCAAATATATAGGTCAACTGTCTACTGTATACACAGTACACGCAATGTACAGTACAGACCTGTCGAAAGTTTAACACTAAGCTAACCAAAAGAAGTCAAAGCTCGACTGCCGAGTGCCTAAGGTATGGAAAGGTAGCGGTCGAAAAGCTGCCGAGAGATAGATGGCAACTGCTGTCGATATAAACACCAAACGAGGAACCAATATGGACTGTCGGCACTAATTCGTTAGCTGGGTGCTAAACTTTGTACAGGTCTGTACTGTATTTATCGATTTTTTTTTTTTTTGCAACAGGCATCCTCATCTGGCACACATCATATGACATGTGTTTGTTGATGGAGATACTTTAGGACCCCAACAGGAATAAATAAATAGGGCCTACATTAAAAAAAAAGATAAATAAATAAATAAATAAATCAGAATTTCTATAGAGAAATAAGTTAGAGCTGGGACACAGTATGTTGAGCAGGTTACAAAATGTCTAGCAGGTTAGTGATGATAATAAACAAATAAATAAATCAGAAATTGTTCAGAGAAATAGTTAGAACTGGGACACAATATGTCAGTGCTCAGTTAATAAATAAATAAATAAATAAATAAATAAATAAATAAATAATTAAGAAATTAAATTGAGAATAAGTTAGAGCTGGGACACAATATGTCAGCAGTTGTTAATAAATAAATAAATAAATAAATAAATAAATAAATAAATAAATAAATAAATAAATCAGAATTTCTACAGAGAAATAAGTTAGAGCTGTGACACAGTATGTTGAGCAGGTTACAAAATGTCTAGCAGGTAAGAGATGATAATAAATAAATAAATAAATAAATAAATAAATAAATAAATAAATAAATAAATAAATAAATAAATCAGACATTCTACAAATAAGTTAGAGCTGTGACACAGTATGTTGAGCAGGTTACAAAATGTCTAGCAGGTTAGAGATGATAATAAATAAAAATAAATAAATAAATCAGACATTCTACAGAGAAATAAGTTAGAGCTGGGACACAATATGTTGAGCAGGTTAGTGATGATAAATAGGGTAAATACATAAAAAGAAATCCAAATAAGTTGCATTTTGTCTTTCCTCAAGGTACTAACATGAAATGGATGTGGTATGGGTACCATGGAAAGCAACCTCAGATATTTTTTGGAAAAATAAAACAAATATTTTTATATGAACAAAATTAACATTTAAAAAATAAAAGATATTGAATTACTAAAAAGTTTAAAAAAATTTATGAACAGGCAGATAGTTAGAAATTTTGTCATATTGTTGTTTCTTAAATGAATGACAAATGGGCCATAATAGCATTTAAAAGGACTAAAATTGTCTAAATTATCAAATTTAATTTAGAAAATACACAAACAGGTGATTTTATGGGGGACAGGTACTTTCTAGTTGTTCTGGCTGTGATAAATAGATAAATCATTTACAAATAAATCAAAAACTATGGGATCATATGGCAGTGTTCATTCTAGAAAGGAAAGGGGCTGTTGATCCTTTATTTTGCCAAATGGCACCATTGTAAAGGCCATAGTTAGCCACATTTGAAATTAGATTTCAAATGCAAGTTCAAAATATTTGATAGCATTGTCATATATAAAAGCTACATTATATGAAACTTTTAAATACTTCATTACAAAGGCTTTTACATCAGCCTAAAAGACTACAAGTCACATCAAACATTAGATGTATGCAAAATCATTTATGTTATTCAACTTGTTATTAGAGGAATTTTATTAGAAATGAACCCATCTGAAAAAATCCTTGAATGAACACTCATGGTTATTACTATTTACACATAATGGAACATTTTTTAAAGAAAAATGCATTATGTGTGTCTAAACCAACTTTGTAAATTGTAATAATGTTGAATGTCTCATTTCATGTAAAATTAAAACATAACAATATCTTTAATACACTAGGAATTAGATATCATCAGACATTTATGAATGTTTAATTTTATATAGAATTAAAAAAATCAACACATATCAATATCCTTAACATACCGGGAATTATATACCATTACACATTTATGAAATGAATGCTTCTCTTGATACTGAATACCTCTTTTTCACCACATGAAATGCTTTTCATGCACCCTTGCCTGAAGTGTAGCATACAGGTAACAGCATAGGTTAAAATCTTACTATGTCAGAAAGTTTGCCAGTTCTCTTGTTGAGGGGTGTGATTTACCTCAGGGATGAAGCCTGAATATTTTGAGTTTGGGGCCAGCTCACTTCATTAAAGAATTTGTAACAGTACTAAATGGCTTAAATGTGTAAACATTTAGTGGCCCATACTCGAATTTAGAAGCAATTGGCTACTAGGCCCCTGCAAATCTTCATCCTTGTACCTATTTACTTCCTTAATCTCATTTACCTGATTATAATTGAAATAATCTTGAATGGGGTGTGTATACCAACCAATCAATTCTAAATTTAAATGATAAATCAATAAATCTGGAATCAGTAGGATAGCCAACCCGGCCAGCGCATTGATTCATCAAACAAAATTTCACGCGCAGACAAAGTGAAAAAATTGTCAAAAATTTGAATTCACTCGAGGCGGTAAAATTACATAATATTTATTTCACTGCGCGTTTTTAATACTATTTATAGTATTTTATCGTCTTTTGAGGACAAAAGTAAGTCATTAAAGACGATTTTTATCAAAGTCGGTGAGAATTTAACAATTTAAATCGTAATTGAATGTTAGGCACCGGCGAAAAATTGAAAATTGAAACTTTAAAAAATATCATTCTGTGTACGCAGTTCCTCATGCACCAAAGATGTTTTTACATGAACGGAAAGAACTTTTTCTCACGGTTATTTTGATGTATAATTTGTCAAATAATTTTCTTTACACAAAAACGTACCAGTTTCAAATGTCGAAAAAATCGATGACATTGCCGGATTCTCGATCATGGGCCGCCCCCTTTCCGGCTAATTTGACACAGAAAAAATGCTAAGACAGCTTTCTTATTGTATGTAATGTATAAATTTGATAATTAAGAGACGCTGTGGAGATATTTTTGTTGAAATAAAGTAAGTTTTTCCTTAAAAATATTGTATTTTCACTCCATTTCTCGTCTAATCTGCCGATTTTTTGGAACTACTTCCAGTCGGACATATTTGATTAGCATTCGTCCCGCTTCGATCACAATTTTAGCATGCAGAAAATGTCATCGTGTATTTTGGACAAAATAGTCAAGATTTTTTGCCTTATTTGTCATGTATGATCGATCTGCATGGCTGTCGAACACATTAGATACGCATGTGTTCTAATTTTACCCATATGGACTCGGGATCTGTACCAATACAGTGTACAGTACAACCTGCTTATGTAGGGCTAGTTAGGGACTCAGAATTACTGAAAATTATCAACTGATTTTGCTTTGCTGGCAAAATATAAACAGGACCTGTCTGTCATACCAGTACATATCATTGGATAAATAAGCTAACATCATTAAAGAGGGTTAGACTGGATTTTTCTTTATGAAATATTTCCCAAAATGAAACATCTCCCATGTTAGTTTAGCCAGAGTCAACACAACATTGGTCTTTATTATTTAAATTTTTGTTTCTGTTCTGATGCCAATAACCCCGGCATTATTATTTTAGTACAATTTAGACATGAAAAGTTGATTATTTGCTTCATTAAAGTTATAAGTCAACTTGACATAGCACAAATAACATTTAAAATAGCCTATGTGGAAGTAGGAAATAGGAAAAGTGAATACCAATCATGTGGATTTCATTTGACTTGGTTAAAAATTTAACTCCATATTATAATGATTACATACAGATCTGTAAAATATTTAGGAATTTCAGTAATTTCTGTAAAATTGTAAAATTCTTATAAATAAATATCACCTTCTTTCAGGAAATTCATGGGAACTGGTTTGATAATAACATTAAGAAATAAGTTTATGCAAATGCAGTGAAATTAATGACACAGTGTATCCAAATGGACATTATTAGTTTGAAAGAATTCAAAATAATTGTAACACACTAGGCCTATTCCAGATTTATTGATTTATCAGTTAAATTTAGAATTGATTGGTTGGTATACACACTCCATTCAAGATTATTTCAATTATAATCAGGTAAATGAGATAAAGGGGGAAACTAGGTACAGGGATGAAGATTTGCAGGGGCCCAGTAGCCAATGCAATGGCTTCTAAAATCAAGTGTGGGTCACTTAATGTTTACACATTTAAGCCAATTATTACTGTTACAAATTCTTTTATGAAGTGAGCTGGCCCCTAGCTCAAAATAGTTAGGCTTCATCCCTGAGGAAAAACACACCCCTCAACAAGAGAACTGGCAAACTTTCTGACATAGTAAGATTTTAATCTATGCTGTTGACTGTATGCTACACTTCAGACAAGGACGCATGAAAAGCATTTCATGTGGTGAAAAAAGAGGTATTCAGTATCAAGAGAAGCATTCAATTCATAAATGTGTAATGGTATATAATTCCCAGTATGTTAAGGATATTGATATGTGTTGATTTTTTAATTCTATATAAAATGAAACATTCATAAATGTCTCATGATATCTAATTCCTAGTGTATTAAAGATATTGTTATGTTTTAATTTTACATGAAATGAGACATTCAACAATATTACAATTTACAAAGTTGGTTTAGTCACACATAATGCATTTTTCTTTGAAAAATGTTCCATTATGTGTAAACAGTAATAACCAAGAGTGTTCATTCTAGGATTTTTTTCAGATAGTTTCATTTCTAATAAAATTCCTCTAATAACAAGTTGAAAAACATAAATAATTTTGCATACATCTAATGTTTGATGTGATTTGTAGTCTTTTAGGTTGATGTAAAAGCTTTTGTAATGAAGTATTTAAAAGTTTTATATAATGTAGCTTTTATATATGACAACGCTATCAAATATTTTGAACTTGCATTTGAAATCTAATTTCAAATGTGGCCCACTATGGCATTTACAATGGTGCCATTTGGCAAAATAAAGGATCAACAGCCCCTTTCTAGAATGAACCCATAGTTTTTTATTTATTTGTAAATGATTTATCTATTTATCACAGCCAGAACAACTAGAAAGTACCTGTCCCCCATAAAATCACCTGTTTGTGTAGTTTCTAAATTAAATTTGATAATTTAGACAATTTTAGATCTTTTAAATGCTATTATGGCCCACTTGTCATTCATTTAACAAACAACAGTATGACAAAATTTCTAACTATCTGCCTGTTCATAATTTTTTTTTAACTTTTTAGTAATTCAATATCTTTTATTTTTTAAATGTTAATTTTGTTCATATAAAAACATTTGTTTTATTTTTCCAAAAAATATCTGAGGTTACTTCCATGGTACCCATGCCACATTTCATGTTAGTACCTTGAGGAAAGACAAAATGCACCTTATTTGGATCTCTTTTTATGTATTTACCCTATTTATCATCACTAACCTGCTCAACATACTGTGTCCCAGCTCTAACTTATTTCTCTGTAGAATGTCTGATTTATTTATTTATCTATTTATTTATTTATTTATTTATTTATTTATTTATTTATTTTTATTTATTATCATCTCTAACCTGCTAGATATTTTGTAACCTGCTCAACATACTGTGTCCCAGCTCTTAACTGATTTCTCTGTAGAATTTCTGATTTATTTATTTATTTATTTATTTATTTATTAACTGCTGACATATTGTATCCCAGCTCTAACTTATTTCTTTGTAGAATTTCTTATTTATTTATTTATTTATTTATTTATTAACTGCTGACATATTGTATCCCAGCTCTAACTTATTTCTTTGTAGAATTTCTTATTTATTTATTTATTTATTTATTTACTGACATATTGTGTCCCAGCTCTAACTTATATCTCTGAACAATTTCTGATTTATTGATTGATTTATTTATTTATTTATTTATTTATTATCATCTCTAACCTGCTAGACATTTTGTAACCTGCTCAACATACTGTGTCCCAGCTCTAACTTATTTCTCTGTAGAATTTCGTATTTATTTATTTATTTATCATTTATTATTATTTTTTAATGTAGGCCCTATTTATTTATTCCTGTTGGGGTCCTAAAGTATCTCCATCAACAAACACACGTCATATGATGTGTGCCAGATGAGGATGCCTGTTGCAAAAAAAAAAAAAAATCGATAAATACAGTACAGACCTGTACAAAGTTTAGCATCCAGCTAACGAATTAGTGCTGACAGCCCATATTGGTCCTTCGTTTGGTGTTAATAAATATCGACAGCAGTTGCCATCTATCTCTCATCAGCTTTTCGACCGCTACCTTTCCATACCTTAGGCACTCGGCAGTTGAGCTTTGACTTCTTTTGGTTAGCTTAGTGTTAAACTTTCGACAGGTCTGTACTGTACATTGCGTATACTGTGTATACAGTTGACCTATATATTTGATACGGGGAACGTTGTTTACGTCATTACGTTGGAACAATGCTTATCAAGGTCGCGGCCATATTTGTTTTCATTGACAACAAGACGTACTGAAATCATGCTGTTGGATTTTTGCGATTTTCGCATATTTAACCCTCATGCACCAGGTACGATAATTTACTGGCGTAAATAATAATTTTCTGGCATTGTATAAAAATTCTAGGAAAAGTATTCTTTACACAAAAAACGTACCAGTTTCAAAATGGAGAAGAAATTTCTGTTGATTTTCAAGAGAAATCGGTTATCGTCGGGATATCAGTAATTTTAAGTAAATGTGGCGTTTTATCTCGGACTTTTTGATACAAGTAGAAAGTTTAGTTAATTCCTCACACGCTTGCATCATATTTGTAGCTAGAAATGTTAATTTTATGGTATAAAAACGATTCTGAAAATGGCGAATTGTTTTCGGGTTCAGACACTTGCCAAAAAGTAATCCCTTTTTATTTACCGCGGAAGGTCTCAAATTTTAAAACCAACGCACAATTTGGACTTGGCTATCCTACTGAATAGGCCTAGTGTGTTACAATTATTTTGAATTCTTACAAACTAATAATGCCCATTTGGATACACTGTGTCATGACTTTCACTGCATTTGCATCAACTTATTTCTTAATGCTATTATCAAACCAATTCCCATGAATTTTCCTAAAAGGTGATATTTATTTATTAGAATTTTACAATTTTACAGAAATTACTGAAATTCCTAAATATTTTACAGATCTGTATTTAATCATTATAACATGGAGTTAAATTTTTAACCAAGTCAAATGAAATCCACATGATTAGTATTCACTTTTCCTATTTCCTACTTCCACATAGTCTATTTTAAATGTTATTTGTGCTATGTCAAGTTGACTTAAAACTTTTAATGAAGCAAAATAATCAACTTTTCATGTCTAAATTGTACTAAAATAATAATGCCGGGGTTATTGGCATCAGAACAGAAACAAAAATTCAAATAATAAAGACCAATGTTGTGTTGACTCTGCTCTGGCTAAACTAACATGGGAGATGTTTCCTCATTTTGGGAAATATTTCATAAAGAAAAATCCAGTCTAACCCTCTTTAATGATATTAGCTTATTTATCCAATGATATGTACTGATATGACAGACAGGTCCTGTTTATATTTTGCCAGCAAAGCAAAATCAGTTGATAATTTTCAGTAATTCTGAGTCCCTAACTAGCCCTACATGAGCAGGTTGCACTGTACACTGTATTGGTACAGATCCCGAGTCCATATGGGTAAAATTAGAACACATGCGTATCTAATGTGTTCGACAGCCATGCAGATCGATCATACATGACAAATAAGGCAAAAAAGCTTGACTTTTTTGTCCAAAATACACGATGACATTTTCTACATGCTAAAATTGTGATCGAAGCGGGACAAATGCTAATCAAATATGTCCGACTGGAAATAGTTCCAAAAAATCGGCAGATTAGACGAGAAATGGAGTGAAAATACAATATTTTAAAGGAAAAACTTACTTTATTTCAACAAAAATATATCCACAGCGTCTCTCGATTATCAAATTTATACATTACATACAATAAGGAAGCTGTCTTAGCATTTTTTCTGTGTCAAATTAGCCGGAAAGGGGGCGGCCCATGATCGAGAATCCGGCAATGTCATCGATTTTTTCGACATTTGAAACTGGTACGTTTTTTGTGTAAAGAAAATTATTTGACAAATTATACATCAAAATAACCGCGAGAAAAAGTTCTTTCCGTTCATGTAAAAACATCTTTGGTGCATGAGGAACTGCGTACACAGAATGATATTTTTTAAAGTTTCAATTTTCAATTTTTCGCCGGTGCCTAACATTCAATTACGATTTAAATTGTTAAATTCTCACCGACTTTGATAAAAATCGTCTTTAATGACTTACTTTTGTCCTCAAAAGACGATAAAATACTACAAATAGTATTAAAAACTCGCAGTGAAATAAATATTATGTAATTTTACCGCCTCGAGTGAATTCAAATTTTTGACAATTTTTTCACTTTGTCTGCGCGTGAAATTTTGTTTGATGAATCAATGCGCTGGCCGGGTTGGCTATCCTACTGTTAATATACAGGATATGTTTAAATTTCCATATCGTTAAAGAATAAACCATTGCCATTAAGCTTTGGATTAAGAAATTCTGGAAGACGATATAATTTAGACAGTAATTCAATTCTAATCGATTTTCTGAAATTGGGACGAAAATAGATTCCCATTTAAAGGTTGGATGTTATTTTATGGAACAGACAGAATGGTTGTTTGAAATGAAGCATTTATTTTCAGATGTAACATTTATTAACATCAAAAACACATATATCATTCCAGAACCCGAGGATGAACTTTAGATCGTGAAATTACAAAGGCTCTTTGTAAAAACAACAATTGTCTCATAAGTTTTTTAATATATCTGTTCCAATGTTACTTCGATTTTATCAATGGGCAAGCTGCTATAGTATTGCTGTTACTGGGTCTATAAATGAATGCAGTAAATGATATGAATGAGACTAATACTATATGGGATGGAACTTTTATGAACAAATATACTATTGATGTGTCTGTCAGTTATAAATATTCGTAATATTGATATAAAACTATTTAAGAAAACTGATTTGCCCAGAAATAGATCAACTGTCAAAGATAGCATATTATGTTATAATATTTCTTCTATCAGGGATTGTCTGTGATTGATTTCTTCAATGAATATCTTCTATCAGATTTCTTAAATTATTTCAATATCTATATTTTTTCTTATCATATTACTAAAGAATACGAATTTGTTTTAATTTAGATGTAATTGGTATACTAAACAAATCTGTTTCTACCAACAATAGATAGTTTTTTCTATTTATTTTCTTTATTCACATCCATTATATGTTTACAACATTTATGACATCCTGTATTACATAAATCAAAATAAACATATATACAATATAGATAGTGTTTATTTGTTGCAAAGTGCATATAGAATGTAGTCCCTTTATTGACAAACAAAGATATCACAAAATTGATTTGATTACCAATCATAGCAACAACAAAACCAGATTGAACATATATCACAAACGTGATGACTTCAATTTTTCTATTGTCATCTTTCCTTTTCTATGCAGCAATATACCTGCTTTTCCTGCTTATGGTGTATTTGTTTCACAATTTATGCGTTATGGTAGAGCTTGTCCTAACTACGGAAACTTTATACAACAATGCAATCTCCTTACAAATAAAGTGTTGACCCAGGGAGATTGCAAGCCTAGGTTTATAAGGGCACTCAAAAAGTTTTATGGCCTTCATGACAGTATGCTAATAAGTATTATGTCTCTTGTCAAGAATAGCCCTGTATATATTTGACGTCTTACAGTTCCATGTCCCGTTCAATCAGTTTTAATTGCACACGTGGTGGCGGATGTAGATAGATAAGCAAGAGGTGGTTACCCATCCGGAGCACCCGGCCTCACTTCCCTCCTAGAAGTTTACGTGTTTAACCTTATTTTACCAGCTTATTTTGCTGATGAATTGTGATTCGGACATGGATTATTGTTTTGTTTTATTTTGGGGTTCTTTGACGGTTATTTTATACAAGCACCTTAAAAGAAATCTCCCAAGCTTACTTTCAATCATATAATTTGACACACGACTTTCTTAAAATATAATATAAAATTATAAGGACGTGTTACTTTTCAAAGATATTATCGAGCTCCAAAAGTCTTTTTGAGACGATATATGTTAAGCAACCCTTTAATAGAACCTCGTCAACAGGTGAACAACAATGAAGATGAAAATCCGTACATAGATGTTATGAAATAAATCTGTATACAGGTGCATGTAAATTTACATTAAAGCAATGTGTTGTGCTCTAATTTGGTTATAATGAAGCATTTTGCATTTTGCAAAGGAAATCTGATAATATAGAGGAACAAAATTGCGCGGAAATACTTGGCAACAGCCAACGCAAACAAAAAAAACAAGTTAATGATAAAACAGTCCAACAAGACAACGCAACAAAGAACAAACACGTATTTAGACCACTGACTAAAGAAATCACAATTTTGATCGAGGTTCCCAGTCCGGTAGTTGGCTAACATCAACCATCAAAATTCAATTTTACTCTGTGTGGCAAATAACTGATAACACAATTTTTTTTCAATTTTCACGTCCAGACATAATGCAGTTTTTGAATAATTGCGCACCTCTTTTTAAATAAATAAATACATAATTTAAAGACTTCGGCTGACTATTCTCTCTGGAGGACTAGCTAAATAGATTGAATCTTAATTGGTTCGACAGTAGTCTGATTTATAAATTACCAAGTAAAATATTTTGACAGATAACTAGTGATAGCAATGCAAAACCGAAAATGAACATGCATCATTCCAAGGAGATTGCACATGCTCTTCAGATTGACATGTGGTCTTATTCTATATTTGTATCTGTTTTATCAATGGACATGTCCGTTCCATAGACCGCCTTGGTTATATATTGGATTTAGACGGCTGTTATATTAAATCGACATGATATGAGGAAATAGGAACAGATTGGCTTCTATGCGTTTAATACATCTTGCTATCAGTCGTATCTTTAGGAAAAGTTAATATTGTTTCCAGAAATGGATCCAGGTTATCAAAAAGAGTAACATTAGAGAATATAATTTTGGAGATTTTCATGATTTAAGATATAAAAATTCCAAATAATTGTGGCACATGAGTGAATAAAAAACAAACATGCAATGACCGAATCACAATCCAGAAGCGAAGTAAAAACTTTGTGACTGACAAGTTTGGTTAGACACGTGAACTTCCACCAGGGAAGTGAGGTCGGGTGCTTCGGAAGGGTAAGCACCTCCTGTTTAGCTAGCTACACCCGAAACGTGTGCAATCAAAATTGTGTGAAATATCATTGTTAGATGCTAGGTTTTATACATTTCCAGGAAGTAAATATCTAGAAACATGCAGCTGAAAACATGGCAATGACAAAGTAACCAAAACAATAACACAAAGATAAACACCTATAAAATTGTTGCTTATAACATTTTCCAATTTGGACTTATCACACTGCATATAAGTTGGCAGCGATGTTAAAGTACTTTTGTATAGCCTGACCCACTAATTCCATAAGCGGTTGAAGAAATTGAATATTAAGTATTGATACAATTGGATAATTTTAAAATAATTCCCTGGTGTATAAAATTCATGAAAATAAAGACAATTGATTTTGTTTGTTAATCTAGACACATTATTTTTTTGTGTAATTAAGTCTAAGTCTGGAGTCTTAAATTAGCTGTCGTCCTAATTTTGATTTTAATGTGTCCTGTGATGTCATCAATTTTTCCATTGTCAATTTTCCTTTACCTTATAACAATATACATGCCTTCCCTGCTTATGGTGTATTTGTTTAACATATTTTGTTCCAATAATGGGAACTTTATACAACGATGCTTACAAAGGATGTTGATGGGATGTAGAGATATTGCAAGCTTAGGCTTATCATTGCCTTTGAAACGATTTATGGATGCCATTACAATGTTGTTGATGTCTTTTTATCAAAAATTATCTTGGTTATATTTGACGTCCCTTATCGTTGTTCTCAATTTTAATAGGTGCAACTAGCCAGAGAAAAGATGCGTACCGTTTCGGAGTTTTCGGCCTAACTTTCCTCTTGCATGTTAACGTGTTTAACTGAATTTTCCAATTTCCAGAGTTTTATTCTTTTGGGGTTGTGATTTGGAGATGGACCAGCGTGTTTATGTTTCATTTTTGGCCTTTGTTCTGTCCCATACATCCTTTTTGATGATTTTTAAGGATCTTAATCATTTCATTTTCGTATGACTTTATTGTAAATGAACACATTACCGTTCAGTAATCACTATGTTGAGCAAACAATCGGTATACAAATGGGTACAAACTGTGCATCATTGCTTGCTGATTTGTTTCTTTATTCTTATGAAGCAGAATTTATGCAGAACCTTGTTAAATCTGGAGAGAAAACTGTCGCCAAATCATTCAACTCAACATACAGATATATAGATGACGTTCTGTCTCTTAACAATCCTAAATTTGGAGACTATGTAAATGTCATCTATCCTAGTGAGCTTGAAATAAAAGACACGACTGATTCCTCAAGTTCTGCTTCATATTTAGACTTATACCTGAATTATGACGCACACGAAAGGCTACATTTGAAACTTTATGACAAACGTGATGACTTCAATTTTTCTATTGTCAACTTTCCTTTTTTATGCAGCAATATACCTGCTTCTCCTGCTTATGGTGTATTTGTTTCCCAATTCATACGCTATGGTAGAGCTTGTTCCCACTACGGGGACTTTGTACAACGAAGTAGGCTGCTTGCAAATAAATTGTTGACTCAGGGATATTGCAAGCCTAGGCTTATCAAGGCTCTAAAAAGTTTTATGGCCGTCATCACAGTATTGTTGATAAGTTTGATGTCTCTGTGTCCAGGATTGCCCTGGATATATTTGACGTCTCATAGTTCCATGTTCCTTTCACAAAAGTTTGATTACACACGTGGCGGGTGTAGCAAGCTAAACAGGAGGTGCTTACCCTTCCGGAGCACCCGGCCTCACTTTCCTGGTGGAATTTTACGTGTCTAACCTAACTTGTCAGTTCCAAAGTTTTTACTTTGCTTCTGGATTGTGATTCGGACATGGATTAGTATATTTGTTTTTGATTGACTCTGACACTAGATGCGCCATGTGATTTGATAGCTGTTAAGTAATAAAAATTGACCATCAATACTATTTATGTGTCTATCATTTGAAAATACTATATAATATTATCGATAGTATTACTCCCACATTTAAAGAAAACAGATTTTCTCTGGAAATAGAATATCTCACACATATAATAATAGCAAATAAACCTATTACATATAACCTTTTGCTGTAATAGATGACTTTTATGATATCTCAAATACATGTATATGATAAGGTTCCTTCTAAAATGATTTGGTATCTTCATGTATTTCAATTTACTTGGGCATCAGTAACTCGTATTTTGTAAGCGTTTGTATTTTTAATTGATTTTTGAAAAGAGTAGTGATTGAAGAAAAGTAACTATTTACAAACAAATACCCGAAACTATAACTATCCAATTAAACTGTTCATTAATAAAATTGTCAAGAAATTACGTTAATAGTGCTTATTTCCACCACCGCAAAGCAAATTGACTCATTTGTTATGTTTATATTAAGCTTATTTTTTTTCTTTACTCTAGAAAATGTTGATTACTGAAAATCTGCAATGTGTATAACGGAATAGTATATTATAAATTGTAAAGACATTGACAAGATATTAGAATCAGCCACAAATACACATCCATGCCCAAATCACAATAACAAAAAATCAAAGTGAAAACTTTGAAAGCTGGTAAATTAATGTTAACAAGTACACTTACAACAGAAGTAAGTTCCGCCGGTTGCTTCGTAAGGGTAATTATATGTCGTCTAGCTAAGTATACCCGCCACGTAATAAATTGAAATGTAAAATGAAAGGAACTTGGAGTCGTGGGACGTCAAAATTTTCAGGGCGTGTTGGAGGCAGAGACATGATACTTTTCAACAATATTGTGATGATTGAACATTTTAAGGACATTGATAAGTAAGCCAATGCTTGCAATGTCTCCGAGGCATATTAGTTTCTTATTTAACACCGTTAGTCATTTGATCAAAACTTACTCCATTTAATTATGAATTCTTGCATTGTTTAATTATTTAATTTAAACTTACTTTTTTGAAAACAATGTATTGTTTGGGGGGGGGGGGGGTAGTGAAAAATTAAAATTGAGCATTATTTCCGAGACATTGAATTAAGCGACACATCCAATCAGTTGTAAATTTCATTTCTTTGCTTTCGGATTAGAATTAGTGTTTTCGCTCATAAAACATTTATTGCGATTTTAAATGTTTGTTGAAGTGTTTAAACAGTGTCTACAAGCCTATGTATACACTATATTTATTTTGAAATGTCATTTTTTGAAAACCCAATTTTTCTTTTTTGGATTGGATTGGTATAATTGAATTACCGAATCATCAAATAAAACTGAATTAATCCGGAGTGAAACGAAACAATAGAACACTTGTGCATAAAAACTTTGAAAACGTAAACTTGCACTACGGAAGTGAGACCGGGTGTTCCGGAAGGGTCAGTACCTCAGTCTAGCTAGCTTCATCCGTCTTGTGTGAAATATCAATACGCAGGATGCCGATAGAGGGCACATATGTCCGTGTTGGAGAAGAGAACCCATATGACCGTGTGATTCTAAGCGGTTATAAATACTCTTGACTTTTCTCATTTGACCGTCTTATTTTATCTATAAATAATGATTATTTACAGCTTATGTCAGATAAATGACCAGTACGTCGTGTTTTTGATTTATTTATGGGTAAACAGTGTCTGGTATTTATCTATTAACAACAAATTTGCACATCGTTAGCGAAAGTTTATTTATTCAACAGTAAACCTTTGACATTAGATGTTCTATCTATTTGATATATATTGTAGTAACTAACAACCATGTAGATCTATTATTGATATCCTCTCCATTTCCATGTAATAATTTATGTTTTACTGTTTCACTGTTAAGTTTTGAATTGCTGAATGTTTACATATCAGTAATACCTTTCCAGCATTTTCTTACTGCTATTCTACAGATTTTAATTATTTAATTCTAAATTAAAGTCATTTGTCAAAAATGTACTTACTAAATACCAGAGCAATCAAGAATTGGAAACAAGTTACAAAAACCAATATGATACAACACAAATTGATACGCATTTTGATTTAAAGACTGTACAGGCACTAGATCCAACGTTCCTCTTTCTTGCTTGAGTTTGCTATTATAAGGTTTCACGGCTGTTCAAGGCAAATTTAACAGTTTAACGCTATCGTCTTTCACTGATGCAGCCTGGCCTCGTATATGAAATTATATTGAGTTAAAATACATGTAATTGGAAACCGGACCATAGAACCAGGTTAACATAAGTTTTTTCACATCAGTTTTGCAACAATTAATTCTTTTTGATAATAGATCTACTGGCGTGTATGGACCGAGCCGATATACAGAGTTACGCTTCTTATTAAACAAAATGCCCATATGATCACGATTTACGCAGACGACAAAGTCAACAATAGCCAGATCTGCAACGTTATTTGAACATTAAATTAATTAAAAACATTATGTAACTGAATCCTATCTGCACAGACAATGTACCAGTTATTAGAGGTAACAGATTTGGTTTAGTTCCGTGAATAAAATAAAAACACAGGACACCATAAAGATTTACGGACTGACCTCGGGCCAGAAAATGGACCATCTCAAAATAACAGTCCACTGAAATCCTTATCCTGTCCCTTTGGCCAGTCCATAAACAGTACATAAGGTGCTATTGTTTAATTTAAAGCTTGTTTTTAAAAGTCATCTTAAAAGAAACATTATCTTACATCTTGTGTAAAAATCTAGCAATTTCATTGGATAAGAGCTATGTAACAATTTGTATGGTCACATAAAATTTATAGTGTCACATAGCGCTGCGGCTATCGCCTCGGCAAACAATGCTTCCTCGAGGGGCCAATATGTACTGTCACCCTGTCAGAAATGTAATATTTATATATTATCTTGATTATATTATCTATAATATATTATCTTAAAAGAAGTTTATTTATTATTATAAGAGTTTATTTCATTTCTAAGACCTAAACACAAGTACTTAGACCGCGCCACTGGGCATCATTTTATCATTATGATCGGTGTCCATCCAAAGTCGATAGCTTTATTTTCAATGGTGACATAATTGGTGTCCAAAAAGATACCATCTCCATGACAGAAATTAAAATTTTATGAATGTGATTAAAACTAACAAAAATAATTACACACAATTATAGTCACTGACCTGTAGCTAATGACCATAACAAACAGGAAAACTAGAAAATAATACGAAACTAATATTATCTGTGGGGCACTTGTGTAAATGTCCCGCAATAAAATAAATGGATACGTACTGCCCTTTATTACATTAAATCCATTTATGAACATATGTATAATACAGTAAATTTAATTTTCCGTGACAACTCCCTTATGTTTCCCGTGTTTCACATTTAATTCTATCAGTAAGTTGGGTTTAATTAATGAATGTAAGCATATATACATGTAGTATATGAAAATACGGTATTAATCAGGTAATATAAACAACAGTTATATGTTAGTGAGGAGAGAGTCGCTAATTGTATTTACTACTTATAAACATATCAACTTTGTCCACTGACGCCCACAGTTGCCAGTACATCGTAAGTACAATACTTTGTATATACTTTTTTATATTTTGCTTTATAACTTTTATTTATTTATTTATCTTTTTTTTTTTACATAAGATTCATTTCAAAACATCCGTCTTCTTGCACAATTTGAAACATTCTTAATTGTGTGTCATTTTATTAATGTACATAAAGTTTGATTGTCTAATTATCATTCATAACCCGATGAAATATTATACCAATGGTAAAGTGACGTCATCAATAACTTCGATAGTTGATGTTTGCCACCCTTTGTGCCGGCATCGATATGAAATGTGATTTTTCTAAAAGCACGTAATTATTATTTTCATTCGATCATTGGAGTTGTGTCATGAGCTGTTCTAAAGTACATGAAAACAACTAGAACTGTCTCTTTGGAGCCACATACCCCCTGTCCCCAACCTCTAAATGTTTTTTCGGCGGTCTTGACCTTGATGATATGACTTTGGATCAAAGTCATGACATACCTTTGGACTATGACGATTATTCATGTGAAGTTTTATGATAGTCGTCCAAAGCATTGATGAGATATGGCCCGGATACGATTTTACACGGACAGACAGACATGGTGATTCCTATATACCCCCTCAAACTAGTTTTTTTTATATGACAGTAATACATAGTCGCTAATTCGTTAAATACATGGATGAGATTGAAATAAATGACTGAAGTATGGGATCTCCTTTTATTCTTTGGAGTGCTCGATCCGTAAGTGAGAGGTCGTGGGTTCGAACCCCGGCCGGGTCTGACCCAAGACTTGAAAAGTGGGTAGTGATTGTTCTTTCGCCAAGCATTCTGCATTACGAAATGAAAGTCACGGTTCTTTCGGATGGGAACTTAAAATAAACGAGGTTCCGTGTCACGGTGGGCTTGGCACGCTAAAGAACCCTGCTGTATAATGCCATAAGCGCAACGCACAGGCAAAATTTCTGCACTTTCGCCTATAGCTGGCGACGTCTCGATATAAGTGAAATATTCTTGACTGGGACGTTAAACACCATTACTCACTCTCACTCACTTTTATTCTTTGGAAAATAAACTTTAAGAGTAACGACTAGTTAGCCCATCCACATATCAGTCCAAAGATATTTTTATTTTGTAATCAATAACACAACCGAATATGAAAAAATATTTTCTTGATGCCCGGTACAATATCGTAAAATAATGAGGTACAATACAAACG
The DNA here is from genome assembly GCA_021292105.1 of Anadara kagoshimensis. Taxonomy (NCBI): domain Eukaryota; kingdom Metazoa; phylum Mollusca; class Bivalvia; order Arcoida; family Arcidae; genus Anadara; species Anadara kagoshimensis. The sequence continues at coordinate 26,172,538 of CM037858.1, forward strand.
TGTTACTGTTTTAATGATGCACATTTTGCTTTACAAATTCATGCTCTCTCTCTCTCTCTCTCTCTCTCTCTCTCTCTCTCTCTCTCTCTCTCTATATATATATATATATATATATATATATGTCATGCCATCACGTGTAATACAGGTAATACATTGGTTATTTATTATGACTTGAAAATTGTTCGATTGTGATACATAAGTTCTTACACAGAGAGCCAGTCGGGAAGTTATGTTACATTACAATGCTTCTTATCAACCTAATCAGACAATCTGACATTGTAAACACGTGGTTGTCCCGTCAGTGTTTATAATGCTTATCACAAGAAATCATGTTCTCGTTGCTTCCGAAATAAACTATCAGCTGGGTCACTTGTCGAACACATGTAAGGAAGTCGGGGTGATTGAATTGGGTTTTACGTCCCAGTCAAGAATATTTCCCTTATATCGAGACGTCTCTAGCTATAGGCGAAGCCAGTTGCAGGCGGCAGAAACATTGACTTTTGCAGTGCACTTCGGGCAATGTCCAGGGGGATTTCTTTAACGTGCCATGCCTGTTGTGACACGGGGGGCTCTTCCGAAGGACCCCGTGACTTTCATTTTCTAAATGCTGAATGCTTGACGAAATAACATGCAGTTAATACCTGTTCTCAAGTCTTGGTCAGACCCGGCCGGGGTTCGAACCCACAACCTCCTACATGCGAAGCGAGCATTCTACCACCACCAAGTTACGGCAGTTGCATGGAATGGGAGTAAGAATGAACGCATTGCATAACGAGACACGTAGGTGGGGGTTATGTGGTTTTTGTTTTGCTAATATACTAGGAACTCCATTTATGTTTACATAAGATTTCAAATAATTTCCCTTTGATGGTAAGAGTTAGATAACATCTTGAGATGCTGCATGTATAATTCAAATTAATAATTCATTAACACAAGTGTCATATTAATAAAGTCTGATGGATAAGAGGTTGCTGCCGCATGCATATTTCAATTAACTATTTCATTGACACACGTGTCATATTAATTAAGAATACTAGATCATGCTGCTGCATGAATTTTCAATTAATTGTTTCATTAACACGAGTGCCATATTAATTAAGGCTGATAAATCAGAGGTTGGTGCATGCGGCATATTTCAACTTAATTATTTCATTAACACAGGTGTTGACTGGAGGAGTAATTACAAATGCTCAGTACGAAATAATGCGACTGTCTTAATTACGTGGTCTTGCGACATGAAAGGTGACATAGTAAGCTGTATCGTTTGACAAGTACATTAATTATAACATAAAGCCGCTACATGTTACTTTTGTGTATTACGGTCAAAGGGCACATAACTCTATTGTACATGTATGTATCATGTGACGTAATAACTACGTCATCAATATATGACGTCTAGAGTTGGTACACGAGGTTCAGCCATTAATGCAGATGTACACGACACTTGTGTTTAATCACGTTGATGTTATTATAAAGTAGTTATACTTCAGTTACTTACTGTATAGTATATTATTTGAATTTTTTTTTACGAAATTGTTGCGAAAGACTTTACCAATACCGTGACTAACCAGTTGTATGGTTAAGAGTGCGCGCCGAGTCTAGACCAGATAAGAACTTGAGATGCCCGGTTTCACAATCATTTCCACTGTATGTTATTTGAAGATTTTTTTACGAAAATGTTGCGAAAGTCTTGACCAATACCGTGACTAACCAGTTGTACTGTTAAGAGTGCATCGATGGACCAGACACGAACTTGAGATGCCCGGTTTCACAATCATTCCCACTGTATGACATTTGAAAATATTTTACGAAATTGTTGCGAAAGTCTTGACCAATACCGTGACTAACCAGTTGTATAGTTAAAAGTGCATCGATACTTGAGATGCCCGGTTTCACAATCATTCCCACTGTATGACATTTGAAAATATTTTACGAAATTGTCGCGAAAGTCTTGACCAATATCGTGACTAACTAGTTGTATGGTTAAGAGTCCGCGCCGATGGACTGGATAAGAACTTGAGATGCCCGGTTTCACAATTATTTCTCAAGTTAACTAAGATTTCCTTAACTGAAATCTGGCGTTTAAACCCTTTACAACTTTGTTTATTGTTCCTATATTGGGGAATAATTAATTTTAGTTGTCCTTTTAAAGATAATATTAACCTTCTTGAAGTCTGTATGGGCTATTTAAGATAAAGAAAATTTTAGTTAAGGAACGATTGTGACTTATGTTGCTGATATAACTGCAAAACGTGTTAATTCAGTACTTTGTAATTAAACAGTTAATGTCCACCATAAAATTTTCAAAAAGTCACATCTACATGCATAAAAAATATTTTAAAGAAATTTTCTCACCATTTATTTTATTTGTTTTGACCTAAACAAAAAACAGTAAGCAATTAACAATCAAGCTGACTCATATCTAGGCTCTAATTAATCTAAAATTTTGTTACCTGTAAAAACAAATATATGATGAATATCTGCTAAATGTGAGTATAATATGTTATTTGCAGAAAAAAGTCTCTAATGACACATGGCACAGAGAAGTTGTTTTATAATCAGAGAACAAGCAACCATTGTATATGATTTAAAAACTGGTTAAAACTTAATCATCCAGCTTCAATATGAGAGGGATTGTTTTGTTCAAGAAAATGTGCCTTGCTCTTAATTTTGCAACTACTGGATCATGTTATAATCTCGTCATGTACCCCATTGTTTGAATTCTTTGAATTAGAACCCGTTTTGTCCACTAACTTAGATGTTGGAAACCGCTGTTTTCGTTCAGTAAGCTGCCGTGTCCCCTTTTATCAACTCGCTGAGCTGCTGGAACACGCTTTGTCTGCTCAGTTAGCTGCTGGAACCCGCTTTGTCCGCACACTGAGCTGTTGGAACCCGCTGTGTCCGCTCCCTCAGGTGATGCAACCCGCTTTTTCCGCTCACACAGCTGATGGAACCTGCTTTGTCCGCTAACACAGCTGATGGAACCCGCTTTGATCGCTCTCACAGATGATGGAACCTGCTTTGTCCGCTCCCTCAGGTGATGCAACCCGCTTTGTCCGCTCACACAGGTGATGCAACCCGCTTTGTCCGCTGACACAGCTGTTGAAACCCGCTGTGTCCGCTCACACAGGTGATGCAACCCCCCTTTTCCGCATAATGAGCTGTTTGAACCCGCTTTGTCCGCTCACACAGCTGATGGAACCCGCTGTGTCCGCTCACACAGCTGTTGAAACCCGCTGTGTCCGCTCACACAGCTGTTGAAACCCGCTGTGTCCGTTCACACAGCTGTTGAAACCCGCTGTGTCCGCTCACACAGCTGTTGAAACCCACTGTGTCTGCTCACACAGCTGTTGAAACCCGCTGTGTCCGCTCACACAGCTGTTGAAACCCGCTGTGTCCGTTCACACAGCTGTTGAAACCCGCTGTGTCCGCTCACACAGCTGTTGAAACCCACTGTGTCTGCTCACACAGCTGTTGAAACCTGCTGTGTCCGCTCACACACAGCTGATGGAACCCGCTTTGTCCGCTCACACAGCTGATGGAACCTCCTTTGTCCGCTCACACAGCTGATGGAACCCGCTGTGTCCGCTCACACAGCTGATGGAACCGTTATGTCCGCTCATTTAGATGCTGGAACCCGTTATATCTGCCCATTTAGCTGCTGGAACCCGGTCTGTCCGCTCACTTAGCTGTTGGAACCCGCTGTGTCCGCTGCCTCAGGTGATGCAACCCGCTTTTACCGCTCACTCAGCTGATGGAACCCGCTGTGTCCGCTCACACAGCTGATGGAACCGTTTTGTCTGCTCACTCAACTAGTAAAATCCGCTTTTCTGCTTACTTACAAAATGTAGCTGCAAAGCTGACCGAAAATGCGGTTCGTTGTTTCTTTAACGAAAATGCATTAAAATAACCTCTGTAGCGTCAAATAGTCTTTGGTCACAAAATGTTTCAAAAGATGTATTGTTTATTAGAGTTATGTTAATATATTTGTATCATTTCGTAAATATTACTAGGTAAAACAATAAAATGAAGTCTAGATATTTTAGAGTTAATTGATTAAGTTATTATACATATATTTAACAAATTTAATGTACTGCTTCCTTAATTCCTTATATATAAGTAACTTTATAATAATAATATGCGCGACTTAATGTGTCTCTCTCTCTTTCTACCGATTCAATCAACAGAGCAAAATAAATGACTGATGACTGTAGGTATTAATAGATCAACACCCAGCATATTTGTAGATACTGTCGTATACAATTTTTAAATGTAATTTATGATCAATTTTTTTTAAAAAGTATATGACAGTATCATCTCTTAGCTTTGTGAACTTATATTGGTTAAGGACAAATCACGGCTGTGGCTAAAACTCACAACCACTCAATCATGACCCAACTGAATCATTCAGCTACGTGTCTCCAAAAGTGTCCCAAATACAAAGAAAAAAGTTCACCTTTATGCAAAATATATGATAGCAAATTTTGCAATGATTTATTCCCAACCCAGATGTTTGTGAGAACGCAGGCCTATACAAAATATATCAGAGAATGCATTTATATACAGTGACATTGCCATCAGTTTTATCTTTTTAAATGCAGTATGTAATAACATTGTGGGTTTTTTTCTGACTAAAACTGAAGCTTGTTTGTGAGAATGTTTATGTTTGTCATTTTATTTCTTATTTATTGCCGACTAGTTTGTCCTTACCCCTACTTTATAACTGTGTTATGAATTATTATAACTTAACCACTGAGAAGAGAGGTTCAGCAAGCACTACCGTAAGTCGTAAGTATGTTATAGTGTAGAGGGTAGATTAGAATGACTGATCTCACTAACGTCCATAGATCACAGTGTCTTTTGCCACCTAGATTCGAATCCAACTCGGCTAGATCAATTGACGTATCGCCGGTCATGCCTTTTATGTTCCGACACTGGCTGCCATAACGGTACAAAAGCAACGTCGCGGCAACTAATGACGTACTTGTGTCAGTCACGTCATTAAACGGAACAATTCAGGACGCATTTTCATTCTTTTTGTGTGTCATTTAAGCATGACGGGCCTATGTTGAAACATTATGACCGTGGCTGGCGATCCGTCAATTCATAGGCTACTGATGGATTGGTGAATACATAGTCATACCACTGCCCATTATTTTGAAATAAAGCCAAGTGCACGTTCAAAGCCGCGAGTTTTATATTCAGTGTTCCCAATATATGTTTTCCTTCTCCGGTTGCCTCGTCTGCTGCTTCGTTAATGCTAGTCAGTACATGTTTTGCAGTTAGAATTGTTTACTTTATAACAAACGTGATGACTTCAATTTTTTCTATTGTCAACCTTCCTTGTCTTTGCAGCAATATACCTGCTTCTCCTGCTTATGGTGTATTTATTCCCCAATTATACGCTATTGTAGAGATTGTTTCCACTATAGGACTTTGTTCAATGAATCAGGCTGCATGCAAATAAATTGTTGATCCAGAAATATTGCAAGCCTATGCTTATAAAGGCCCTCAAAAAGTTTTATGTCTCTGTGTCCAGGATTGCCCTGGGTATATTTGACGTTCCATAGTTCCATGTTCCTTTCACACAATTTTGATTACACAGGTGACGGGTGTAGCTAGCTAAACAGAAGGTGCTTACCCTTCCAGAGCAGCACCCAGTAACGTTAAAGAAACACATCTAAATATACCATCAAAGGAAAATTCTGTTGTTCAAGTGACGGGTGTAGCTAGCTTAACAGGAGGCGTTTACCCTTCCGGAGCACCCGCAACAGCTAGTTGTTTCTTTTCTTTTCTGATTTTGACGTCCAAAAGTGTCATTCTCAATTTTGATTTTACACGTGACATGTGACACTACCTAGACAGGGGGCGCTTACCATTCCGGAGTACCTAGCCTCACTTGCCTGGTGGAAGTTATCGTGTTTTGCTTAATTAGTTAATTACAACATTTTTACTTTTCTTTTGGGTTGTGATTTGGACATACACTGGTTTATTTGTTTTTGAATAAGAGAAACTTCAGTTCCCATTGTTCCGCGCTAAGTTAGCTAAACAAAATTTCAGAGTATCTTAACTTGTAGATAAATAGTATAATGTAGTTATTTTTCGTCTTATTAATAGTGGCTCACAGACAAGATACAATTGGTTTATAAAACATGGCAATGGGACCGCAGACATGGAAATTAAAAAACCCGTGTTAAATATTTGGGAATTCATATCTACAAGTATTAACAAGTATTAACACTGCGTTATGTCCCATTTTATTTTCCACAGATTCAAACATCTGTGTTTAGATTAAAGAAAAAAATTACATTTCGAAAATATATTTTTTAAACTAGTATAAAGAATTTTTAATATATTTTTATTATGTATATATATTTAGAACCACAAACATACTTGCCGCAGAAGTTAATAAAAGCGCTTATCTCTACCAAATGTTCTTTCCTATATCAAGATTAGAAGAAAATTCTGTGTATAAGCACTCATAGTCTCCGAATTGTAATCTCCATATTGTTTACATTAGCATAAAAAACCAAATTTAAGTGTATCAAATAGTTTTTATAAAAAATATATCGATTATTTTTTATCTATCGAAGGTAATAAGTTGATCTGCGTGTTGTCAAAGATATGGGTCAGGGTAAATAAAAATATTTATTTATTTTGTTTGATAAAACTCTCCTGCTTTCAGTTTTAAAAAAGAAATGTTTATATCATTTTCATATTTTATCAAAGAATTTCGAGTGCAATTTATTCTGGTAGATAATGACCCAGTTTCAAGTCGGCTGGACTTAAGAGTTCAGGATTGTAAGGGTAAGTATTTTTGTGGTATGTAAAAGAGAAAATAGTTTAAAACTTGAATTTAGGTATTTACTTTTAGATTTTATACATTTATATTTAAGCAATGTCATGTGTTATTTTTGATTTTTTTAAAATAAAGCAATGCATTTAAAAGAAGCACGACAATTTCATATGCTACTTTTGAATGCATTATTTTATAAAAATGCAAAACTAGCACATGACAGCAAGTTTCACATGGAGTAGCATTCGACGAATACCGAGACAAGTTTCAAATGTAAAATATAAGTACAGTAGACTATTTTGGTAGTCAGTGAAACATTATAGTTTCCTTATGGCTCTATTATTACTAGTTATTGCTAAAATTATTAAGCTTGTAGATATATTCACCAATTCTTTTATAATCAAAAACAAACATACTAATCCATGTCTGAATCACAACCCAGAAGCAAAGTAAAAACTTTGAAACTGACAAGTTAGGTTAGACACGTGAACTTCCACCAGGGAAGTTAGGTCGGCTGCTCCGGAAGCACCTTCTGTTTATCTAGACACACGCGCCACGTGTGTAATCAAAATTGTGTGAAAGAAACATGGAACTATGGGACGTCAAATATATCAAGGGCAATCATGGACACAGAAACGCCAAACTTATCAAAAACTATAAAACTTTTTGAGGGCCTTGATAAGTCTAGGCTTGCAATATCCCTTGGACAACAATTTATTTGCAAGCTGCCTGCTTCGTAAACAAAGTCCCCGTGGTGGGAGCAAGCATATGCTTAGCTTGGATTTATGGAAATGCGTAAGAAAGATAGTGTAAAACTAAAGTATAGTTAACATTTTAGGACGCCATTTGTATCATTTTGAAATATCTTGCACAAAAAGTTGTACTTATTCCAGAAATAGTTTCTCAATTAAAGGCGATATCTTAATTTCATGTTATGCATGATGTTTTTAAATGAAAACGAAATTAAGGTTTAAATTACATAACCGCATTAGAATTTATCACAAAAAATTAAACTTTTAATTTTACATTTGACTTCGTTAACACCAGCTGCAGTTAATTATACCAAATGTAGATGTTTTGAAGATTTTTTCTATTTAAAATGTGCTGTTATTGAAATATTGACTAAATTTACATTCATAAAATTGCAATGTTTCATATTTGCAGTGTCTCTGTACGAGTATCTAAAATTATCCTGGATATATTTGGCGTCCCATAGTTTCATGTTCCTTTGATTCTCAACGTGGCGGGTGTAGCTAGCTTACGCTTTCGGAACACCGAACTTCACTTTCCTTGTGGATATTCACACGTGTGATTCAATAAATTTGCAAGTTTTCAAAAGTTTTCACTCGTGCTGTTCAAGGTTTTTGAAGGCAAAACATTTTAGTGTAAATTAAAAGAAAAATATATATAGTATAAACTGTTCCGGAGCACCTGGCCTAACTGCCCTGGTGGAAGTTCACGTGTTTACTTTTGCCAATGTTCGAAGTTTTATCTCTTAATTTTGGGTTGTGATTTTTAAAATGGACCGGGATGTTTGTTTTTGATTGGTACATGTGAACTCTAGTTTTCAAGTGTATTTTAAATTATCGATTTATACGTAAATCGTATCAATATATACACATTAGTAATTTGACCTATATGTCATTTCCTGTAACTGTTCATTTCATGATGACGAAGTTAAAATTATGTTTCTTCCTACTACAAAGTTAAAAGTTCACAAACTATTATATTTGAGCGTGTTTTAAACTAACTTCCTCTACATAAACGCTTTTTCAAACGATATTAAGTTAAAAGAGAAAGTTCAATTGGTATAATTTTGGGGTTACCTCCTAGTAATAGGGAAAAAACACAAAACACTCCACAAGGAATTAAACGAACGGAATTTAGAAAACAAGACTCGAAATAGACATTTTTTGTACACTATACAAGTTATAGGACAAACACACAGGATACATAGCGGCATTGGGATTCGATTACAATGCATCAAGGTACACATGGTTATTATACATTATTATTATTATTATTATTAAAAATAAGGTAGTTTATTCAAGTAATAAAATTGTTTTATGAAATTAATTTTTGTTATTGAAGTATGAAAGAATTGGATTTTTGCACACCAAATAATTTTCGTAGCGAAATTATTTTCACTTCTTATAATTCAATTTATAGAAATTTTTCAACAACAAACAAACAATTTAAACAACAATATAGCCGTAGCAAGTAAAAAATAGCAACGTTATGCCGTAGGAATTGAAATGTCTCTGTACGTCATCCATAATGAAACGACGTCACAGATCTAATCCATTCTTGCAAACGTAACAGAAAAATCTAACCAATCAAAATGCTGTTAACAAATGAGAATTGAATTATAATTGTTTATACTCAGATACCAAGTTCTATATTGAGTTTGAGAGAGACCCGTCCAAGTTGAAAAAAATAAAACTGGAATGGCCTCATTTCAGTGGTGGAGGTTCATGTGTTTAACCACGATTTGTCAGCTTCAAAGATTTTACTTTGCTTTGGAATTGTGGTTTGGGAATGGATTGATGTTTTTGTTTTTAATTGTATAGCGTCATATTCTAGATATTACTCTGGATTTGAACAGCAATTGTCAATTAATACGATATTCAAGACATGATGGGGTTCACACTAATACATGTTGTTTAAAAAATAATACACATTTTGTTTTTTAATCGATGACACAAATGGGCTATATATGAGATGATTCTTCTTCAAGACTATTCTATCCTTATGTTTACCTCATATTATCTGGATTCTCCTGTTATGTACAAACTTTGCTTTTTTATTTTACCTCACAGAAAATTCTTGAAATATAATTGGTCAATTTCTAATCACGTGGTCATGATCCAATACAGTGATCAAAATTGCCATTGGATATTAATGTTCACCGCTCAGCGCGGAAACTACCGAGTGGGAAATGAGGTAGTCGATGATATCAATTCTCTTACAAATACAATAAAAATAATTCGTCTCAGTTTTCAAGGCCCTTAATTTTCACCTAACTACGCGCCCGAGTCTGGAACCTAGTACGCGTTTCAATATTCACATGGGTGTGTTTTAATGATTCTTCTTTTTATTTTTTCCAGGAAATGGGCACATTTGTCCTCGTTTTATGGAGTATGATAACTATACCAAGTTATGCGATTGGATCAATCACGCATTGGAAATACGGAGTTATGTTGGACGCTGGTAGTTCAAGTTCTAAGCTCAAAGTGTATAAATGGCCACAAAGGTCGTCGACATCTGAAGTTTTAAAATTAAAACTGATTTTAAATGAAAAATTTAGACCTAGTATAAGTACGTATGTAGAGAATGGTCAACTAGATCAATTACCGAGCTACCTCGCTAAGATGGTAAATAGAGCAAAAACTATAGTGCCTTCAAACCTTCACAGTAAATCACCAATATTTCTCATGGCAACGGCAGGTAATTTGTTTTCATTTTTTTACAGTCAATGCATCAAACAATATAGATTTATATTTGTCTGCAATGTGTCAATATCTCTATAGATCTAATCCAGATACTACTAGGTGGGAGGAAAGATCCCAGCTTTCGTTTGAGACGTATCTGGTTCTTTGTTACCCTTGATGAGTTAGACACCAAGGGGTCAGATAAAACAGATTTGCATACTTAGATTTGTCGAAGTCAGGTTAATCGAGTCTGTAGAATTTAACGAACGCCCCGAGTTGACGCACTAGTGTTGAACTCGCGTCGACTGGTTTAATACTACCCCTTAGGATAGATTAGTCGAGTTAAACCCGAGATCAGTATGGCAGACGGAGAAGGAAAGTAAGAAATGTCAAAATTAGATTTGTGATATATAACTTAAAAAAACTTTGAACAAGTGCAAATATTATTATCAATGTTATATTTGAAGCGAATTTTCATTCGCTTAGTTACAATATTTTCGTCTTTATTTTAATGCAACTGTCTTTTTATATAGATTTTCATTTTATATAATTTGTTATGGATATGTCATTTTGTGTGGGTTTGCTGCTTGTAGTTATTAAAGGTCTGACCCAGAATGGGAGGAGCAGCGATTTCAAGATAACATATTAACTTTTATTACATGAATCGAGTACACACCCACAAGTGCAACGATGATGCCATGACATTACTAGATGACCTTCTATGGAAAGCGTACACCTGTTTTGGCATTTTAAATATTAAAATTGCACTCATATAAGTAAATAAGTAACGTTTATGCATCGTCTTATTAGATTTTAACGTTATCATATCCCAATTCGCACATGTGTACAATGAGAAAAGTGCACTATAAAAGTTCGAAGTGAAAAGTACATGGAATCAAAAACATGTCCGAATCACAATCCAGAATCAAGTCAAAAATTTTGAAACTGACAAATTAGGTTAAACAAGTGAACTTTTATCAAAGAAGCGAGGCCGCGTGCTCCGGAAAGGTAAACTTCCCTGTTTAGCTAGCTACACTCGCCACATGTGTAATACAAATTGAGAGAAAGGAATATCGAACTATTGGACGTCAAATATATCCTGGAAGTCAAGATTTCATTTTCAAAGTTCAAAACCTGCTTATATAAGTGACGGACATTCGAAATGTCTGAATCACTAGATTGAGTCCGTATTTTGCAAATTAAAAAAATAGCATCAGCAATAATGCGATACGATTAATGGTTTAAAATGATTATATAGAGTACGTACAACACAACGATTTAGAGCATACATTTTTCTTTTACAATGGTCATGTTTACATTGGCGTCGTTGTCTCTAAAGATTTAGTACATCACATGTTAATTTGTTGAATATTCATTGGCTAACTACATGAATAGTATTGAATGTAGAAACCATATGTCCTTGGCAACGCATAGCAACGGTACTATACCAAGGTATTGTCCCAAACATCGATGCGTAAGGGACTATACTTTTATTATTTTTAAATATGTGTGAATACACATCAATGATGAGATTTATTGTTTTTATTGTATTTATTTATTTATTATTTATTTATTTATTTATTTATTTATTGTTTGGATTGATGACTATTTTTGAAAATCTATGATAAATAATATTAATAGTTATTGTAGTATAATAGTATTGAAAATTAATTAAAACAAAGACATGTGATGTACTAAATCTATTATGGACCTCTTCCTCTTCTATAATGTTGTCTGCAGAGGTATAGTGACCTCTCCTATCGGCTCGAACACCATGCCTATCCAGACAACACTATAGGAGAACAGTTTCCTCGGGAGACGTCCATAATAGATTAATAGTATTACCCTGTAACCTAAACGAATCGATTGCAGCAATACCGCTAACGTGGCTTTCACAATAATTAACTGACTTTATCGTTTCAGGTCTCCGAATTTTGACAACAAAACATGCCAGAAATCTTATGGAAGCTTCAAGAGCATTTTTAGCCAACAGAAGTAACAATCCGTTTGAATATTCACCACAGGGGGTCCGGATACTTCTGGAGAAGAAGAGGGTGTTTATGCTTGGATATCAACTAACTACCTCATGAATTACTTTGGATCCAATAAGTACGAATTTATACAAACTTTAAAAGTCCAATGTTTGGCAACTTCTTTAACCCCCCTTTATTACAAAGTATGCTTGCACAATTGCTCCTCTTTGCCCTCAGAAAATCAAAAACAAACACACTATCCATGTCCGAATCACAATCCAGAAGCAAAGTGAAAACTTTGGAACTGACACCAGGGAAGTGAGGCCGGGTGCTACGGAAGGGTAAGCACCCCCTGTTTAGCTGGCTACACCCGCCATTTGTATAATCAAAATTGTGTGAAAGGAACATGGAATCCAGGGCAATTCTGGACACAGAGCCATCAAACTTATCAACAATACTGTGATGACGGCCATAAAACTTTTTGAGGCCTGATAAGCCTAGGTTTGCAATATCCCTGAGTCAACAATTTATTTGCAAGCAGCCTGCTTCGTTGCACAAAGTCCCCGTAGTGGGAACAAGCTCTACCATAGCGTATTAATTGGAAACAAATACACCATAAGCGAAGAAGCAGGTATATTGCTGCATAAAAAAGGAAAGTTGACAATAGAAAAATTGAAGTCATCACGTTTTCATAAAGTTTCAAATGTAGCCTTTCGTGTGCGTCATAATTCAGTTATGTCTAAATATGAAGCAGAACTTGAGAATCAGTAGTGTCTTTTATTTCAAGCTCACTTCCTCACTTCCTCTTATTAATTTATTAAAGTACAAACTCGGATATATATGTATTGAAGAACGCCGATTCCATCGATAAAATCTTTAGTATTAGCATTGGTTTTTACACTAATGCAGCAATTTTCAAAGTCAATGAATCCTCCGTGGTAAAAAAGGAAAACCTGCATGATGTGTCTGTCAATATGAGATGAATTATCTATATGGTTTTTATTAGGAGCTAAAAAATAAAAAGACCAGTGCCGCCACACGATTTTTCAAGAATAAAAAGAGACTATGTGTTCCGGAAGTGTATATTTTGGCAACACCTGTCAACTAAAAAGTATCATTTTCACATACACACTGTGAATTAGTAACAGGATCACAATCAATCAAGTTTAAGATACATACATTCCTTCTTCTTGTTTCAGAGCACCCTCAAAAGCCTATGGCATTCTAGAAATGGGAGGTGGATCAACACAAATAGTTTTCCTCCCTGATGGACCACTATTAGCTAATATGTTCAGAGTTAGAATAGCAGGAGCTATATACAGCCTCTATGCACATAGTTATTTATTCTATGGACAAGATCTCATGACATTACGGATAAATAGATACCTCTATGATCAGGACCAAAGAGTTAAAGAGATTGTTAATCCGTGTATGCTTAAAGGTATGTATTTCCATTCGCTTGCCACTTCCCCTTATCATATGGCGGATAAATATATAACTCTTTTACAAAGACCAAAATGTTAAAGAAATAATTCGTGTATGCTTAAAGGTTAGTACATATATACGCCCTGTTCTTGCTCCCCTCCTCATTATCATCACATGACGGGTAAATAAATAAATCTTTGATCAGTACCAAAATGTAAAAGAGATTGTTAACGTATGTATGCTTAAAGGTATCTAAATATATCATCTCTTCTTCCTAATATTTTTCATTGTTGTCATATAGTGGATAAGTAGTTTATAAATCTTTGACAAGGTCAAATTTGTTAAAGAGACTGTCAATGAAATTGTGCTTAAAGAACTTGAATAGATGCATTAATATAGCCTCTATCAAACATCCTTCTCCTTCTCTCCCTATCTCATCAAGATCTTCGGGAAGGTTCAATCTGTTAAAGAGATTGTTAATCCCACTTTGCTTAAGGGTCATCTAAGTAGGAAAATTCAAGTGAAAACCATTTGATTGAAAAGCGTGAAAGAGGGGTATAATTATGAAGTTACCTAACAAGCGTTAAGATTTATAAATAAAAATACAGCAGGAATTGATAATTTAAGAAATTTTAAAATATTTGTTCCATGTTTTTATGAAAATAGTGCAAAAATACACGTGTTGGGGAAAATAGTTTACACCTTGTATAACGAATTTATTTTAAAAAATGAAAAGATATTAAGATAGTCAACATCATAGAGCAGTGCAAAGGGGCCAGAGTTTGTTAAAGAAATACGAGATTTTTGAAAACTCGACAATTTACGGTTGATATTATCTACGATTTATTTTCCTTTTAAAAATGCATCTACCAGGCGTGATATTTATATTCTAAGGCCGCTAATAATTTAAAATACAACAAGTCACTAAAAGTACACGGTCACACAATACTGTTCTATTTGAATTGAGGTGAATATTGTTTGGTTTCAACAATGTTGAACTATATAAGCCGAATATGCCTCAACAATAATCAAGTGATATACAAACTTAACTTTTATAATCTTCCCTTGGATCGTTGGTAGCCTTAGAATATGAACTATCACGCCTGGTACACGCATTTTTAAAAGGAAAACAAATCATAGAAAACCTCAACCGTAAATTGTCGAGTTTTCAAAAACCTCGTATTTCTTTAACAAACTCTGCCCCCTTTGCACTGCTCTATGACGTTGACTATATTAATATCTTTTCATTTTTTTTAATTAATTAGTTTTACAAGGTGTAAACTATTTTCCCCAACACGTCTATTTTTACACAATTTCCTTTCAAAATGCAACAATATTTTAAAAACTCTTAAATTATCAATTCCTACTTTATTTTCATTTATAAATCTTCACACTTGTTTAGGTTATTTCATAATTTCACTGTCCATTGTTGGGAGTTTTATAAGCAATGTTTATAATATCTTTGTGTTTTTATTACCTTGTCTAGTCTCGTTTATTGTTCAATATATACACTTTGTATTATGTGTTCTTATTAAAATTATGAACAGTCAATATAATAAACTAGTGTCAAAGTAAAAAGTATTTCAAAACTTATATATGATGATTACTTACGAAACCCCCAAATTTCCCCAATTTGCCTTAAGTCCATTTATTTGCACTTCTCTATTTTTATTACCTAGGTGATAATTCTACATATACAGATGAAGACACCGCTGTGGCAGTTATTGTACGGGGTGGTGGTAATCCCTCATTGTGCCTTACATTACTAGAATACTTTCTACAAAGTGCCGATAAAGATATGTGTTATCCTAAACCTTGTGCTATTGGACAGACTTATCAACCTCCAGTAGGAACGGATATTTTCTATGCCATTTCTGCCTTTTATTATGCACCTAATGCCCTAAAAGTTCTTGGAGATTCTAAAAGACTACGAATTGAACATTTAAATGAAACTGCACACATATATTGTCGGAAGGTAAGTTGCTGGAGTTTTACTTGATTCGCAAGTTTTTACCTTCATTATGGGTTTTTAACAAGGACCGGCATGCTTTGTTCCACCTTACTTTGGGTATTTAACCTTAAAACTTCACAATGGTTTTATCAGTATCGTATTATCATTCGTCTTTTTTTCTGTTGAAGCGCAAATTTTGTATTTCATATTCAGCTTAAATTCAGGGTACATTCTCCTGAAGCTATTCAGATATTTTTAGATGAAGTCTTAACAGATGACCCAACCTAATTGTCTATAAGTACAGGGTGTATTTTGGCCTGTGCAAATTCCCCCCCAAAATGCATCATAATAAGTAATCGGTTCATTGTAAGTGATAAAAAGTAGTTATGATATCCCGCTATGTTGGGTCTATTTATCAAAGAATATGCTGTTGTATAGCCTGTTTCTCACTACGGTAATTTTGTCATCGTACCAAGTCACGCACAAATAAATGATTGATTCATAGATATTGCAAGCACAGACTTTTCAAGGTCCTCAAAAAGTTTTATGGCCGTCGTCACAATGTTGTTGATAAGTATAATATCTCTGTATCCAAAATTATCCTGGATATACATGGCATTTCAAAGTTCCATGTTCCTTTCATTTTTCAATATTGATTTTACACGTGAATGTTGCAGCTAGATAAACAGTAGGTTTACCTTTCTGATGCACCCGACCTAACTTCACTTGTGGAATTTCACGTGTTAAACTGTATATGCCGTTTTCACAGTTTATACTTTTTTAATTTTGATATGAAAATGAATGGTATGTCTTGTGTTTTATGTTCTTCATATTACTTAGAGATAGTTATAAACATATTATTTTATAAAAAATAAGTCGAGTTGGTTTTCTATTGTATATATCTATGTGATAAATCAACAAATAATGTGATATTTAACGGAAAACGGCTATTATTAGAGTTATAACACTGTATCAATCCATCATTGTTGACATTACAAACATATTAAACACAATGCCCTTATTAAAACTATCTACTTAATATTTTCAAGAACTTACATACTTAAAGAGCTCGTTCTCGTGTCTGTTATGTATATGTACATATAAATAAGATTATGGGTTCTTAACCCCTTGAAAAAAATTTGGTCTCACAATTTTGGTCCAAAGTACAACTGATGAGGAATTAAATTCCGAAATGACCGCTTAGCACGGTAAAATTATCACTAGTATAATATTAGTATGTATTTTAAACCCTTTGAGCCGGTATCTCTGCTGGTGAATGTTGTCCCTAGGATATAACAAACAATATGATAATCCTAGAAAAAACTAAGGTGTACTCAATCATGCAAATGTTAGTCAAACACCACTGATGAGGAATTGTATTCTAAAACGTTGCAAAATTTACACTGGTATAATATGTAATTTGCAAACTTTATGTGTTGTTTTACCCTTTATATGAACATATTAATTAAGTATTATCCGAGCATAATTAGAAGGTCGTTTCGGCATACAATTCTCATCAGTCGTGTTTGAACAAAAATTGTGTAACCAAATTATTTTTCAAGAAGATGAAAAATACCAAAAGGGCCAAAATATATTTTGTCATATATAAATATATATATTAAATTAAATTCCGAAATGGCCGCTTATCACTGTAAAATTATCACTGGTATAATATTATTATGTAATTTAAACCTCTGAGCCGGTATCTCTGCTGGTGAATGTTGTCCCTAGGATATAACAAACAATATGATAATCCTAGAAAAAACTAAGGTGTACTCAATCATGCAAATGTTAGTCAAACACCACTGATGAGGAATTGTATTCTAAAACGTTGCAAAATTTACACTGGTATAATATGTAATTTGCAAACTTTATGTGTTGTTTTACCCTTTATATGAACATATTAATTAAGTATTATCCGAGCATAATTAGAAGGTCGTTTCGGCATACAATTCTCATCAGTCGTGTTTGAACAAAAATTGTGTAACCAAATTATTTTTCAAGAAGATGAAAAATACCAAAAGGGCCAAAATATATTTTACTAAGAAAATACTTTGAATGAGGGTGTATACCTTAGTTTTTAGGAATTTCAAATTTTAAATAGCAGCAAATTTAGATATATTTCTGACAATAATACACACTTATTGCCTGCAGAGTTTGTGATATCCTAGGGGAAACATCCACCAGCAGAGATACCGACTCGGTGGTTTAAATTACATATTATACCAGTTTTAACAATTTTACAGCAGAAGTGGCGGTTACGGAATACAATTTCCCTACAGTAGTATTTAGATATTTAGATCAAAATTGTGAAACCAAAATTGTAATCAAGATACCTAAAGGACCAAAATATATTTTACCATATTTAGCTAAGGAAATATTTTGCATTAGGTAGTATACCTTAGTTTTTGAGGAATTTTAAATTTTAACTTCCAGCAAATTCAGACAATACATGTAATATAAAACAAATTTAGTTTCGCAATTTTGGTCCAAGCACTACTGATGAGAAATTGTTTTTCGAAACGTCCGCTTAGTACTGTAAAACTATCACTGGTATATTAATTGTAATTAAAACCACTGAGCCGATATGTTTCCCTAAGGATATCACAATATACAATAATTGCCCTCTAGGTATGTGGACATCCAGAATTGTCACCCGACAGAAGGGTTGTCACCCGAGGGCATTGCCCGAGGGTGACAACCCTTCTGAAGGGTGACAATTCTGGATGTCCACATACCTAGAGGGCAATTATTATTTTATTATACCGAAACAAAGCTTACCATGTAAAATAACACAAACAATATCTCAATTTTAAATTAAATTAAATGCTGCCAGTTTACACTTTCAACCATCTTTAAGGGGGGGGGATTTTATGCTCGTCTGCATTTGTAGGTTTACCTCTCTTTCCGTTTCCATCAAATACATTTCCAGTTTTTCACTGAAGCTTGGCCCCTTTTTGTGTTTTCTGCATCTTTGTTGTGCATAATTTATTCCAAGTCCGCTTCCGACGAACTGCAAAGAACGACTGGCCGCCATTGTTGTTTACCAATGACAACACGGTTCTGTTGTACGAGTTATTTCCCTTGTACCGGGTTATCACCGGGTGATAATAGTATTATCACATGGCTGGTGAGAGGTTATCACATGGCTGTGAGAGGTTGTCAGACGCTGACAGTGATTCTGTGGGAAACATCTCATTTATTACATGTCATGTGATTGGAAAACATCCAATGAAAAGTGTTTTAATATATGTGAGGTATAATAAACCCAGTTGTCACCACTTTTGTATTGTTAGAAAAATACATGTTTTATAAATTTTCTGCTAGTTAAAATTTGAAATTCCTCAAAAATGCAAAGTATTTCCTTCGCTAAATTTGGTTAAATATATTTTGGTCCTTTGGATATTTTTTCAACCCTTAAAAGTTTGGTTTCACAATTTTGAACAAGCACTATTGTTTAGGAATTATATTCTGACACGGTCGTTTATTGCTGTAAAATTAACACTGATATAATATGTAATTTGCAAGCTTTATGCGTTGTTTCACCCTTTTAATATATATTATACTGGCTTATTAGCATGTTAATATTACTTTTTTGCCATCAACTTACTTCTTAAATAATGAAAGGATAGACAACTTCTACTTGTTTTTCGGTGAAAGTAATAATAATGCTATGAAGAATCTGGAAAAAATATGTGAAAAACAAACGCAAACATATCAGTCAAATGTCAAATCATAATCACAAAGACAAATTTAAATGACAAAAAATAGCAAGAATAGGTTAAGACACGAACTGCAACCAGAGAAGTGAGGTTGTGTGCTCCGAAAGGAAAAGCTACCACTTGAACAATCAATAACCTAGAATAGCATGATTTAAAAATGCACATCTCTGGTAAGTACAGGGCATTTCAAAAATTTATTTTGGTTAGTGAGAATGTCCTAATATTGTCTAAGGTAACTCAATTTGAAAATTTCTTTTATTTTCAGAATCTATCACAAGCTGTTATAGATAATGACGTAGCACCTCGATATGCTTCCGGTTATTGCATGATGGGACTTTATATTCCAACACTTATAACATCAGCATATGGATTTCCAAAGAACACAACGAAAATATACATAGCAGATAAAATAGGCAATCAAGCTGTAGGTGAGTAAAGATAAAAAGAAAAATGTCAGTCCATGTCGAAATCACAATACCAAAATTAAAACTTTAAAAACTGGTAAAATAAGTAAAAACATGTGAACTTCCACCAGGGAAGCGAAATAAGGTGCTCCGAAAGGGTAGGAACCTCCAGTCTATGTAGTTAAACATCTCATGTGTACAATACTTAACCATAGCCAAAAACATACAACAGCAAAATATAAAAAGTTTAAAAATGCCATATTTAGTTGGAGAATGTGCATTTTGTCATAGCTGATGCAATCAAGAACACACAAAACAAACAAACGAACGAAGAAGTTTTAGGACCAACGTTTGAGGGCTCCCTTAAAAGTAACTTTTAACTGGGTACCAGTTTGTCGACTATTATCCCTAGGGACGATTTATGCCCTTTAGCATAATATAAAATATCCACATTAGCACTTTAAAGTATTTTCTTTCGTTTTATTCTAAAATGAATTAAATTACTTATATTAATAATGTTTTGATGTTATTTTTCAGATTGGGCAATGGGTGCCATGTTGTATGAAATAGAGAGTATAGACAATAGTTTATTCATAAATACATGTCCAGAAGTATCCAAATCTCCGGGACACAAATCTAGGACTCTTATAGTAATCATATCAATTCTTATTACATATGTAGTCAGCAGATTATGATGTAAATTGTGTATATATAGGACAGATTTTTAAGACAAATTTTTATTTATAAGCGCATATCAATATTCGTGAATTTTTTATGAATTGTGTTTCCATGTGTAAATAAATATTGGGAATATAGAATAAATTAAAACGGAAAATAATTGGTACGATCCAGCATTGGGACGCTGTCGTCTGCAAATGTTATCTTACCTATGCCTAAAGCCGTTTATGCTGAACTATTTTGGAAAACTTTGCAAAGTACCGAAATAATGTAATTTTCGTGAAAATATTATTATCCAATGGAATTAATAGTGAGTCACAACTACTACGTGGTAATCCTCATTGTCATTTCATTGTTTCTCAAACGTAGTAGGGACTAGGGACAAACTGATTTACCCACCATTATATATATATATACACACATATTGGCCCAAACTTAATGACGCTTTTAAATGAATGCTACCCACCAGGAGTAGATATGTGTACATTTAGGGTTTCAAGTATTCAATATGGTTGCCGTTCCCATAAAACTAAAAAATGTGAAACTCTATACAGAAGTGATCAAAACTATATTGACACTTTACATGATTATTACCCAGCAGGAGTAGATAGGTGTACATTCAGGGTTTCAAGTTTCAAGTTTAAAAATGGTTACCATTGCCTTGAAACTAATAAATTGTGAAACTCTACAGAAGTGATCCATACTTAATGTTTACATTTTCTTTCTATAGATGTGATTTTACATTGTCTATGATATTGACTTTGTTAAGAACATGATTTTCCGCTTACCTTCCTATCATCAGAACTGCCCCAAATTCGTAAAGTCGTTCATCATTCAAGACGTTTTTAGGTTTGGAGACTCGATGCTTCTAAAAAATCAAAAAATTTTAAAACATTACTAACACTAGGGACATCATCATCATGTTTCAAGGAAGCGTTCGTTCGATAACTACAGTTAAGAAGTCTTTAGCATGGGTTCTTTCCATGACAAATGCCATAGATGTCAAAATTTATTTCATTGTATATCTTTTAAAACCAAGCTTTTATTTGTAATAAAAATAAGTCTATGGAAATGATGGACATACCATCATTAATCGGACTTTGTATGTTTAGTGCAAGTTAGATACCATAGTTAATTTATAAACCTACTTGGAACTAGCTGGATGGGTATAATTTACGGAAATGAAGGACATACTAGCATCAATCAGAATTTCTATTTTTAGTGCAATTTTGATACCAAAGTTAATTTATAAACCGATTTGGAACTAGCAGGAGAGGGTGTGATTTAGAAAAAATAAAGCTACTGAAATGAAGGACATGTCATCATACATCGGACTTTCTATGTTTAGTACAAGTTAGATTTATAAATCGACTTTGAACTAGCAGGAGAGGGTACGATTTAAACAAACTTGGATACACTATATGCTTGTTGTTTTTATTCTTTGAGAATTGGTTTGATAACAAATGCATTTATTTGAGTCATAATTACAATTGATCACATGACTTACATATTGTTGATAACATTGGAACTAAATGATATTTGTCTGGCTATTCGATTGACTAGACTTACTTTTATGTAAAAGGTATTTTTTCAGGACTAAGACAAAATAAAATTCCTAAACGTAAACTTTACCTGGTCCTCTGTTGGTTGCAAAGTTACACAAATTGCAGCCATGACCTGATGTCCACGTGGAGTACCAGAGCGGAAACATTTTAATAAGTTTATCATATGATTTGAATTTGTATCGCGTATTGGTATGTCCGGTGAAACAATAACTCCTCTATTTAAAACGGTTATTCTTGGCACACGTTTGAAGATGAATTTCATTATTTCTAGAAATAATTTCATTGTTGAAACTTCTACATTAATGAAATAAATGTTTGTTTTTGTTATTAGAATGATTGTTCTCCGGCTCCTATAAAATTCGTCATTATATGAGTAAAACTGATTCTTTGTCTGGCGCATAATGGCGTCTAACAAGAAATCACGTTTTTGTCTCGTCTGAAAGTGTTAGACATTGCAGTCATACATTTGGTCGTTTATTCAAAATTATTTTCCCCAAAAATGTGATAAGACACTGAAACTCGAAAACTCCTGGATTAATCAAGGAACATTGTTATAGAAATTCTAGAATAGATAACCTTGACCTTAATCAAGGTAGTAAGTTCCGTTTTTTTAAGTGAGACTTCTTATCCGCGGGTATCTTGTTTGTAAATGTTTTGTAATTACATGTTTATGTAATTAACAGATCGCCGGTCACGCCCACAATGTTCCGTCAAAGGTCCAGCATGCTCAAATTACACACAAAAAGAAAGGAATGACAACTCGGTATGAATTGTGCTATTTAATGATGTCACTGACACTAGTACGTCATTAGTTGCCGTGACGCTGCTTTGGTACCGTGATGGCGGCCAGTGTCGGAACATTGTGGGCGTGGCCAGCGATCCGTCAATTACATAGGGAGTAAGTAAATAACACGGATTGAAATCATAAATCAATTTATATATCGTCTTCATTGTGGTCACAGGTGGTGTACAGATTATAACGCACAGTGGATACGTTTGTTGTTTTAGTTTTTATTTTTAAATAAATAAACTGTATTTACAATTTTTTTAGTTTTAATTTACGCGTTTAAACACCATATTCAGAGGAAATAAGGCAACATATCGAGTTCATAACGAATAAACAAGTTATGATACGTCAAAATGATGGTTTCTTCAATGGCCGTCTTGGACTCTTTTAGATACAAAAGTAACAAAAGTTAAATCTGAAGGAAGAAGTTGCCGTGGTGCCACCAAAGGTATATTTTCAAAAAAGATTATTTTTCTTTATAAACACAGCGTGTCTGTAAGTTTTAAACATTTCTTTGTGAGTATCAACATGAAACGCTTGTTTTTCTTTTATACCTTTATATGTATGGATATCGGATACCATTTTGTTTTTATACCCAGTCAGGTCTGTCCATATAATCGAGAGAATTCAGGAGTTTTATAATCGGTGGTCGCAATATGCGTTTTTCTGATGCGTGAATTCGAGAGTTTTACAATTTGTGATCCCAATATGTTTTAAGTGACTCGAGAATTACCCCTATTTTTCACTTTTTGTTTTTTTTAGTTTGTTCTGTGTGTCCTTGGATTTATTGGCTATTGTCAAGTGCTTTTAAACATTAACATATACAACACTTTTAAACCGAAAACTGACGCTTTACGATGTAAATCAAATTTCCGTCAAGAGACCAGCGTGAATCTTCGACCAAAAACAATAGGGTCGCCAGTGAATCACGTGATAATCCATAACGTTTCTGTAGAACAATTATTTCAATTCGATATATGATCGCTTCAGTTAACATTTTCAAGTAAAAATTATGTAATACCGGAAAATTTCGACGCAAACATTTTCAAAAACGTTCCGCGCAAACGTTAAGGGGTATTGATCACGTGATATGGTGCGAACTCCATTGGCGTGATTAGAAAAGATCGCGTAAATGACATCACGAAACAATTCAGCTTTTGGAATTATATATCCTGTGTAAGACGAGACTTCCCTACCTTTTTAACAAGTGTTTAACGATTAATTGTAAGATATATTCTGTATTAAGAAATCCCAAAGGAAACCTATATAACCAAATTAATTTAAGCATGAGAAGATACTTTTTTGTCAGTTAATACAAATATTCTAGCTAGATTTTGATCGAGGATCCCAACTGAGTTTGAAAATTAAAGAAAACTGTGTGAATTTCTATTTGTTTTAACTGGAGCAGCTGTCCTGAGATTTTTATAATCTAAGGACAAATTCAATCGGGAAATTGAAGAAGTTATTTAATTTCAACTTGAAGTAGCTCTCATAGAAACTGGGGAACATGTGTTCTACAAATAAAAAGCTATTTTATACATCTGATACTTTAAATTAAATTTTATGATGTGAGAGAGTTAATACAGTAATATCCACTATTAGATTTTTAGATCGGTCTATTTCTCTATCAAATTTTTGATTATTTAATTATAAAAGTTATTAAGTTTAACGATAGATACCATTAGAGTCGCCATGACCACAATATTTATCTAGTTATAATACACTCACTTTTTTATTAAGCGCCGCCTAAAGTGCATAAAACCTCAGGTTTCTTTAAATTTCAAAACCAGCAAAACTTTGAAAACAATAAAACAATAATGTAGAAAGAAGCAATGAACAATTGATTGATTGATTGATTGATCGATTGATCGAATAGATTGTTACATCCCAGTAAAATAAAGAAAATTTCACTTATATCGTCAGCTATGGGTGAAGTGGCAGATATTTTTACCTTAGCAGTGCACTCAGGGAAATGTGCAGGGAGGGTCTTTAACGTACCACGCCTGTCGTTACACGAAGGGCCCCGTGACTTTCATTTCTAAATGCCGAGTTTTTGGCGAAAGAACAATCACTATCTATTTTCAAATCTTGGTCAGGCACCGGCCGGTGTTCGAACCCACGGCCTACCACATACGAAGCGAACACTCTACCAACTGAGTTACCGTTGTGGTTAAATGAAATGATGAACGAAATAAGTAGACAATATAAACACATTGGAAACACTAAAATATAACTCCCGACTTCGGACGGGTACTAAATCTAATCACATAATCGTAAACAGTGTAGCAGTGTTGTGGTAAAGATGACCTATATATTGAGACCCTTGATTATAAATATTCAGACTTCGGACGGACAACTAGCAAAATAGGTCCGAGTGATAAGATTTAAGTACCGTTGTAGTCTCCTAACAAATCCGATTATTGAACAACAGGTAGTTCCACGGAAGCCACCATTCCGAGTGATAAGATTTAGGTACCGTTGTAGTCTCCTTACTAATCCGATTATTGAACAACAGGTAGTCCCACGGAAGCCACCATTTAAAATTTCCGCTAATATCAGGCATCACTCCGTACTTTCTGCCTAGCTGTTGAGATACAACACATATTACATATCTAGAGTGGAGAAAAAAGATGCGCGAATAAAAAAAACCATACATCTAATATATATTGTAGCTGTTGATCGTGGAAAAAGGATACATATAACTTTCTATGTTCGGTTAAAGAACATACTTAATTATCGCTAAACATCGGGAATGAAAACGTGGAATGAAAATATGGACCTATCATGAAAAACACGTGAAGGTGATGAAACAAAAATAATATTGAGGTCAATGGAAGAATAATACTTTAAAAAAACAAAATATGGACAATCCATGTCCAAATCACAATCCCATAAGCAAAGTAAACATTTGAACTCTTGCAAATTGGTTTAAATACGTGATCTTCCTCCAGGGAAGTGAGGTCGGGTTCTCTGGTCGATTGGATTTGCTATTTATCGATTTGTTCTCCTCGGGATTTTGTGATTGTCTTTGTATCACTTCTAGTTTTAATGGATTTTTTCTTCGCATTTCTGCTTTATCAACTTGGAATGAATTTTCGCTATTCCGAAATTCCACAGGTCGAATAATCGATAATTATAATTTGACCTTTCGTAAACAACACACAGCCATTGCTAAAACATTCACTTTATGACATGTTGATAAGCATAAAGACTTTGTAGTTAAAATTGGTCACCAAATATTCTAAAAACTCTCTTTGACCTTTGTAGGTCGTAATGTTGTGTAACAATCGAACTCACGACCTCCCGCTTTCGTAGCGGGCACACTACCACTGAGCCAACGAGGCGATTTGTCTATAATTGACAATTTGAAATTAGGTATAATGTTTACCCTATTCATTTTTCACACGATCATCAAAATGCTAATATCATAACACTTCACATAGTTTTCATAGTTCACGTGCATTATGCTTATAATGAATAGACGACATTTATAACTTTCCCATGACAATCAGAGTATGTACTAGTTACCGATCTTATTCTACGCTTGTAATAGTTTTACGGAATTGAAGACTGCCAGTTACTGAACTTATAGATTCTCAACTAACACTACCGATACGCCTCATGATTGTAACATCTATTAGGAAACGCATTTAAAACACATTAATTAACGGATTAAGATAATCCAGTGTGTACCATCAGTCGTATTAAGCATCCTGTACATGTATTGAGCATGATTGATTTGTATTATCTTGTGTTTCCTGTTATTCACTCAGACGTAAGTACGACTTAGTTACCCGGATGTTAAATATTGTCTATTACTTTCATTAACAAGCAAATCAGAATTTAGACAACAACTAACCACGACATAAGCAATATCATAAGAAACACAGGATCACAAAGTAAGTAACTAATGTAGTATGTATATTTGTTTAAAAAAGAAATAGGAAAATAGTGAGCAATGACGATTCTGACTTATATAGTCAATCTCGCCCTCTAATGTAGCCAATTGCTTACTTCATTGCAATGAATTTTATATATCTGATTCATTTAACGTAAAGTTTATACTATATGAGACAGCAAAATTCATTGAATTCTTAAACACAAGCGTGAAAGAAAAATGGATGTCACATGTAACTCGATTGTAACTTCCTGAATTTTAAGCAAAGACTGAAAACGATTTTATATAACCCTGGTCTTATTCTCGAATCATGTTTTCATTATATAACATTGGTTACTATCTCTTTTTCTTTGTCTGAACTAGACTTTACATAACGCTGACGTCACTTGATTGTAACTAACGGTATATAAGCAAATTCTATATCATTTCATCATTTGAAATGGAAGTTATTTAACACTGACGCCACTCGCAATCTCGCTCAAAAACAGTACCACAAACTCGATCAAAAATCATTACTATCCTATCAATAGATTTATTTATTACGCTAAGTATTTTACTGACAAAGTACTGACGTGATAGTATAGGCTAACCACATCGACCTGTCTGCTTGACCTTTAATTTAGATTTTATATAGAAGGATTCACCCAATACATGGGTAGTGTTAGTTCATTTGTAATCACCGTTTAAACATAGACAGTACATGTGTTTCCATAATGCAGACGAAAAAAGCACCTGTGTCCCCTATAGTGGTCGATCATAAATATTCAAATTAAAGGCCAAGCGGACAGGTCAATGTTGTTTGCCTATGCATACTTTTTATAATGAAAACATATACATGTATCACATAGAACGTTTATGCATAAATACATTATATTAATTTTCGCTCAGGTTAAAGTGCAAATTGCTGCAACATATGCACATATTATAATATACTGCTGCAGGCATCCCTTGTAATATTATATTGGCTAATAACCAATTATTAATATTTTTAATTATTATATATAATATTTCCACAGAAAAGTGACGGTATATACAGAAAGAAATCACAGAGGAGTGATACAGACAGAAACATTGATAACCAAGTCTTATTGTGGTAAAGTGGTAAGTTATTTGCACGGTTTACATCACATTAGTCATTCTTGGGACCATGTAAAACTGTCCTCTTGAATTCCTTTCCCTTCCTACCCTACCACTACCATGCTGTCTTTTCTGGTATGACAGTGGTCCAGTGTTCTAAAGACGAAACAAGTAGAGTTGACACATATTTGCGCTGCTTGTCTTAAATGGTGACAAAAAAAATCCTGATTTGCTTTTCAAACATAAGTCCATGTGGAAAACCAAGGGGAACGCAGCACGCATCTTACAGAAACTATAAGCACGCAAAAGATGGACATTTAAATAACATTGATAAATTAGGTGATATTGATCAGGACCTATTTTGGACATTGTTGAAACAGAGTTCGGTTAATAGTAAAACCCAGGCTGAAATGCAGTACAATGGAAAAGTGTATAGATCCCCTGAAGATATAGCTAGTGCATGGGAAATGCATTTTAGAGAAGTGTTTTCTGTGCCCAAATCCCATAATTATGATGAACTCTTCAAAACATTCTTTCAAAACTGTGTTGGAACTCTGAGCGAGAATGAGGTATGTGAACATGACTATGTTCTAGGTGAACCAATTACATCTTAAGAAGTTGAAACCGCACGTAAGAAGCTACTGAATGTTAAAGCTGGCGGTATTGATATTTTGCGCCACGAAAATTAAAAATATGGTGGACCTGTACTAATGCAACACCTTACGCATCTTTTAATATGATTGTTAAATGTGAGTATATTCCAGAAATATGGAAACATGGAGTTATAAACAATTTATAAAGGAAAAAATAATCCAAAAAGGATGTGAATAGATACAGAGGAATAACGCTATTACCGATTATATTTGAAGTTTTTGAAATGATTTTAGCAAAAAGACTGGACTTTATTTAAAATTCCGAACGTTTTCTCTCGAGACAACAGATGGCATAACAAAAGTCACTTTCCAGTCTTCATACAGCATTCAACATGCAAGAATGTATTAATTATAATTTGGAACAAGATGAACAAGTGCACGCAGTTCTTCTTGAGAGTGCCCGCGCTAAAAAAAGGAAAGAGGAATTGTGGGTATTGACAAAATTATACGAAAATTTTGATGTTGGAGTGCGCGCACAGATTTGTTGCAAAATCGATTCAAGGTTTTGATAGTAGAGAAAGGCCAGATATGTGTGTCGCTACACTCGGATGGACATCAATTGAAGGTCAAATTGATAGGAAAAAGTACTATTTTTAGGAAATTTGATACGACTAGAGACTCTAGCACTCCCGAGGTAAATTTTTATTACAAGAATGTATATGTTCCTACTAAATGACAATAGGCAAACACGAAAAGGTTTTATTCCGGATATTTTTAGAGTTGCGTCAAAGTACCAATTACAAGACTTAATTTTAGATTTTTTGAAAACGGGATATTTCCCAACAAAGAATAAATGGAAAAGTACAATGCGTTCTTCTATTCAAAATTTTGAAGAGTCACAGTGGTTGGCAAGAATGAACAGTTCGGCCGAATTTAACATATTTAAAACAATTCACACCAGTCTTGAAATTCATCCTTTGTGGAAATCAGTTATTTACCACCCAGATTACAGAGACGATATGCATTTCGTAATGAACTTGTTAGTAAAAATCCGTGACATGAATGAAGCAGAATTGTAGAAAAATCAAATGTTTTGATACTTTTTACATGAGATAGTGTATTAGAAGCAAGATGTTCAAGTAGTTCTTTAGAATTTTTGAAAATCTACATTTGGTTGAATCCAGATGTAGAATATACTTTTTCTGAATAAGACTGAAGACCATCTTTGACGATTGTCAAAAATTTGTGTTAGAGTTACCGATAATGATTTAGTAGTACATTAAGATGAGCCTGCTATATATCATTCATTGTATGGATTTTTACGGAATTTAGGAATCCAATACAAGTAAGGAAGATCAAGATCTTCCTCTTTAAGATTGATACCGAAAGACTTGATAACTCCCGTATGGTTGGAAAGAGCTTCATAATAATGAGAAAGTAAAGAATAAGATAATAATTTTCGGTTATTCACTCAGACGTAAGTACGACCTTGTTACCCGGATGTTAAATATTGTCAATTACTTTTATTAACAAGCATATGAGAATTTATTCAACAATAGCTACAACATAAGAAATATATCATAAAACATAGGATCACAAAGTAAGTAACTAATGCACTGTGCATGAGTGTTTCGAAAAGAAAGGTGTAAAGGATATTTTGAACATGCATAAATTGCCATTAATTTTTTAATTCTATTTTTGTTAAGATTTAAATTATATTTCAGCACAGAGAAGGGAGACCTAAGTGGAAAAATACGTTTTGTTTCAAATGAGTCTATGTGAGTCTGTACATATAAAAAAGTTTGCCATTTTTCAAGAAAATCAAAATGGTCAAGTATAAATACTCCCATTAGGTACCTCATTATCTTTTGGATACATGTAGGTCGTCCAGGTGTGAATTTTTTTTATTCAATCACGCAGGTGAAAGGCAATTTTTTTACCCAACATTCATTTGTAATTTGTGTCCCAAATAGTTAGCTGTAATACATATTTTCTTTCACAAATGTGATTTTTTCAATATACAGTCGTTGTAGGCCAAAACATGCAACATTGATGAAAATATACTTTTAAGTTAGGTCTTTTAATAATGAATAAATATGCACCGGTAATTTTTCCAAGCAATTTTTTATTAGAACGTAATTTACAATAATCCATGTTCAAAATAGCCTTTATTTACAGTATGTATAATTGTTTGCTTTAAAAAATAGGAAATTGTTGAGCAACAATACCCTCTAATATGACCAATTAACTTACTTTACTGCAATGAATTTTATATATCTGGTTTGTTTTACGTAAAGTTTATACTATATGAGCAAACCAAAGTTCGTTGATTCTTAAACGTGAGAGAAACTTGAAAGTTACATGTTACCTGCTTTTATCTTTCTACATTTTAAGATGAGACTGTAAAAATGACTTTATATTTTATATAACCATGGTCTTGTTCCTGGAATCATTTTTTTTGTTATATAACATTGATTAGTATGCGCTCTCTTTTAATCCTTAAAGCTAGACTTTACATAACGCTGACGTCACTTGGTTGTAACTAACTCAGTGTATATAAGTGAATTTTGTGGAAACAAAATACAATTCATTGGTCTTGTTATCGAATTCCTTTTACATTATTATACATGTAATTGTATCATTGAGAAATAAAATAATCAACATTTACCGGTGGTATTCGTAGAATAATACACGGGCCGGAGTTTACAAGCGGAAGAATATATCACGAGGTGGCTGTGACATTGTTGATCATTTCAATTCTAATATCATCAAAACGTTTAAAATAAGCATTGCGAACTCTTTCTTCGGAAGTACATTTTACTATTTATTTGCAAAAAGGTCCATTGAAGTACATTTTACTATTTATTTGCAAAAAGGTCCATTGAAAATATCGGCTGTTGAGATTACTTCCACTGAAAAAAAAAGTATGAATAAAAATTACGTCACAACCATTGTTCGCGACACATAGCATGACGTCATAAGGTAAGCAAGGGAGTAGGTCATGAAAACGGAACAGCGATGAGTATATCGTTTATTATACCACGGCTAGCTCACTTCATCTTTCACATAAATGAAAACGCAGGTCATGTTAGAATAGTGAATAGATAACCTTTCAAGTAGAAGTTTAATAACGCTGACGTCACTCGCAAGCTCGCTGAAAAGCAGCACCAAAAAACTCGACCAAAAATCGTCACTAGACTTAAAATAGATTTATTCTGTACACTTAGTATTTTGCTGACATGTACTAATGTTATTTGATGTAATAGTAAGGGCTAACAACATCGACCTGTCTGTTCGACCTTTTATTTAGACAATTCAAATAGGAGGATCCACCCAATATATGGGTAGCGTTAATATTCGCAGTTAATACACGTGTTTCCATGAAGAAGAAATAAACACTTGTGTCCCCTGTACGGAAATATAATTTTCCATCATAAATGTTGAAATGAAAGGTCAAGCAGACAGGTCAATGTTGTTTGCCTACGTATAGTTTTTATAAAGTAACGTTTATGTATAAATACAACTATCAACTTTCGCTCAGGCTAAAGTGCAAATTGCTGCAATATATGCACATATTATAATATACTGCTGCAGGCATCCCTTGTAATATCATATCGGTTAATATCCAATTATTTACATTTTTTGATTGTTATATATGGTATTTCCACAGAAAAGTGACGGTATATACAGAAAGAAATAATAGAGGAGTGATACAGACAGAAATATTGACAACCAAGTCTTATTGTGATAAAGTGGTCAGTTATTTGCACGATTTACATCACATTAGTTATTCTTTGGACCATATCAAACGGTCCTGGCGGGTTAAGCCGATTGTCCGGTAATGTTTTTAAAATAGGATTTGCTTTTCTGGAACTATTCATACACTACAGAATTATTTTATTTTCAAATGGTAGATCTCAATTAAGAAAAATCTTGGTCATCACAATATTGTTGGTAAACATGATGTCTCTGTGTCCATGCTTGTTCTGGGCATATGTGACGTCCCATAGTTCCATTCTCGATTTAGGTTACATACGTGGCGAGTGTTGATTGCTAAACTGGGATTTGAGGAGGTGCCTATCCTTCCTTTCCTTAGCACTTGGCCTCACTTCCTAGGTGGAAGTTCACGTGTTTAACCTAATGTGCCAGTTTGGATTTTTTTATTTTGCTTTTGGAATGAGATTTGGACATGGATCGGTATGTTTGTTTTTTATTAAAATCTCTTTTGTAAAACTGGAGTCAGTATAACTCTTTTGTGCAGTTTCAGAGATGGTAAAGATAACACAACCGATCATTTGGACAGTTGTGTTTTTGGCATCATGTGTATATGGAACTGCAATAAACCTACGAACACAGCAAAAATATGGCGTGATCATTGATGCCGGAAGCTCAGGCTCAAAACTCAAGATTTATCGTTGGAACGAGAGTTCAGATACGTCACAAACTCTAAATATAGAACTTATACGTAACACTAAGCATAAACCAGGAATCTCCACCTTTATCTCTACCTCCCCAATAAGTGACTTTCCAGCTTATCTTACAACTATCATCAATGAAGCAAAATCAGTGGTACCGTCACGGATGATTAACGACACAGACTTGTTTCTTATGGCAACCGCTGGTGAGTTGTTGTTATTATCAGTTCATGAATCATTGAATAAAATTAAGCCTGTTTCTTGAAACTTTGTTACTGTCTTTCCTCCAATTCCTTATTACATGAAAACGAAAGGACTTCCGTTTGTACCCCCGCTCCACTAAACTTTTATTTTCGACTGATAAAAACCTGAAAATGGTGAGAGCAAGCCTTTTGGACCATTTATGGGAGAAAAATAAAATTTCATGGATGGAGGTGCATAAAAAAGTTCTACCCATTTCACATTGAGTACATTGACATACACACGTGGAGCATACTCAAGACCAGAAGACATGCAGTCTTTCTTTTATAGCATCATTCGTCGTTGTTCTAATAAGAAACAAATCCTTTCTTTACATGGACAATAGTCAAATATCATTTATTTTGCACATGCGTACAGAAACTACAGACCGTTCAAAAGAAATTATGACTCACGTGATAACAAAATTGTTTCACGCATGTAAAACATTATTCATTGCCAGGAAGTGTCATGCATCTTTTTGTCCAAAGACATCTGTGACATGATCAGAAATAGTGAATATCAATATACTGACATGAAAATTTGCTAATGTTTTTTTTCAAAATTAGTTTTACACAAAACTGTATGCAATACATTACGACTTTAGCCTTTTGTGATAAACCCCAGTCCAATAGTTGTCGATTTCCGATCGGTTGACACATTTTACTTGTTTATCCAGGAATTCGGATCTTTCCGGAAGCAGATTCCAGAGCTCTGATGGAAGCTGCTAGGCGGTTCCTCTCGAACAGTACCAATAACCCATTCAAATACTATCCCCGAAGTGTCCGGATTTTATCCGGGGAAGAAGAAGCTGTCTTCTGCTGGATTACAGCGAATCATCTACAGAATTTCTTTGGTTCTGGCAAGTAAGTGGTAAAAGTATTAAACTTACAAATCCATCCATGTCCAAATCACAATCCCAAAGCAAAGTGAAAACTGACAAATTAAATTAAACACGGGAACGTCCACCAGAGAGGTGAGACGGTTA
This sequence comes from Anadara kagoshimensis, assembly GCA_021292105.1. Lineage (NCBI taxonomy): Eukaryota > Metazoa > Mollusca > Bivalvia > Arcoida > Arcidae > Anadara > Anadara kagoshimensis. Next base: position 26,206,478 of record CM037858.1, read on the forward strand.
GCATCGGAAGGGTAAACGCCCCTGGTTAGCTAGCGACACCCGTCACGAGACTGAAAGGAACATGGAACTATGGAGCGTAAAATAAAGAGATATACTAATGTAATGATGAGGACATAGTTTCACGAAGAACATTTCATACTAGATCATAGTCCGACTAATCAGACCACTAAACCCCCATTTTAATTTTTGACTTGTTGGAGTTGTGTGGTCTGACAGCTTCCATTATTGAATTCTTGAAATTTCTGGCGAAAACGGCAGAAACGAAAACACGCGTCAATAACTTCCAGTATTTCCTTACCTCGCTCTTGCTGACAACATGGAACACTTCCTAAAACATTATTCTACCGATCCATGCTTAACTTTTAATTAAAATCCATCGATATCGGTAGAAATACAAGGTCCAGCTCCCTGTCACTTTCGCATCGTGAAGACATTACTAATCTGCATTGACCAATCAGATCGCGCGTTGCATTTGAATGGTGAAACTCGCAGTTCTATCTTTAGAAAGCACATGGCGATGTTTATTTACATGAGTAATTCACGTTATTAATGGTGTTTTCACACGTATAACATATCATTTTAGTTATTTTATTTTTATAAATATCATGTGAAGAAATGTGTACTAAATCCAGTGAAGATTTTCCATCATTTTTCTCGTTTATATCTAAATGAATTTTTTTTTCAAATTGGGTAATTTACTATCATATCTGGAACTTGCATGTTCTCCTGAAATGCTTTCAAGTTTTGACCTATATTTTGTAGATCGTAGAGTTATAATTTTTTAAACCAGTTGCAATATATAAAGTTCAACACAAGAGTACTTGTTAGCAAGTCCATTAAAATAAATTCTCTTGTATTCGTCCCGACCACACTGTAAATTTTGTCAAAGGGTTTAATTTTTAACTGTATTTTGCATGAATATACATATATACATAGATATGCTAAAAAAATATAAAATTACTAGAATAATATTTCCAGATACTAGAAAAAGATGAGAGGGGTCAAGAATAAATTTTTTATTTTTAAAATATACAGAGAAGATGCTACTCCATTTGGAAGTCTACATATAAATCTGACAATTATATCTCTAAATGTTTTGCATACATTTTAATGTTAACTTTTGTAAAGTATTTAAACGTCATGTAAATCACAGTGAAAAACACCATTAATAACATGAATTACTCATGTAAATGAACATCGCCATGTGCTTTCTAAAGATAGAACTGCGAGTTTCACCATCCAAATGCAACGCGCGATCTGATTGGTCAATGCAGATTAGTAACGTCTTCACGATGCGAAAGTGACAGGGAGCTGAAGAGACATCAGAAAACCTTGTATTTCTACCGATATCGATGGATTTTAATTAAAAGTTAAGCATGGATCGGTAGAATAATGTTTTAGGAAGTGTTCCATGTTGTCAGCAAGAGCGAGGTAAGGAAGTACTGGAAGTTATCGACGCGTGTTTTCGTTTCTGCCGTTTTCGCCAGAAATTTCAAGAATTCAATAATGGAAGCTGTCAGACCACAAACCTCCAAAAAGTCAAAAATGAAAATGGGGGTTTAGTGGTCTGATAAGTCGTCCTAACTAGATCAGATATTGGAAAGATGTTTTGCGAAATGGTACAAACGGAATACCCCTTGACTTCTGCATTCTGGGGGTTTGTCTCGGGTCGTTAGTAAAACTTGATCCTGACCACTTATGTTTAAAATTACGTTTCTTCTATTTTTTTATAATACAAGCTACAATGGCGCTCTGCGTTGATCAATATTCAGCTAAATTGGCAATATATTTAGCAGAGCTTATGGCGTGGATGGCGAAGCGTGAACCAATTTGAACCAAATTTGGTGTGGAAGTTTCCAAGATGGCCCAGATTTATTTATGCACAAATCAACTTAAATTGGCTTCCAAGATGAAAGTCATAACTATTAAAGTGTTAAATCGTGAAAACAGGATCATTTATCAACCGATTTTGTTGACACGTGATATATGGAAAGTTGATGTAAAGCAATCTCTCTGAAACCACTGGGTGATCAATTTTAACCAAATTTGGTGTGGAAGTTTCCTAGGTGACTAAGATTAAAGTTGTCGATTTAACTACCTGGGGCATCAAAAATGACTTCCTTTATTATAAATAACAAAAAGTGTATAAGTAAAAAGAATATAAAAAGTAATGTAAACATTTAACGTATACAGGTCCATCCAGGAAGTTTTGACACCCCATAAAAGTGATTCATAGCTAGTCACAAATTTGTTTGTTATAATAATTTTTGACATGCTTTATCAATGATTTGTTTTATAGTGTGTTACATGTGACATACCACTAGATCTAATCGATGTAACTTGGACACAATAAAATTGCAAAAGATACTTTTATCTCCCTTTATATATTCCAGACACAAAAACGGGTGTCCTTTGGCAAAAATGATTTTAAACAATGAAAACAAAGCATCTGTTCCACAACATAAGTAAAAATGTTTTTTCTAAGTCAAAAAATACTATAAAACATCTTTTTACAGTATAAAATGGACGTTATACGAAAAACAAATAATGAGTATTTTATTATAGTGTCACAAGTCATATACATAAACATAAAATAAATACAATGTGTACAATCAATATAAAATATATGACATCCAGCCTTAAAAGACTTATGAGACACTTTTGAATATATATACACGTGTTAAGACATATTTACACCTGTTAAATGTCAAGATATATACATGTGATAAGATAATTTAATACTGATATAGAAATTATAAAAATCTTTTTCTACGCTGAAACATGCATAAAAGAGTTTTACTAAGTTTAAAAGCAAGTTCATTACACGACATTAAAAAAGTAAGTTTTTCATAGCTATCTAAAAACAAAAAACCGTTAAAAATATTCTGTGCAGAGTTAAAAAGATCAAATCGCAAATCGTTATAAAAAACAATCAATTAAAAAGTGTGTTTCGTCTTCAACTTTACCAGCAGTACAAAATTTACAAATCCTTTCATTTAATGGGGTTTTAGGCCTGCTATATCGTCCGGTTTCAACATGTAAGGGCAGACAACCGCTTCTGAATTTTGCTAAAACAGACCGATAAAATTTAGGTATATTATTAGACACATAAAATTCGGTAAAAATATCACATTTAAAAAGTCTATAAGTTCTCAATTTGTTACCATTTTCGTTGTTCCCATCATTCCATAATTGTTGGTACCAATGTTCCCTATCACAGTTCAAAACGTTTACTTTACTAAAATCTAAATAAAATTTGATAGAGTTAAAAGATGTACAATGATTAAAAATATCATATAAATCCATATCTTCTAAAAGTTTTTTAACATTAAAATCCCACGATCGTTTATTTTTAACACTCCAATTGTGAATTCGTTTAGGAAGTCTGTCCTCTGGCATGACTTTTAATTTAAGCCAGTAACGGAATATATCGATTGTCTGACGTGATTTACAACTCATCCAACCTAGGTCGCCCCTAGTTGCGATGTTTGATGCCGTTTTACCGACACCCAGGAAAAGACGAGCGGCTCTGTTCTGTATTGTTTCAATTTTATTGCGCACAGCAAGTCCCCAAATTGGGGAACCATAAAACATAACAGGTTCAACAATAGCAGAGTAAAGCTGATTGTAAACATCGAACGACATATCACCAGCGTTATGAAACTTTGTGTAAATCACACCGAGAGCACGATTTGCTGCTTTAGAAAGTTCAGTTATGGTTTTCTTCATATCGAGATGTTTATGTAGCCATATACCAAGATATTTGTACGAGTCTGCAAAATCTAAGTCAATATCACCACATTTAAATTTGTAGGTTGATTTTTTAGCACTCGGGCGTCGAAAATGTACAATTTTAGTCTTGTCTTTGTTTAAAAGAAGTCTCCACTTCGCACACCAACGATTAACTATATCTAACATTTGTTGTAATTCAGTTTCTGATGAAGCTAATAGTACAATATCATCAGCGTACAAAAGAATACCTACAATGTAATCATCAATATCAATACCAAGTTCAGAGTTCTTAATTTCATTAGCCAAGTCATTTATATAAATAGAAAAAAGTGTGGGGGACAAGTTGCATCCCTGTTTTACACCTTGTTGTACAGAAAAACTATCAGTATACATGTTATTTACACGCACAGAACATTCAACATCTCTGTATAAGGAAACAATAGCATCAAACATTTTACCATTTATGCCAATATGTAACAATTTAAACCAGAGTAGATCCCTATTCACAGAGTCAAATGCTTTCTTAGCATCTATAAAACATGTATATGTAGATAAACCTGCATTCTTTCTATTATTAACGATATTGAAAATGGAATAAATGTGATCAAAACAACTACGGGTTTTCCTAAAACCGTTTTGCTCTTCAACTAATACATTATTTTGTTTTAACCATTTACACAACCTGGTATTTAAAATATACGTATACACTTTATACGGAATTGACAAAATAGTAATGCCTCTATAGGACAACGGGTCCCGTTTATCAACCATATCAGATTTTGGGATCGGATTAATTACACCACGTGACCATTCACTTGGAATACACCCATTATCAAAGCAATATGATATGATTTTAAACAGCAAATTAACACATATTTCATTTTTTAACACCTCAGCCGGAATATCATCTAAACCCGCTGCTTTTTTTACCTTCGCTTTTTCTATTGCTTCTCGTACTTCAGAAAACAGAATAGGAGAATTAAGCACTTGAGATGACTGACTATACGAATTTGGGAACACATTATTTCTTAGATCATTCTGAACTTTTAACAAATGATCATCATAATCGTTAAATACACTAACCAAAAATTCAATTTTACCGTATTTCTAAATATTTTAGTATTTTCAATACAGAAGAACTAAAATTGAAACTTTTATCAATTATGCCATTTAAATAACATTCTAGGTAGTATATAAAAAAGTCTTTCAACAAATATAGGTTAACAAAACACCAAGTACTAAGACCATCAACATTGCTCTTTACAAAGGCTATAGACGGGGGTGTCCAAACTTTCTGGATGGGCCTGTATAATGGATACTTCCGTGACGTTTTCCGTTGACCTAATTTTGACTAGTATGCATTTGAGTTGTTAATTCAAATCTGTTCTATGAAAAATAAAATTCTGAAACTACTAAGCCAAATAGGACCAAATTAGATAAGTAGGATCCTTGGTTGATGCAAACTTAAAGTAAATTGTCTGTTAAGGTAATTTGAAAAAGAGTTTTGCTATAACTGCTATACATAGAAAAAAAACAAATAATTAGCCATTACAGATGTCGTGATTATGTTATAATTAGTTGTTCAAACAAACTTGACTGATGGGAAGTGGTTTTATAGCCAATTAATCAAAAACAAACATACTAATCCATTTCCGAATCACAATCCAGAAGCAAAGTAAGAACTTTGGAACTGACAAGTTAGGTTAGACACGTGAACTTCCACCAGGGAAGTGAGGCCGGGTGTTTCGGAAGGGTAAGCACCTCCTGTTTAGCTAGCTACACCCGCCACGTGTGTAATCAAAATTGTGTGAAAGGAACATGCAACTATGAGACGTCAAATATATCCAAGGCAATCCTGGACACAGAGACATCAAACTTATCAACAATACTGTGATGACGGCCATAAAATTAACATATACAACAGGTGTTTCTGTTTTTTTTTTATTGTTGACCGAATTTTAAGAATCATGAAATTCTAGAATGATGTTATTTGAAGCATAGTCTTTTAAAGTCTTCTCTTTAGAACAGCTCAGTCAAATTATATATTCGATTTGAAAAAAAAATCCTGGAATCCAAATTCAAATTTTGAATAAATATTACAATATTACACAGATAATGTTACACGTAATGTATTACAATTATATACAATATATCGCAGTGGACACCTTTCAGAACTGGAAATGACGCGCAATAGGTAAACTTAACTATTGAGAACTGGCCCCAGTTTCACAATCATTCCTTAGCTAAGATTTTCCTTAACTTAATTCTGGCATAATATCAAATCTTTATAATTATGTTAATTTTCAAGATATTCAGGAATTTTAAATATCATTATTAAGACCACTTCCAGATTAAAACATTTTCAATTAGTTTTGACAAAAATATTCATCAGTATTTCCAAAAATAGATAACCAAAATTTGCTATTTTTAAGTTAAGAAAAATTTTAGCTAAGGAATGATTGTGAAACCGAGGCCTGGTGCTTTATAACCACAGCTTTCGAGAACTAATGACAAATAGCCAAAAACTATCCACAAGTGATAACACAGAGCCAAAACTATCTAGCACTGATGACAGATATCCAAATCTATCGAGAACTCATGAAATTTTTATATACAATTGCTTTACCCATAGCCTGTACAAAGTCAGAAGTGTTGTCATCAGTGATCTGAATATTTGTTTTCTTGTGTATTGTGTTGAGTTACAAATTCAGATTGCTTCATTTAATTTCAGACCACGATCCCAAGCTTACGGGGTGTTAGAAATGGGCGGTGGTTCAACTCAGATAGCTTTTCTACCAGATGGGCCTTTGTTGGCCAATATGTTTCCGGTCAGGTTATACGGGGATACATACAGAATATACGCCCATAGTTATTTATACTACGGTCAGGATTTCATCTTATTACGGATTAACAAAAGATTATATGTACCAAACCAATCAGTGGCTGAAATATACAATCCATGTATGCTGAAAGGTATTTGTAAATATTGAAGTATTTATACTTATAATGTTGAAATAAAGCAATTTATAACCGAAACATGTACTTAGTAGTAGAAAAAAAGAGAAATTAGTGGTCAGCAACCTTTTCTTCCAAATGAAGGCATCTTTTAGGTATGGAGAACAAAAATACACATGTTTAAGATTGACCTACAATCACTTACACACATACATCATTTTTTGAATAACAATTATGATGATGTAAAGTGCCCATTATATTGCCTGAAATCGCATCAGTATCATGAAAATTCTCTAGGAAATAATATCTTGTCACACAAGTTCAAATTTAAAGTGAACAAGCTGGTCACCATTTACAAATTTTAGGCCGCCAGACACAATTCCATGTCGATTTGGCCACCATTTCAGTAGACAAATTTAAATAGAGGGCTGGCTTTGTGTTTTTCTGCCGCGTGTGCACTTCTGGCTATGCATTCTGGTAACAAAACGAATGGTATGAGAAATAGTTGTGAACCATGTGATTATCGTGAGTGTCATATGATTGTTGGTAGTTTGACATAAGCGGTTGCTGTAACAGACCTTTCCTATCGTCAAATTTGGGAATGTATCGTCAAAATAATAACAAAAGAGTTTAAACCATACTTGTATGTCGTGTATTTCTTTTTAGGTGATACTTCCACCTATGTTGATAAGAGAAGTGGTACCACTGTGACGGTACTAGGTGGTGGTGACCCTGACGCCTGTCTAGATTTACTACAGTACTTCCTACGAACTGCCAATGATGACATGTGCTGGCCAAAACCATGTGCCATAGGTCCAATATATCAGCCATCTATCGGAACAGATATTTTCTATGCCGTTTCAGCCTTCGTATATGCGCCTACGGTCCATGGGTCAATAAACAATGGCAGGTTGGATATTGAACATCTAAATAATACTGCTTTTGAATATTGTCAAAAGGTAAAAATTCCATTGGGTTTTGGTACGTTTTTGTACGCCTCCCCAACCACCCACCCATTAAATCCAATGTAAACTGTTCGAAATTGAACTTGCTTGATTCCATCATTTTTGTGCTTTTTATGTCCGAAATTTAAATTTTAGTTGAGGTAACGAACGGAAGTATTTTCTGTTTTTATAATTGTAACGTTTTATAGTAGCCAATAATAAAACTGCCAAATAAGACACAACAAGAAGAGAGATATTTGGACCACGGACAGAGACTGGAGTGAATATGCGTTTAAAATACATTTAGAGAACTCTTAACCATGTCACTTGCAGTCAACCCTGTCTTTAAAGGCCACCTGCTTTTAAAAGCCATTGAAATTTTATCTCAATCGGCCTTTGTCCGTGTTATTTGAACTTGTATATAAGAGTTGCATGCCCATAAAGGCCACTTTTATTTATCCCATTGTACGTACTTTATAGAGATGTTTGGCTGTATTTCAAACCCCAAAGTAAAAAAAAACAGTTATCTCCCTTTTATTTCAGAATTTTACACAAGCTATGACAGAAGTAGATATGCCATCTCAGTTTCTATCAAGTTATTGTTTACTGGGCCTATATATACCAGAACTTTTAACATCGGCGTATGGATTCCCCGTCAACACAACAAAAATATTCGTAGGCGATAAAATTAATAACCAAAACATAGGTAAGTTATTAAAAATATTTAAAACAATTGTTTTAAAATCTATAGAGCACGTCAAGTGACGTGTAAAAATATATTTAGTAATTTCGAAAAAGTTTATTCTCAAAGTGATTCCGTTTTTTTACAATAGTATTTCGTATTTTCGAATACAGAAATTACTATTTAGAATATATTTAATACTATTTTAAAAATATATAAAATAACTTGTACGTCACACAACCGGCTCCGTAGAAAACGCAAATAAAAGACATGCAGCTAAAAATTGCCATTTCTGACTGCATGCAAAAACAATTGTGAGTAATTCTCGCAAATATGTTGTTTTGCTCGATACTTACTTGTATAATGAACTGAGTGTTATTGGTGTTTCCTGTGACATTAGGCGTCTAGCACTAGTATTCAAAATCGTCATAAGCTGTGCACACAAGTACAAAACATCCTGAACACATGAACAAATTCACGCACCACATTGACTGCGATTTGTTGTGAAAAATTACAGATGAAAATTTGAACAAATAATTTTCAAATTGTCTTAAACTCGGGCAATTCTATAATTTGGGTTAATAATATGTTATGAAAATATGAATATATGAAAACAAGTTTGGTGTTGTTGTTCGATAATGAATTTTGTATTTGTTTAAAAATAGTTTATATCAGATCTGAAGATAATTTTTCGGTACTTAAAGTAAAACAGTTTTTTAGGGTAATTTAATTATTTAGTTATATTACTAAAAGGCACTTACGTACAGTTTAATGGGTCATCGTAATTGTTAAATTCGTCAACAATTTCCACCAGTGTTACATATTTTGGAAAAGATTTCGAACGTGATTTCGAAGAGACTTGACAATCAGAAAATTAATACATTCTTTAAAAAATACCACACAATGTATGTCAATATATAAAATAGATAAACTTAAAATTAAAAACATTTTCAGAATATTTCATTGGAATGTAACAAAAAATAAATAAAATTCCATTACTACAACTTGTTGCAGATTCTACAAACCTTAACTTGTTGCAGATTCTACAGCATTATTTTCATTTTATAATTATTTTTGTAGATTGGTCAACAGGGGCCATGATATACGAGATAGAGAACAGAAGATCAAATTTACAAAATCTGGATTGTTATACATCCGGGTCATCTATTACCACAGTAACCGTCTTTATATCCTTGGTAACATTAGGATTTGTAGAAATGTCACAATCCATTTATTGAACTTTGTAAAACATTCCATTTTCTCTTTAAATGCAGCTAGTGGATGTCTTGGTATGCTTTGCAAATGACGTGGTTACATTAGTTCCTCAATCAGTATGTGTATGTGTGTGTTAGAGAGAGAGAGAGGGATGCAATAGACACTTTTAGTACACAATTTTAAGATTTTAAAATTAGCAAAAGCCAAAATGCAATAGACAATTTTGTACACAATTTTAAGATTTTGAAATTAGCATTAGCCAAAATATGTTTTAAGGCCAAGTAGTACAAATGGATGCTGACGTTACGCACGGCGTGTACAAATCTATGCACTTTGATGGTATTATTCTAAGCCCTAACTTAAAGAGACTGTAATAATTTTGATAAATATCTTGCAGGGAATAAAATACATAATATCTATCGATTAAAAATATTAATAAAAATATACAAGAAAAGTATCATAAATACGATACACGGATAAATTCAACAGATTTAGATACCAGTGATTCACTGAAGATTTGCCTTTTTATTCCTTCAATTGATAAAGACGTTTTTTCACAAAGTTTAATTGATGATATCTTTTTTAATATTGTATCGATTTTCAAAATTCTTTCAGATTTTAAAAATTGAAGGTTTTCATATTTTTTATGCACTACGACTTTTAAAATTTATTTGTAATGACGTCATGAAAATTTATACCGAAATACGGGGTGTATCTGCAGAATTGCGTACGGAGTTTCTGAGTGACGTATTTTCGAGCTCGGTGGTTTTTGAACAGTAACTCACTTTGGCCAAGTAAAATGATTTGAATTAAATTGATTTCTTTACTCTAGTCAAGATTTGTCTCAATACATGTTTCAAATGTAGCCATTGATAATGAATGGCCTTTGTTCTTGCATTTTCGAAGTATCATCATTGACTCTTATTTCGGATGATAAGGCCTTGTTCTTCCGCTATCGAAGTAATAAATGTTTCTGAATATTATTATTTCTATCATAATTATTATTCTTTGGTGACTGGGAATATAAAATAATCTAATTGATGAAGTAATTTGTATACAAATAATTAAATTAATGTATTTACTATAACAGCGAGAAGCACAAACACAACACTCCTAGTTTACGACACGGTAACGTTAAATTTTAAAGTTTGCCGATCCTTTAGCAATATCGTCAAAAATCATGACGTTATTGTTAATTTTGGTCATATTTTCGCATCAAATTTCGTCTTTAAAGTTTTATACCAAAAATCAAGCAAGGTGACATATGTATTTCTTTACATTTTCAGAAAGTTTAAATTCAGAACTACATTATGTTAGTTTTTCAAAAACTTGTAGGACAATCTGTTATTTTTCTACACTTTTCCCAATTTTTCAGAGCCTGAAAAAATGCAATTTCCCATTAATCCTATGTTAAAATCCCGACATTTTTTAGATTTTTGACGCTTTATAGCTAAGAAAGTAAAAAGGTGACCCCTATATTTTTTTACATTTTCAGATGCGCCTCAAAAAGGTTTACATATATGGAAAAAATCAGAAACTTGTAGGATAGTGCCCATTTGTACCACTTGGCCTTAATATAAAATATTTCATCCTTTGGTGTTATTTAAATTTAATATCTTTGTTACAGTTTGATTAAGAAGTCAACAACATATTATATAGAAATGTCTCATTCTTGCCAGTATTTTGTATTTAGAACTTTATTTATTGCAACATGTTGTTATTTCTCAAATAAACACTTTTTACAAAACAAATTTATTCATTTTGATAAATCCAATGTTGTGGTACTCTCATGGATGAAAGTACTTTGATTTCATTGGTATCTGGTTGTTCAATATAGCAGTGTAGCTTCTTGTATTGCAACACGGAACATCACACGAATGCAATACCAAACAACGGATAAATGCATTACGCATTACGGAACAACGGGTGAATGCATTACGCATTACGAAACAACGGAAAATACAATACGGAACCATGGATGAATGCAATATGAAGCATCACACGAGGCAATACTAAGCTTCACACAAATACAATACGAAACAAAACATGAATGCAACACGATTGTAACACACAATACACGAATGCAACAAGAAACAACAAACAAACACAAGACGAAACATCACACTAAGCAATACGAAACAACACATGGAAATAACACAAAACAACGACCGAACGCAATATTAAACGAGACAAGATGAACAAATTGAGGCCACTGATTATAAAACACCAAACTTTATCTAACATTAGACTAGTTTTTCTATCTGATTTGACGAAATACAAGTTTTATCGAGCACGCATGATACAGAATCTTGTGGTCATACAACATTGGCAGTAAAGTACACGTGCACGTTCTCATAATGACGTCATTAGGGATCGAAGTCTTCGATTTGTCAAATGCATAACAAATGTCATAACATAGTTCAGTGGTTTTCTGTGGTAAAATGTAATTTTTTCACATAAAGTATTGTTTTTTTTATTATTTTAAATAACCTAATTGGAAATGTTAGATAAATACATATTATATACACAGTGTGTAGGTACAACCCTCAGTATCAGGTCGAGTCCTTTTTTCGTAGCCGTATCACTACGAGTCGCGCTTGCCAGTACCAGTAACGGAAATGGTATTTTACGCCTAATCAAGTTTCTTTCACTTGCTTATATAACTTGTATTGAGACGGTCAGTTCAGTGATGGTAGAGAAAATCGGAGTACCCGGAGAAAACAACTTTACAAACTGGTCTATCCGAGCTGGGTTCAAAGTAAATATGATAGCTGTAAGAGATTGAATTGTAGCAATGATTAAGTGTCATAGCAATAGCACACAACACTACGGTAGCTCAGTTGATAGAGTGCTTTCTCCGTAAGTGGGAGGTCGTAGGTTCGAACCCTGACCGGCCGGGTCTGACCCGAGACTTGAAAGTGGGTAGTGACGGTCCATTAGCTAAGCACTCGGCATTTGGAAATGAATGTCACGATCCTTTTGGATGGGAACTTAAAATAAACGAAGTCCCGTGTCGCGGTAGGGGTGGCACGAGAAAGATCCCTGCTGCATAATGCCATCAGCGTAACGCACAGGCAGAGTTTCTGCACCTTCGCCTATAGCTGGCGACGTCTCGATATAACTGAAATATTTTTGACTGGGCGTTAAACACCATTACTCAACTCGATCAACCCAATAGCACACAACAGACCCGTGAACGAATTATTAATTGACAAATGTACATTTTGATTCAAAGACAGGGAAGTTTTTTTTTTTCAAATTGAGTTAAAAATATTAAACAGATTTTGTTTTTTGGTGTAAAAGTATAGATAGTAAGAACGAGAAATGTAGTAAATGCATTTTTCAGTTGTAGTATACCACGGGGGTAATCCTGATACACCGTATTTCATTTACGTCGGAGTATTCCGTCGGTTTTTATTTACGTCTGAGTAAAATCATACATTTTTGGTCGTTACGCTTTACGTTAAAGAGCAAAGAAGACGGTTTTTCATATAACTTCACAAAAACGAAACTTTAACAGAAAGCAAAAGGTTATTAGCATTATATTTGATGGTATTTAACTGCCTCATATAAAATCTTGCAAGAATTATTGATATTTTTCACATACCTGTAACATTTCTATTTTTGGCAGGTCCTTTTGCTTAGCAGCTGATTTTAATAAAGCGGTTTTGGATTCAAATGATGTTTCTACTCAAAATTCTCAAGAAATGTCTATACTTTCATAAACTTGCGAAGACAGAAGCTTTACTCTGCTTTTAAGCGAAATATCATGTTTCGTTTAAGCGGAGTGGCATAAATGTTACGCTTTCCGACAAGCTGTGTTATGCTTTACGTGAAGACATGTTACGCTTTCCGTTTAACATGATTCGCAATTGACAGAGCACACTCTTCGTTATAACTTTAGATTGAACGTCTTTCTCGATTAGTGTAAGCCTACCTATAGATAGTTATGCCAATTACGCAAATAAATAAAACTATACGTGAGAAATACCATTTTGAAAAGGATCAATGCAGTTCATTTATGTGGGTTTTTTTAATTTTTACCTTTTTCATCTGGGAATGTAGTTGAATTGGTTAATTGTGTTTTACGCCCCAGTCAAGTGAAATGGTGTTTTATTGGTGGCCAAGTGGTCTAAAGGGTGGGCTTATGGAGTTGTGGAGCATAGTGCCTCTGGTCGCCTTAGTACGAGTCCCACCTAGGACAGTGTGAGAAAGTTTGCAGTTCGCTTGCCGAAGGTCGGCAGCTTCTCTTGGTACACTTGTTTCATTCACCATCTGTGAATTGACCGCCTCGATATCTGTGTAAGAATTTTGACTGGGGCGTAAAACACTATAATCCAACTCAAATATACTCTTAGATTAAAAAGTTAAAAATAAAAAAAATGGGTCAAATACTCAATGGGCCGGGTTGTTTTTTAAATTTCTATTGAATGGGTGTAAAGTGTGGAAGAAAATTTAAACAATGTAGGAGGAGCTATTTAACAGAATAGGTACCCTCTTTTCAAACTCTGGAAAATTAAGTCGGGTGCACATCTTTGATAATCTTTTGATATATACAGTACAAAGTAACTAAGTTTCAAAGTCTGGAAAAAATGGGAAAAAATCCTGAAATATTTCCAAAAAGTCAGGTGCACATCTTCAATATATATATATAGAAACATTCTGTGAAGTTTCAAGGTTTTTGGTTGAAAATTGTAGGAGGAGTTGAGTTCATGAAGTAGGTACCCCCAGTTTAAATACTTGCTAAAAAGTGACTAAGTTTCAAAGTCTGGAAAAATGGGAAAACATCTTGAAATATTTCCATAAAGTCAGGTGCACTTTTTCAATATATATAAAAACATTCTGTGAAGTTTCAAGGTTTTTGGTTGAAAACTGTAGGAGGAGTTGAGTTCACAAAGTAGGTACCCTATTTTCCCCGCCCGCCCGCCCGCCATTGACTTTATTATAAACCTTTATACACTCCGTGTAACCCGGCCAACAATAGGAAGATGGGGGCCTTAACGCTCGCCTGAGTATTTACAATGGATCAATTGCCGTCTCTACACAATAACACGTGTGAGCTTAAAAGTTGGGTGAGATATGTAGAAAGTGATGTCATTATCTGTTTATATAGTTGTTTCCATTATATCTGTAACCTTGACCCTAAACCCATGACCTTGATCTATATGATCACCAATGTTCTAACACACATGCCTATACAAAAAGTTAATAGTCAGTGCAGATAATTAACCATTTTGGTTTACTTGTGCATTTGTGAATTTGACTTTTGAACCAATGGCCTTGATCTATGTATAGAAATGATTGTCATGTCAATATCTACAATAAACTGAAAATCCAATGCATTAACTATCACCTGAAATGTTTAAAAAAACAATTTTAATCAAAGATCATAAACTGGGACATGACCTTGAGCTTTGATCTTGACATCAATTCGAAGAAAATAGCAAAACAAGATCAATAGTAAATTCTCCATACAGTACAGCCTTTGTTGAGTTTTACAAATTACACACTTTACACACTCAAGTTAAAATTTGAAATTTCTCAAAAACTAAGGTATACTCCCTCATGCAAAGTATTTCCTTAGCTTAATTTGGTAAAATATATTTTGGTCCTTTGGGTAGCTTTTAACATCTTCAAAATAATTTTGGTTTCATAACTTTGGTCCAAGCACTACTGATGAGGAATTGTATTCCGAAACGGCCGTCTAGTGCTGTAAAATTAAAACTGGTATAATATGTAATTTACGCAAAACACGCATAACATATTTTCGTCCAGTTTTCATGAAAAACACAATTTTCATATTCCCAGTTATATATCCTGATTCCAAATATCCAATCGAAATTTGCTTGCGGGTTTTGGTTTCAGAGAAAAAGATTTTTGGTCTTGTTTGCTATATGTAGTAACGGCAGCCATCTTCTTAGGCGTGGCCAAATCCCGAACATAATTTTAAATTCCTGTTACCCAGGCATGATAATCACAAAGTTTCATCAAATTTGCTCAAGTAGTTTTGAAGAAGATGATCAAAATGTAAAGTTTACGAACGACGAACGACACACGACGGACGGTGATAGATTGCAATAGCTCAACTGAGCCCATAGCTCAGGTGGGCTGAAAACCATATATATGAACAGTTCTTCTGTTTAAAATGGTATTTAATACGTATAGTCCAACTTGCCTTAAAGACCACCTCTATATAAGGGCCACTTGCTTTTACAGGTCAGAAAAAAAGTATCTAAATTGCTCTTTATTCATGTCATTTGAACCTTATACAAGGGCTACCTGCCCATAAAGCCACTTTTACTAGTTCCCTTGAGTTGCCTTTATCAGCAGGATTGACTGTAGTTTTATTTGTGCAATTGGTATAACTATCTATAAGTCGGTTTACACTTTCGCAAGTGTTTCCTTTTGGGAGAAGTGTATTGTTATATAAGCATGTATACATTGTATATTGTTTTGTTCTTTATTAGTTCATGTTACGAACTGTGTGTGGTTTTGTTCTCTTTCAAAAATTGAATCCTGTTCTGCAATGCTTTCTGAATCATTTCTGAAACAACAAGTGAAGATTTAATCGAGAAAGACGTTCGATCTAAAGTTATAACGGAGAGTGTGCTCTGTCAATTGCGAATCATATCAAACGGAAAGCGTAACATGTCTTCAGGTAAAGCATAACACAGCTGGTCGGAAAGCGTAATATTTATGCCACTCCACTTAAACGAAACACGATATTTCGCTTAAAAGCAGAGTAAAGCTTCTGTCTTCGCAAGTTTATGAAAGTATAGACATTTCTTGAGAATTTTGAGTAGAAACATCATTTGAATCCAAAACCGCTTTATTAAAATCAGCTGCTAAGCAAAAGGACCTGCCAAAAATAGAAATGTTACAGGTATGTGAAAAATATCAATAATTCTTGCAAGATTTTATATGAGGCAGTTAAATACCATCAAATATAATGCTAATAACCTTTTGCTTTCTGTTAAAGTTTCGTTTTTGTGAAGTTATATGAAAAACCATTTTCTATGCTCTTTAACGTAAAGCGTAACGACCAAAAATGTATGATTTTACTCAGACGTAAATAAAAACCGACGGAATACTCCGACGTAAATGAAATACGGTGTATCAGGATTACCCCCGTGTATACTACGACGCTATGGCCGAAGTATGACTTAGTGTAATCGATTATTGCGCACAATGAGGAATGACGTCATAATACAGTGTACGTAACAGTAGACCCTAACAACAGAATAGTGATTGTGCACATAGATTATGTAGCGCGATGGCTCCAGATCCTGCTAAAAAGTTCACGTCAGGACATCTAAATTTTGTCCATAACGATGAAATATGGTAAGTAAACTTGATTTCTAGATGTTCGTTTGTATTTTATGAAAGAATTTCATAAATGTGGTAATATTCCAAAATGCTAATACATTAACGGTAAATTTTTAAAAATCTGATTTTCTTTTGTACAAAAATTATTAAAAATAAACATCATATGAAAAGATATGTTATAGTAACAGTTAAATTTCAGTTATTATTTCGCAGATTATGATAAATAATCGGATTTTTGTATTATTTTCCAGGAAAGATCACGTTCGACACGAATCTCTATCCCAAAGAACAAAATGGCCAGAAAAATGGGGATATTTAGTCCAAGAATACAATATGGTATGTGGTAAAACAATCATTTTTATATTTCATTTTAATTTTAATCGGCAGAATTTTGTCGATTGGTTTTTTATTCGATAAAATATATAATCTTCTTGCAAAATATTTGCCGATATTTAATATTTTAAGAACATTTCTCTAGGATGCCTGTCGGTAGATGAACTACGATATATTAAGGCAATGGACATGGTGTCTTCTTTTCGTAGGGAAAAGAGAAATTATAAATCATAAAATATGTCGCATTTATTTAAGCTTCACAAAATAGAGTTTTTCTTTGTGGCGTTGCCAGGAGCTATTTTGAAGGATTTATTTAAAAATTCTGCATAATTATGATTTTTTTAAGTGTTCTGTTGTTTTGTTGTCTGTCGTCGTGTTCTCCTCGGAGTTTTCCTCTTACTTCCTCAAGTTTAAAAATTGTCAGATAACTATTTGGGAATTTGACACTCGCTGTCGAGATCTAAAAATATCGAAGATAAATTCTAAGCTGCAATACACACATTTGAAAAATATATGGCCCTGCCAAAATAACCAACAATCACTACTAACCAGACTACATGTAGTAAAACATGAAAACAATGAGATGAACACATACTGAGAACTCCGGAATTTTATCGGATAATTTCATAGTGATGCGCCCTAGCAATTGTGCCAAAATCTATCAGACTTGTTTATGTGCTGCTTTGTACTTCTTGCAAAATAATACCATCAGATGTAGAACACTATATTAATCTATTATGGACCTCTCCCGAGGGAACTGTTCTCCTGTAGTGTTGTCTGGAGAGGTATAGTGACCGAGCCGAATACAAGGAGAATGAAAACTAATTCTTGCTCCAGCTATGAAAAAAGACATGTGATGTACTAAATCTATTATGGACCTCTCCCTCGGGAACAGTTCTCCTATAGTGTTGCCTATCGGCTCGGTCAC
Organism: Anadara kagoshimensis; assembly: GCA_021292105.1. Lineage (NCBI taxonomy): Eukaryota > Metazoa > Mollusca > Bivalvia > Arcoida > Arcidae > Anadara > Anadara kagoshimensis. Next base: position 26,224,593 of record CM037858.1, read on the forward strand.
TATACCTCTCCAGACAACACTATAAGAGAACAGTTACCTCGGGAGAGGTATAGAATAGTAATGTACTAAACACATATAGAGTGTGGAGTTGTTAAGGCGTTAGCGTCATTCGTACAAGTCAATGCATCAATATAACGCACCGAATGGTCAGTATCCACATGTGACAGACGCGCTATCGCTCTTATAAGGTCATAATAAGCATGCACCAGTACATACAAGATCAGAAACACTTTCTCGGGCACCCAAAGAACATAAAAATTCAACATATTGTCAAATACACCTTGAGATTAATTAAACGTGTATCTCGTCGCAAAAAACTGTAAAACTGTTGGTACGATGGACAATAAAATTCAAACAATCGGCTAAATAAGTGAATGTTTTATTGTTTCAGCTGAATAGAAATCTTTGCGAGATCCCGGCTCTGAAGGTGTCACTTCTCCATGCAAGGTCAGCAGAAAGACAAAGGATTTATTATGATCGTGTAAAACTTCCTCCAATAACCAATAAGAAGCCAACAAAACTGGGGTTTCCAACGACCACAAACCAACAGATTGGATGGATAGCATCAAAACCAGACCAACAGTTAGAGGTGTATGGTCGGTATGGCCCTAAATCACGCGGACAATGCGGTATATTAAAATTGTTAAGTTGGCCACAGGAAAGTGCACCATGATACTATTGTTTATCTTCAAAATTCGTTTTTAAATGAAAGATTCAACATTAGCTTTTTACTTAGATTACTCAATTTTACTTAGAGATTTACAACTGCATAATTGGTATTTTCATTATGTTGTTTATTGGCGGCACTCATAGGCAACGTCGTCTGTGCTGAAGGAAAACCACGTGGGCAACGTGCTAAATTAAAGTTGTTAAGTTGATCGCAGGGAAGTGCACCATGATTGTTTGTATGTAAAGCTTAAAAGTTGTTTAAAATAAAAGATCCAATATAAAATTCTGCTTATGTTATCAGAGATTAACAAATGCACACTTAGTATTTTTAGTACGTTGTTTATTGGCGGTATTCGTAAGCAACATCGTTGTTGGTATTTAGTTAAGGGATTCGCAATCTCCTTTTTGCAATTTTATTTTAATAAAAGGGTTTCTACAATTGCAATTAGTCTTGGTTGATGAAAAACTCTATATTCGGAAATTTTAAATGTGAAAACAACCATTGGACCATTTAAAATACCAAAATTTAATATGCATTAAAGCTTTCCAAACTGAATTTATGAAATAAAATATATAAGGAATATCCACCATGAAATACATGAATGTAAGAAGAAATGTGAACGATAAACGTGTACTTGTGAATATTTAACCCGAGATGGTAAGTTTTTTTTGGTTAGAATTATGATTTGTAATCCTATGCCATTGAAAATAATACTGAAATGTTTAAGCAAGGCTCGAGATTGCAAGATTATAAATAAGCTTTAAACTGCTATATCTTGACTATATGTATAATTTTTGTAATGAGAGTTTTCGGTTTTCATGTTTTCAAGAAGTTGCTTTTAAAATGTAGTCAAAGTTAAAGTTCATACATTCATAATTATGACTTGGTTTGCGACTTGTGCGTTTTTCCTCCTATTTTAGCTACATTTAAAAATATTCAATGAAGATGTTCCTACATCAAACCAATTCCACTGGTCAAAATCAAAAAAGAGAACTCCTTACTGTCCTACCACAACTCTCTTGAAATGGAGCCAAAACATTAACAAATTAAATGCTCCTGCATATTCTTATTATCGTATATGAATACCCATAAGTTATTTTTTTAGCATATTTCAATCATTTCCGCAGCAACCTACTGTCAGAATGAACATCTGACTTACACTATATGCAGAAATGATTGACTGGCTTAGAAATATGTCAATTTCACATTTGCCTGTATTTTTGATGTGTAGCAATATGGTTGGTAGTGTCTGTAAGATGAAAAATTTTCCAATAAATTAAACTTGGTACAGTTTTCAGAATAACATGGTTGGTTACTAACGATGATAATGACAATCTTGTTAATTCTTGAAACTTAAAACCACTATGGTAGCTCAATGATAGACAGCTTGCTCCGTATGTGGGAGGTCATGGGCTCAAAAACCCATGTCCTGTGTGACAGTGTCACAGCAGGCATGGCAGGTTAAAGAACTCTTCCTGCACATTGTTCTAAACATATTGCAAAGGTAAAAATTTCTGTCAGTTCACCTAAAGCTGGTGAAGTCTCGATATAGGTGAAATATTCTTGACAGGGATGTACAACCCCATTCAATCAATCAATCAATCTTGAAATTTAAAAAAGTTGACATTTTTAAGTTATTTGCAAACACTCTAACTTTTGTGTTAACATAATATGACCCTACTTTTACAATCGTTTTCCCATCATTTAAATCTTGCTATTTAATGCACAAACAAAAGTTTCCACAAAATTAGAATAAAGGTGTAATAAGATTAGCGTGATCTTCAAATTAACACCTTAACTTCATGAACATCTTGAAAACTGACAGAATTATCCATGTTTCAAATTTGCTAGATTTAAGTTTAGGACAATATCAGTTAGGATATGATTGTAAGACTGGGACCGGGAAAATTTGGTCAATGGCCTACTGAATTCTGACTCTTAAAATCATAAATTTTAAACTTGTCATTGTCATGAGAATGGGAAGATATTTCAAAATAAAAAAGACACATTTTAAAAACAACTTGGTTTATTATAAATCAAAGAAAAAATCTGAAAACAATTATTTCATTATCATTTAAAAATTTATCTATTAAACATAAATTATTCATTATTCTTCATGGAATGGAACACATACATAATGGCATTGGACCTAATCTCATGATTTTGCTCATTCCACACAGCTGCAATTTCCCCCGATTTAGAAAAAAAAAATCTGATGCTTCTGATGCAAAAAAAGTTAGCTTTAACATGTTAAAGTTGCAGAACAACTACAAGTATAAACCTTTTTAGACAAAATTAACCCGAGTTGATGTCAAAAACAGTTATCAGTAAAAATAAGTCCAACACCAGGCCCAAGTTTCATAATCATTCCTTAGCTAAGATTTTCTTTTACTTAAATCTGGTAAAATATCAAATCTTTATGATTATGTTAATTTTCAAGATATTCGGGAATTTTAAATATCATTATTAAGACCACTTCTAGGTTAAAAAATAGATAACCAAAATTTGCTAAATTTAAGTTAAGAAAAATCTTAGCTAAGGAATGATTGTGAAACCGAGGCCAGGCCCCAGTTTCACAATCATTCCATAGCTAAGATTTTCCTTTACTTAAATCTGGCAAAATTTCAAATCTTCATAATTTTGTTAGTTTTCAGGATATTCAGGAATTTAAGGTGTTATTTTTAAGATGACCTCAATATTAAAACATTTGCATTTAGTTTTGACAAAAATATTCATCAATAGTTCGAAAAAAGAGAATATCAAATTTTGCTAAATTTAAGTTAAGGAAAATCTTAGATAAGGAATGATTATGAAACCGGGGCCAGTATAGTAGATGTTATTTGTAGAAATACATGTAACTAATTAGTTTAGCACATAATCTTTGATACAATGTATTAATTAAATATTTTTCCAGATAAACTGTAAATTTTAAACTGAAATTTCTTTACAATATCCCAGACTTTCATCAACATAACTCTTCTACATTTATTCCCCCTCCCCCTGCTCCAAAATAAGGTGTCCAATCCATGAATAAATAGAGTACAAGGAACACTGGTTGGTTGATGACACCTTTAAAGTGTCAATATTCAAATGAATTATGTCTGAAATGCCAACATAAGTTACAAAAATAACACTTGATTTTTTTCATTACCTCTGTAATGTGTCATTCATTAAATGAAGTAAAATATATGTGACAAAATGCTAGTCATTCTTTAAAAACATCTTGTTACTCAAAGTCACAGTAATTTCCTACAAACACTTGCAGGCATAACACAAATGTTTTCAAGAATCACAGAAAATGTTATCAACTTGTCTTACAACTCTGCAGACCACCTCTGATATACAAATGTTCAGTTTGTGGCTGGAATGCACTCGGTGAAATTTTGTCTTCTTCAATTTTCCTTTTCATCAAAAACTGTAATTTTGTCTTTATGTTTCCTCCTCGACCTTTTCAGAATTATGTTTACTTTTCCTCCCCCTCCCCCTCAGATACCTCCTCCCCATCACTACTGTCCTCCTCCTCATACATAACCATCTGTTGTCGGTTAGCGTTAACTACCATGTCAGCTAATCCCTCGTTATCAGAGTCACTATCACTAGGAGGTAGTAAGTCATCTGGTATCATATTAGTATCACTACTTTTTATTTTGTCATCAAAAACTGAAGGCCTAAATACAAAGTAAATACATATAAAGGTAACATGTAATATACCACTTCCATTTGAAATTCTTTGACATACATGTATTGTAATACTTTTAAAATCACACAAATTGCTGTATTCTATAGAAATAGCATTAATCTATCTCTGAAACTTCATTCTCTGGATGATAGAATTAGTGTAAACAATATTTTATTCAGTTAATTGTTATACAATAACATACATAATTATAAATGTATATATAAAATTTATATTTATATTATAAATATATGGATTCGGAAACAATGGTTAAATGCCATTATATTAATCCGTCTCCAAGAATAATAAATTACAAATAGTAAGACCGACAATAGATAATAATCAATATAAATAATAATGTAGATGACAATAATCAATATAAATAATAATGTAATGATATGCACTTATGTAATGAAAGAACATAAATGGATTGGAAAAATTTCTTTAACTTGTTGTAAAGATGATAAATATTAATTAAAATTGTTACTAACTGCTTGTAAAAATAAATTCTGAAAAATAAGATCAGTTTATTTAAATCTTCTAGTATCAATGATAAATTTTTGAAATTTTAAAAAGATTTCTGTGTTTTCAACATCAGATAAGTTTGGATTATCGTACAAACGAGTATTTAAATTAAAATTTTGGTGGATGCTAGAATTGAAACATGAAGAGAAAATGAAGAATTTTATGTACTGGACAGGTATAACTAATGAGCTTGCTGGTTTTTAAATCTCTCTCTCTCAAAAGAAGGAAAAGAATTTCAAGATTAACCATACTCTATTGGTATAAAAATCACATTTCTTTCCATGAAATTGCAAGAGTTACTTCTCTTGAACTGTCTGTCCTACATTCAATGTTTCTACTAAGATTTTTTAACTCTAATGATTAAAAAGTCCAAATCCAAAGGATCAGCATTACTGATGTAAAGTCGGGTTTACTATAGAATGCATTTATGTGCATTGAGAATTCATAGTGGCTGATGACTGACTAGATAAACATCACCAATCAAACTGGAGATGGTAAGCTTTTTCAGAATTACCAGAAATACCCATGTGTATTGTTTAAGGACATTAAACAATTTCCAAAAAACTAGTGTTTATTTCCTTTTTAATAAACTTTAGAAAAAGTAATATTCGTAAAGATTAGAATCAATTTTTTTAATTGTTAAATTTAAAAAATCTCACCATTTTCCTTCTTCTTTGATATATTTAATCTGGTCTTTATATAATATTGTAACTATTTCGCCTTTGACTTTATCACCTTCTTCTATTGGGTCTATTAAAACATAGTTACCTGAAAATTAAATGTAAAGCTTCATTTTATAAATATAAAGATATTTTTAGTATTTTTTACATTACTAAAATTCACTACAGACATTCTCTTTACCAAAATTCTTTATTCATTAATATTATTGTAACTTATATATCAGTTCTAAAGCCAACATACATAAATGAAGGCTTTACGAACATCTCCAAAAATTGTGTTAATTTGTTAATTTGAAATCTTATTTGAAATTAGTATACTGGCTTATTAACTGATTTTTGGCATTTACAATTTAGTAAATATCATATTTCATATTTGTCACAAGACATACTTTTCAAGTAGACTGTAAGCTTTAAGAGTTGTTGGACTAAACAGTTATCAGCATTTTTTGTTGCTAATTTGGGATGGTTTTAAAAATATTTATGTTAAAAGTGTATCCCTAGAATTCACAAACGATCAATTTCCATCCTTTTAGCCAATCTCCTTTAAAGAGATTTTTGGATGTGGCCATTAGCGAAGTGGAGCAGAGTAATAGTTATACTGTTTTCACCCAGTCAAGATTCTTTCACTTATATCAAGATGGTCACTTTGTTTTCACCCAGTCAAGATTCTTTCACTTATATCAAGATGGTCACTTTGTGGATAGTGGAGAATATCAGGAGTGCCCCGAGAAAAACCCATAATCTTCAGCAAACAAACTCAAACTTTCTCATTGTAGGATCTGCTTTCGTGGGATTCAAACCTGGGTGATGAGAGGCAATGTTATCCATAAGAAATATGCTTTGGACCAGTTGGCCACCAAGGTGCCTCTATTGAAGGGAGGTGGTAAAGTTATTGAGAGGCTTTATAACTCAATTTTTCTTATTAACAAAATTAACAATATAAAAAACAAACTACAAAGTCTGTTAAAATACCTCTTTTTATCCAAACATTTTTCCTAAACTTTGTTGGCATACTGACTAGAAATAATTCATCTTTTTCAGTTTGCACCTCATGCAAATTATTACCTTTACTAGCAATCACCTACAAAAAGTAATACCAAAGAAATATATTAACCTTACATGTTATGAATGGAGCTTTACATCAGTGATATGATAAAACATTGCAATAAAGTCATTTACAATTAGCGTAAATGGTGTAAATTTAGTTTTAAAATATGAATAAAATCATCAGAGAGCATGATTGCCAATAAAACACTTTCTAACGTTTATATGAAGATAATTTGGGTACATTCATAAATATGATCCAAATACCAAGTTTATAATTTTAATGTAAAATAAATTGGATGGTACCAGATACAGACATCTACTCATTCACACATATTTGACCAAGAACATAGCCAGCCTCATTCTAAATCACATCTTTTGGAAGTTAGAACTTGGGTTGAAATTTCTCAATGCTAGAAGTAATTTCAGTAAAGATAGAATATTTATATCATTATACATGTATTCCATGTTCCTTTCACTCTCAATTTTGATTACACATGTAGCGGGTGCAACTAGCTAAACAGAAGTTGCTTACCCATCCGCAGCGCCCAACTAATTTGTCTGTTTTTCAGTGATTTTGTTATACCTTCTGCCTTTTGAATAAGGAAAATGTGAAGTTCTGAAATACAGCAAACTGAATTATGACATGCTTGCAATAGGTTAGGATCCTCATCACATAGATGTTATATTGTGACAATATTTAACATGTTGACAGTTGTGGGTAAGGACAGCTAGTATCGGTATATCACTGTTGTTTTAGGAATTTTAGTAGTCAAAATGGAGAATTTTAGTCATTTTAGGCACTTTGCTTTGGATTGTGATTTAGATATGGATTCTTTGGGATTATAATTTGAACATGGATTATATGTTTGTTTTTAATAGTTTTAATAGTTATCTATCTACCTTAACAATTTGTTGGTTTTCTTCTGGTAGAACAAAATCGTCCAATACCTCTCTAACAACATGTTTTTTCTTTGTAGCTTTTGACATGGTTCTTACCGGTACATTTTCTTATTTAAATATCCACACTTAAATTATGTCTACAGTTCTCCTTGATAAAAACCTGAAATTTGAAAACTATAAATACACCAGTATCATAGCAAATTACAGTAATATATTATTGTTTGTATCTGATTAATACCTGCTGATACAAACAATAATATATATTACTGTAATGTATCTGATTAATACCTGCTGGGAACCGCGTGGCCTAGTGGTTAAGGCGTTGGACTCATGATTCGAAGGTCGTGGGTTCGATCCCTGGACCGGGCGATGTGTTGTGTCCTTGAGCAAGACACTTAATTTCACGTTGTTCCAGTTCACTCAGCTGAAAAATAAATGAGTACCAGCAAAATGCTGGGGGTTAACCCTGCGATGGACCGGCGTCCCATTCAGGGGAGAGTCTTGTACTCTCAGTCGCTTAACGCCACAGAAACCGGGATAAGCTCCGGCCTGATGGGCCTAATGGCTCGGGACAGACTTTAACTTAACTTTTAATACCTGCTGACTGTAATGTATGATGTCAATCTTTTATGATCACTCAGGACTTGGAAATTTTCTAAAATGGTTTTCATCTCCTGGCCATACTAGAGCAATAAAAAGCTCATTCATTACCAGAATAGTCTTTTGGATAAGGCTCAAAACCGAGGTCCTGTGTCTTAGTGCACCCTAAAGGCACCTCTTTAGAGCATGAAAAAGAGAAGGCCACCTGTGACTGCTACAGAAGATGCTTACAACTAGAAGTGAATGAAACAGACTAAGCGAGAAGATAAGATATGATAAGAATAAAGTTATTAATATTTTTTTTACATCACATGATAGAGTGAGAAATGTACATTGTATACAGTATATACTTTGTCCATTATTCTTTATTGTTTCAATGTCCATTTATGGCATTATTCTGAAAGATCTGTAATTGTTTTTAGACTGACAATGACAGCTGGTCTGAAATGGCAACATCTTCCCGCACCAATGGTTCATGATTTTAGATTCGTTACTAGAATGCATTAAAAATGTTTTATAATGAAGTGGGGGTTGGGTAATGGTATAAAACTGCCCTCATATCTCTTTTATCTTTTTATTGTTTGCATGGTATACCTTCTTGTCTTCTGAGTGGCATATGTGGCAAAGTGGTCATTAGATTAATCAAGTGGCTTCAAGATAAGTGTTGACTCTCACTGCCTACAGTACTTAGGTTCAAATCTCACTAGTGAAGTTGAGACTGATCTTAGTGTAAGAAATATGTTGCTTTACTTGCCAAAGGTTTGTGGTTTTCTCCAGACACTCAAGTTTCCTCTACCATCCCTAATCTTACAAATTTGGTATATATAAGTAAAAGTAGTCCTAATCAGCCCACTAAACCCCCATTTTAATTTTGTTTTGCTTTTTGGGTTTCAAAAGTAAAAAATAAAAATGGGAGTTTGGTGGGCTGATTAGTCGGACTAAAGTGAAAGAATCTAATTGAGGAATTACCTTCCATTACTCAAATCCACCCTAATGTCATCATGCAAGAGAAAGAGAGACAGACAGAGAGAGAGAGAGATTGTTTCAACAGGAACAACAGAGAAAATTGATTTTGTATGAGAGAGAGAGATTACTTTTTAACAGCAGGTGTTGCAACATGAGGTTTTCAATGTCAAATGTATGTTTTGTGTTTACTTTATACACACAATATTTTACGTTTTATAAAAGCACTCTGATGATTAAGATTTCAAATGTGTTTGTAACAAAGATTTGCGAACATCGGAAACTATTTGATGAACGTACCATATGTAGGTTGTACCATATCTTTTTAACGCAAGTCAGATCAATACTGTGTATTTCATGGGATTTATGTCTGAAAATGCTAAATTTTTCATTTTTCAACGCATCAAACAATTACATATGCACATTTAGTCTTTTTATATGATTGAAAATGCACTTTGGATTCGATATTATATTGCTTACAATTCTGTTAACTTGATAATAATCATACGGTGCCGCGGTTTTTTTAATTTTTTATTTTTTTTAAATTTTATCGGAAATAAATGCATTTCATCAGATTAACATGGACAATTTTACTTAAGTCAAAAGTACAGAATACTTACTAATTACCAGAATAAACATCTCTATGATTAAATGTCTGCGAGATTTTTAAGCAAAGTTATAAAAGTCCGATGCTGATCATGGTTTTCGACATCACATGATGCGCACCAAATAATGATTTACGAAAAGTGAGGAACGATCTAACAAACGGAATCATGCCGCAAAAATGACGTTAAAAAATAATTTCGATCGTAAAGACCTTTTTTCTTTTTCCCCTTTTTTCATTTCGCGTCCCGGCGAAGAAAGTAAGGAATATTTGAGAAATAGAAACTGTTAATCTAAAGCCGGGTAACTTGAATAGAGTAAATCACTGCCTAGGTATGATAAAATAAAGAGCTTTTTAATTGATTTTCAACCGAATATAGGATTATAAATAAATAAATAAATAAATAAATAAATAAATAAATAATGATAAAATAAAATTTTAAAAATATATAAATTATGTACTGTAAATTCACGGTAAGTGCATCCGAACTAAGAACAAATTAAGGAAGATCCATGTTTAGTTAAGATAAATATAAAATAATGAAATAATTCCACCTGCTTTATGTCAATTTTAACCAGATATTAAGCATATGTACAGTTGATTAGAGTTTGAACTCACGCCAGAGTGTGACATAAACTGCGTCGTAATATTACAACGATGTAGACTTAGTATATTATAATAAGGAAGGTATAAAATATCTGTGTTATTTCAAAATAAGCTACTTTCTGTCATAAATGGGTTTGTTTATGCATTTTTGACTGATCGAAATGTTACCTGTAAGAATTTTTTGTTATGAGACTACTAGCCGATAAAATGCAAAATTATAGGAAACGAAAAACAAAGTGAATCACACCAACGGGCATTATAATTTTTAAAACTGTTTATTAATATCGAAGTTATAGGATTATAAACTTAATTAAAATTCATAATGGACGACCATGTGCTTTCTTTTGGTTATCGATTTCCAACAACTTTGCAGTTTTAGCGCGAGTAATGTTAGCTCACTGCATACTAGTATTCGACATTAAAATGCCCACGCCACATTACGTTTGTTTCACAATGGTTACTCTTCAATACTGCCATAGATTAATTTTGAATTAACACATTTCATAACCAACCCATTGAAGAATTATTGAAAATATCGTCACATTTTGCCTCAATTTCTGGTACGGATACAAAAACAATAAATAAAAGGGATTGCTTAAAATGCCATTCACGAAACAAATAATTTAAGACATAAGAACACTTAGAAGGACTTTGTTAGAGAACGAACTTGATTTTGCATGTTTTCACGTTACATAATAGAGCTTAACTTGACTGAGCAAAATTTAGGCATAAGCACAAAACACAACAATCAAACATGCAAATGAAGCTGCAGCTATTTGTATGAATCATAACCAAACATAGTGCATGTATAATATTCCCCAACAAGCGTACGTTTCCATAAAAAATCATAATATTAATTAAATCTAAAGCTAATAATAATACGGTCTATCTTTACAATTTATTTAATAGAAATATGTATTTCCAATATCATTTATATATTCTTTGAATAGGTCAAACACGATTGACACCTGTCAAGCAAAATGAAATTGTCCATGGTCCTTAATCCAATATCGTTTCTATGGAGATAAAATAAAGTATAAAATGTTATTTCAAATCTTATTATCTGATCATCTGACAGAATTAAATCTTACTTTTGCATTTCTCAATGTAATCAAAATGCTTAATCAACTGACAGTTTTCTTAATGGGGTTTAAGATTCCCGGTCAGAACTGTCAGACTTGATGACAGAACTTTACGCTTAGTCAATAAAGTCAATAGTCCTTGGTGCATTGGAAACAGAAGACAATATTATTGACTGTTATTTAAGTGTTTTAATTCAGAACTTTCTATCCCAATACATGTACTAGTTGCATGTATGTGCCTGATTCAGATTTAAAAAGTCGTCCTTCAAAATACTAATTTTCTCAAAACACCATGTCAATGCTATTCTTATACAATTCCTATTTAATTATAGGATTAAAACAAACGGTATATGACAGGGCCAATGATACCATCAAGATTTTTCTTGCAGATGAAAACATAATTTTTCATAAACTGAGGCAAAATTACGCCTGACTATTTTTCACGAAAGTAGCCCGTTGCTTACGTTTTGGGTTTTCAGAACATGTTTTATATAAACATAAACAATTTGCTAAAAAGCAATTTGTATTGTTGATGTGCTTACCTTTATTTTACAAATTGTTACCAAATAGTCAATCTTTTTGGTCGGGCCAAAAAAAACTGGACCAAGGACTTAGAAATATTAAACTAGAATATATCTATAATGCAAAAAATAATAATACGACTAAATTTGTTTAGAAAATCGAATTGCGGGCTGGTGGATTTCTATAAAATTGCAGACTGGAATTGCGGGCTTGCTTCACACTAGTTTATGCACCCGTCATTTGGTATACTACACTATACACTAGTCTACTATAACAAGTAAATAAGGTTCAGTCAGTCAGTCTAAGACAATTCTAACTTATTGAAAAATTAGTTTAAAAGCTTTTATTGCAACTTCTTTCATTTTTCTTTATTAGATATAGTCTAGAACCTCGAGGAATCCAAGGACAAGGTGAGATGTGACCGAGAAAGACGTTAATTGTGCCAGAGTACAGACCTGTCGAAAGTTTTAACATTCACCCAACGGATCAGTGCCGAATAGGCAGTTTATTTGGGCCGGTCATTACCTCGGATGCTTTCCGACAACTGCTATTTATCTCTCTACAGCTTTTCAGCCACTCGGTACCAAAATTTCTGCCACTTGACAGCCGAACTTTGACCCCTTTACGTCACTTCGGTGTTAAACTTTCGACAGGCCTGTACTGTAAGTGTGCATAGTGATAATACACATCTCTCCCATCTTAATGTTCGACGTTTTATTGGTTTTTAATGTAATTTTCAGGACATTTTTACGATTTTCAGTAATTCTGTAAGTCAGTATAACTGTCAGCAACTATTAACGGATATTTTTATGAAATTAGGAAAAAGTGTAAAAAGATTGAAAAACCCAGACAAAATGTCATAAATCACCAAGAAAATACACCAAATCTTCATCAACCAATTGTCTTGTTTTATTTCATTTTCACAAAATAGGTTACTTGGTAAATGTATCATTCTCCAGTTCCACAAACAATCCTTAACCAAGATTTTCTAATTATTTTCAGCAATTATTTTTTTCAATCTTTTATGATACTAAAATATAATTTTGGACAGATATGATAAGTGTAAAGCAAGCATCAAAAGAAAATTTCAAATTTCCGAATATATATAAAATTTATTGTTGTTATATACATGTATATAAAAAAATGACAAAATTATACGGATTTCAATCTTTCTTAAGGAATGATTATGCCTGAAACTGAGACCAGACACAATTAGTTTAAAGACAAAGCTATCTTTAAGGTTCAGGCCCCGGTTTCACAATCATTCCTTAGCTAAGATTTTCTTTAACTTAAATTTAGCAAATTTTGGTAATTATTTTCTGGCACTATTGATTAATATTTTTGTCAAAACTAAATGCAAATGTTTTAATTTAGAAAATATCTTAAGATTGACACCTTAAAATCCCAGATATCTTCATAATTAACAAACTTAAAAAAGATTAAAATTTTGCAAGATTTAAGTTAAGGAAAATCTTAGCTAAGGAATGATTGTGAAACCGGGGCCTGTTTTTATCTATTCAGGCCCCGGTTTCACAATCTCTTAACTAAGATTCTCCGTAACTTAAATTCACCAAATTTTGCAATCTTTTTTGGAATTACCAATACACATTCTTATCAAAAATAGATACAGATGTCATGAGCTTAAACTGATATTCAGTATTATAACTAAAATTGATAAGAATTTGCCTTTGAGATTTAAATTAAGCGAAATCTTAGTTTTAGAAGATTATAAAACTGCGGCGAGAATGCAAAAAGCAACATGTGAAATAATTACATGTTTGTTAAAATAAACCTGTTATCAACAATGATTTGCATTCAGTGCTTCCTTGTTCGTCAAAAGAAACATTTAAAGAATAAATGTCATGGCATGTCACCAAAACAAACCAAGGAAGCTGTTTCATTGCTTTTTGTACCCGCCTACATGTTCATTTTTCGCGTGCCGGTTCGTGTTTTTGGTCTTTTTATGCTGTTGTTTTTTGTTGCTATATTTATACATTAGAATACATAATGAAGTTTAATGCCATGTTTACGTGTCATTCATTGTTTACAAGACAACATTTACTCGGTTGTTCACTTTCCACTATAAGCACTAATATGTCTCATATCACGCCCTCGTGTTTAGAGCGTGAACATGTGAAGTACAGGACTGTCGAAAATTTAACCTTAAGCTAATGAAAATAAGTAATAGTTTTACAACCGAGTGAATGAGATATGGATAGCCAGTGACCAAACACTTGTCGAGAGATAAATAATAGTCGAAAAGCTGTTGAGATAGGGCCGAGATGTCCTGTCGAGTGGGAAAAATTGTAAGCTCGGCGTTAAACTTCGATGTGTCTGTACTGTATGTTGATGAGCGCAATGAACATCTCGTCTTTTTATCCGTTAAGTCTGGCTGCCTCAATCAGCTCGTCTCTGATGCCGATCCTTAACTTACACATCTATAAGTCGATTTTGATCAAATTTGGAATAAATGTATAACAACAAAAGGCAATGTGTTGCATGCCAGATAGGTATGGAGTACTATGATGCATCAATGGTTAATGCCAAGAGGTCAAAAATTTTAGGATATGAGGCGATTTTGTAGACGTTTTCATATTTTGTTTTACCCTATGGTAAAGCTTGTTCTTACTAAGGGAATTTTGTACAACGAAGCAATCTGCTTGCAAATAAATTGTTGATCCAGGGATATGGCAAGCCTAGGGTTATTAAGGCCCTCAAAAAGTTTTTATGGCCGTCATCACAGTATTGTTAAGTTTGATGTCTCTGTGTCCAGGATTGCCCTGGATATATTTGACGTCCCATAGCTGCATGTTCCCTTCACCCAATTTTGATTACATACATGACGGGTGTAGCTAGCTAAACAGTAGGTGTGTGCCCTTCCGGAGCACCCGGTCTCAAGTTCACGTGTCCAACCTAACTTGTCAGTTTCAAAGTTTTTACTTTGATTCAGGATTGTGATTCGGGCATGGATTAGTATGTTTATCTTGATATACTGCTAGACTGAAGGATTTCTCAATGAAGATTTAAGAGACATAAATATTAATGCTGTCATTATGTCACCTTCATATACGACGGGATTCGTCTGGCATTCATGTGTCTGAGTTTTAGGAAAAGCCTCTGACGATCTGAGAAGAATGCATACATTTGTGGTGGGAGTGCAGTAAAACATGCAGGATATCTGTCTAACAGTCATTATGAATGAAATTTTTAATTGCCAAATGAATGTCATAATTTGTTATATAATATGTTGTATTGTTTCCCAATGGTAATTTAATGGTTTAAACCTTGAATGTGTCAAGACGGCCAAAGATATTGTTTTAAAATGCGATTGTTACCGTAGACCAAAATAATTTAAAACACAACTAGGCATAATTTTGTTATTACCATTAAACACACACGCAGATCTCGAACATCTTTTGAGATTGATCCTTGAAGATTAATGCATTTCTTTCCTAATGTCATGTGCTACTTTTGAATTTTTATGAAATAATACATTCAAAAGTAGCACATGACAAACATGACAATAATTGTCATGTGCTACTTTTGAATGTATTATTTCATAAAAAAAATCAAAAGTAGCACATGACACTAATAGCTGAAACATTACTGATCCAATGTTAAGTAATATTGCAGCACCAAGAACAATATCTACGTTAACACTATGAAACACCAACAAACGAAGAAATAGTTAAAGCCATTGGGATGCTAAAACAACGAACAAAAAATTAGCATTATCATTAAAGTACCAGGCACCAGTATTACCAAAAGTATTTTACTAAGATCTTCCTAAACTTAAATTTGGCAAATTCATTTCAACGATTTGATCAAGCTTATGATTTCTGTAATCAGTTTTGACAAAAATTAACTTTCGTAGTTCCAAAAAGAGCTTGCTAAAATTTGTTCAATTCAACTTAAGAAAAATCTAAGTTAAGATATGATTGTGCAACCGGGACTAGACTCGCTTCCGGCATACTTAATGTCTGTTCCTGAAGAAATAGTTTAGATATTATTTATAAATACCTGCACAAAAATGTTTCAACCTATTTTGAATGGAAAATTTTCCGTGACGTCATTGTAGTTGTCTCTTGGCACAAAAAAACTTAGATGTTTTGGGATTTTGGATACGTACTTTGCACCTTGATAGAGAACCAATTCATGGGTAAATTTAATTGAAATTTTGATTAATTCCCACAGTAACAGCATGATTTTGATAGTAACAAGAGTTCCCGTGGATTTTATCATGTGATCGCTAATAACGGTGCTCTCCTCAAGTTTGTTGATATAACTCCATATAATCAATCAAATCTCATGCACTAATATTTGGCATACTCTGATATATACAGGCGTTAAATGGCGTTTTCAGACAAATTTTAACAAGAAAACAACTGTTTATGTAATGGTTTAATTTCTGGATTCACGGGAGATGGATAAATATTGCAGCACCATTGAGTTTGTAATGATGATTTATATTAAAGATGGGGTTTTTATAAAATGAATTCCTAAAATACTCGATCATATCCATGTATCGTATAACTTTACATCTTAGATCAAGGTTTTAAACGATGACTGCCTCAAAAGAAGGATAAATGCTGTAGTCGCATAGAATCTCGGATAATGATAGGATTTAATAGGAATGTCATGTGCTACTTTTGAATTTTTATGAAATAATACATTCAAAAGTAGCACATGAAGGTACAAAATTACTCCACAATAAACGAGCACAAAGAGATGTTTACGTCACAGTCAATAATAATATTGCACTTATATCGAGACGTCGCCGCTATATAATGCTGGATAATACATACAGTTAAGGTGTATTAGAACTTCAGACATATGGAGACTTCTGAAAGGTCAAGGTCAGGACATCTAATGATTTTGGCAAAAAGTTGTGCAATTTTATAATTCAAAGTACTTGTACTTGATGTTGCTTAAACCTTTCTGCTCATTTAATAATGATATACAATAGGATAATTTCAAATGGCAATAAATGCAAGATTATAATAAAAACTTTGAAACAAGTAAGCTGCATATAATATTATTAAAACGACGATGACTAGTTTTTACCATTGTTTCGCGTTTCGCATTTGCAAGACGAAATCGTAACGCGTAAAAAAAACACCACAAAAAAAGCAAAAAAAAAAAAAAAAAAAAAAAAAAAAAGCGAAGCGAAAAACGATATGGCACAAACTAACAGCCATCCAAATAAAACGTTTTATTTTAATGGAAAATTACTACAATAAATTAACACAGTTTACCTAGTTTTAACATGTTTTGGTCAGATACCAAGTTTTATGCCATTCCGTGGCACCATCATGCAATGTACACGTTTTGTTTTTATTACAAACACCGTTACATAATTTAGTTGGATGCAATATTGTTGTGATATTCTTTTGGCATTTAGCAGATATTTATGCTAGATGAAATTTAAAAATCCAGTACAAATAAATTATATTTCATAATTGCAGTATGAAATATATTATTACCATGCCAAACATAATATCGTAATTCCATTTATTGCCATGCATTTCTTTTGGAAATTGTGTTTGTTTGTTTTGGATCTGTTTTTAATGTTTTTGCTTTGGTATTGTGATAAAATGGATTGTTTGACTGATTGAGTCATTTAACATCGCCTACCCTTCCTAGTCGTGTTAAAATGCTGATAAAAACTTGAACAGTAATTAACATTGTCTATATTGTGGCTTCGGTTAAATAACTAAACACTACTGATGAGGAATTGTATTCCGAAACGGCCGTCAGTGCTGGTATAATTATGTACTTTAAACCACTGAGCCGGTATCTCTACTGGTGTCTGGTGCCCCGAGGATATGTGAAACCCAGTTGGCAATAATTGTGTATTATTGTCAGAAATAAACAATTGTCTAAATTTGTTGCTAGTTAAAATTTATACTCCCTCATTTTAAGTATAAAATATATTTTGGTCCTTTGGGTATCTTTTAAAGGGTATCTTTTCAACACCTTGAAAACAATGTTGGTTTCATAATTTTGGTCTGAGCACTACTGATCAGGAATTGTATTTCCGAAACGACCGTCTAGTGCTGTAAAATTAAAATTGGTTTGATATGTAATATACATGTATTTATTAAAGAAAATTTGGACCAATAGTTGATTGCGTTGTTATGTGCAGCTTTTGAATTTATCAAATAATGGATTCAAAAGTAGCACATGACAACGTGTTAATGTAGCGTAAACATGGTGAAATATCTTTTTCACTTGTTTGACAACAACTGCACTTTCAAATTGCAGGAAATACACTCAAATAAAACTAATGCATAAACCTTGTTTGAGTGAGACAACAAAAAGCGTTGGCATGACAACGGATTCGTAGTACGAATAAAGCTCTGGGGATATCTGTTTTAAACATTTTCCTTCAAGTCGGAACATTTTACTTCAAGTTTTGTAATATTTTAGAGCCGATGAATTATTTGAAGTTGTATAATATAATATGTATTTATCATTCTACCGTCCCATGTGAATTACTACAACTTCGGTAATTCATAGTCTGGATCCTGCATAAAAGACGTAACTTGAATAACTTACTTCAGTCCATTTTAAAGTTGGGAATAGGACTATAAATGTGTCTTTACGATTTTCTGTCTTTTAAAACTTTCGCGCTGCTTTGTTTTGAAACACATCTCTTAACTTCTCAATCTGTTTATTGCCATGTTTCTGAGACAATGCTTATATTTTATTGTAGGTTTATTTCTTTGTATTCCCGCCAAAATAAAACCACCTGGAAAATATAGTATTTTGAGGCAATCAGTAAAAGTTTCAAGATCCCACTCACTCCCTTCCCTTTTATCACATAAGAGCGCGAAAATTTGGCATCGCGAATAAACTGGGCTTCGTCAAACCGCGAAAATTTGACACCTTAAAATAAAGTAATTTACACTAGCCATTTTTTCTTTACTAGTCAATCCGTTAAAGTTACATCTTACAACAGTAATTAACATATTTTCTCATATGAGCGGTGTCCGCCCAAATGTTTGTTCGTTTTACAGACATCATAAATGTGCTTATTTTTTGTTTTTGCATACAATCCAGATAATATTGTCTATTTTTAGTACATTTCTTCCAGTTGTAAGGTTTAAGACCGAACTATTTTAATCCCTCCCGTTCTTCTGTGGAGCAGACTTACGCTAACAAAAAAAAAAAAAAAAAAAAAAAAAAATTGAAAAAATTGTAAAATGTCATTTCAAGTACATTTACTGTAAAGGAAAATCCTATTCTAGAATGTTTCTTGTGGGATGTACTGGTAACCTCACCTCAACTATCCTCTTCGTGTCAGCTGGCACAAAAGGCCTCAATTTTGGGTTTCCGTAATCATAATGATTATACTCTACCTGGTAATTAGCCATGTAGAAACCCCCTGAACTCGGAGGAACAGTGGTTTTCTGTTTGTTTCCTTCCCTTAGCCATAGGATCCAGTTATTTGAGGCGCCGGAGTCTCGCCTATCACCAGTCACACAGCTGTAATTGCATTTCCAGGGTCACTAAATGTGTAGGTGTGACATGTGATTCGCTGGCAGAGCCTTTTTGAGATAGTTGGCATTACTCAAGGTTTTAAAAGATGAAACCTAGTGACATTGGAAACACCCCTCGAGATCGGACCAGCATTGACCATGGAATGTACAAGTAAAATAAAAATTAATTTTTAAATGTGCGTCTTTAAGGACCAATGATTGTAAATAAGTGGGATGGTCGAGGGTCCTCCAATGGAACTTTAATAAACTTCTTGACATTAACTGTGGTGTCCGTCCAAAGTCGGGGGTGCCAATACATGTTTATTTATATCTTTACTTGCCTTGTTGGTTGTTTGTATCATAACGTGTATTCGGTCGTGTTCTTGGTTGCAATGCTGTAGATTACTTTGAATTCGCAAGTATATATGATCACGCCCCTACCCCTAAGCCTCATTTCGCGAATATGTAATTTAACGACTACAATCCCTGTAAATATTTAAATTCGCGATCGATAAGGAATTATCTCTTTTTTAAGACATTTTGTAATGTTACATATTACTTCCATGTTCAGTAATGATTGCCGGCATGTTTTGCAATTTGGCTCATTTATTTTCATTTATTTTCCCGAATCTTGGAATATTCGCGTGATATATGAATTTTGCGATCGAGAGTCCTCAATTTAACCGTAGATGGCAAGCTATTTTGTTTACATTATTAATTCTTGGTTGGTTTCTATGTATTAAGCAACATTACAATACAATACAATACAATACAATACAATACAATACAATACAATACAATACAATACAATACAATACAATACAATACAATACAATACAATACAATACAATAACCTTTATGTCATGCTGCTGTTAAGGTGAGGGAATTGATGCCAAAATATTAATCGAAATGCTTGGAAATGGCACTTTACTTTTCGCAGGGGGTAATAGAAGCAGTATGCACGTGTGTCTTAACACCGTTGTAAAAAGTAGATCAAGAAGGCAGGTGGTTAAGTTTTCATCACACAACACATATGGTCCAAGTTCATCTGTCTCGGCTTCGATCCAAGTCAAAATAACACTTAAGTGGGCGAGATGCATCAGTGTTATATAAGATATCCAGGAAGCCAAGACGGCAACAATAAACTGTTCTTGTATTAGTATTATGATGAAGTACTTGCAATGACAGTTCCGTGCTAGTTACAAATTACAGACACGTGTCTTGGAATACCGATCAGACGAAATTCTCACTAATGTCAATTCTGTTATCGTAAAATACAAAAACCCAGCATTCTATATAGATATATATTGCTTGGTTTTCAAACACAAGATTTACACATTTGTTGATATTATTCAGATTTATTGGGTGATATTTTAAGCATTGTTTATTATTTATTTTTTATCAGAAGAAACACTCGGGAATACATTAAACATCAATGGTGGCTGAAAAGATAGCAGGAGAAGCAAAACCTGTTGATTATTTTATGTCTTATTTATGTTGATATTGAGATGGTTTGAAGTTTTACGTCCCAGTCAAGATTTTTCCCTTATATCGAGTTAGTCAGTTCATTGATGTTTGACGAAACCGTAGTGCCCGGAGAAAACCACTGACATTCGGCAAGCAAACTGACAAACTACCGAGCAATAGGATCTTAACCTAGGTGGCGAGAAGCGCTATTCATGAGCCTTAAATGCGAGCTTTTGACCACTCGGTCACCCAGGTTCTTGATAAGGATGTCATTTACTTCCAAAGCATAGACCCTTGTTTCACGTAGCGTTAAAGATGCCATTTATTGGACAGAGCATGGGCATTAGTTTTACATGACCCTGATATAGTTTGGTCTATTATGCTGTAAGAAAATTTTCTTGTTTATGACATTTAAAAAGCATCAAACAACAAGTTTGATTCCGTGTTTAAGTCTTTTAACCCAAATGGTACAAACCATGACATACCAATAACGAATAAACTTGTCGGATATAATATTGGATTTTTAAAATTCTTATGTATTAAGATAATTATTAATTTCCGACATACCAAAAACAAAAAACAAAATTAACTATCAATAGATCTCAATTATTATGACAATAATGTGACGGGTTTGTAATCAACTGATGCTTAACTCTTACTTATGTTGTGAGTGGTGATATCAATCCATAACTCATGCCATGTATCTATGGTAGGTGGCCGAGAGGTTTAAAGTACACATGCACTAGTGTCCAGTTTTTGCTAAACATTAACAAGCAATTTTGACTGTGTCAAATTTTTGTTAAACTTCAATAAGCAGCAAGGGTGAAAGTCAGGAATTTGGCCGTGTCCAATCTTTGCTAAACATTAAACAAACGGTATACTAAGAGCGATAGTTGTGAGAAGTTTGATCGTGTCTCCACTCAGCGCGGCAGGGTTGATAGTCATACGAAATTTTGGCAGTGTCCAGCTTTTGCTAAACATTTAAAATCTAGTAAAAGATGTTAATCTTCCGAATTTTGACTGTGCATAATCTTTGCTAAACATTCAACGAGCGGCAAGAACGATAGCTGTGAATATTTTGGCTGTATCAATTCTATACATCAAGCGGTAAGGTTGATAATTCTGGTAGTGACCAGTTATTACAATACATTCAACAAGCGGTAAGGTGAAAGTCGTGCGAAAACTGATTGTTATACATTCATGCATACATAAGGATGACAGTCGCTCGAATTTTGTCAAATCTTTGATAAACATTAAGAAATTATAAAATGTGAAAGAAGTGCGTGCGAATTTTGGTTGAGCCAAATCTATGTCACAATGGACGTTTTATTAAACCAGACATCAGTTATTTCATTTAATCATGCTATTGCTTCGACTAATGGCATCAAAAAGTACATTTATGATAAAAAGATGATTGTTGATTGTATTGGGCGTTAAAACCATCTAGTTAATAATTTTATGAATAACAACCTTTACAACCCCCACACCCTTACACATCAAGATTACCCTTCATAATTCAATAAATTAATCAATATTTGGCTCAATATTATGCCGAGTTTTGGGGATGTCAAAATGATGACAAGCTTCTAATAAATTTCAAGTCACGTTTGGCTCTTCACATTTGATTTTTATAGGTGAGCGTGAGTCGTTTGTTTCTTAAATTAGCTTGTTAACAAACTAATCCTTCAAAATATACACTAGTTGTTATATAAATTCGTTATCTATTTCTAAATTTAAGTTAACTGACACCAAAACAACTGAATTCATGACAGAAATATTTTCTTATGATTCATCTGTATTTAGCTCCCATACATACAAGTTAATCCGAGATTAAATTCCAATTTTAACTTATCCCAAAATAATTTTTCATATCACATCCATCCACACTTCAGTTGTGCACTTCCCTTCTCTTACATCCCACACAACCATTGCTTCATAAAACCGTTATGTGTTGCCTGCAATTTATTGTACAGAGGTGTTCAGAACCTACCAAAACTACTGCTTCGCTCGTTGTTTGGTTATCATACAAAAGAAATCCGAGATTAAATTCCAATTTTAAATCTCAAAATAAGTTTTCATATCACATCCATCCACACTTCACTTGTGCACTTCCCTTCTATTACGTCCCACACAACCATTGCTTCTAGAAGCCGTTCTGTGTTATCTGCAATTAGTTGTACGTAGATGTTCAGAACCTTTCATAACTACTGTTTTGCTCGTTTTTTATGTAATCATGCAATAGAAGTTTCGCTCGTTATTAGTTATCATGCAAAAGAAGATTCACTCTTTATTTTTTTATTTTTGGTTTATCATGCAAAATAAATCCGAGATAAAATTCCAAGTTTTCATATCACATCCATTCACACTTCAATTGGGCACTACTCTTCACTTACATCCCACACAACTATCGCCTCTTGAAGCCGTTCTGTGTTACCTGCAATTTATTGTACAGAGGTGTTCATAACCTTCCAAAATTACTGTTTGGCTCGTTTTTGGTTATCATGCAAAAGAAGTTTCGCTCATTTTTGGGTTATCATGCAAAAGAAATCCGAGATTAAATTCCATTTTTAACTTATCCCAAAACAATTTTTCGTATCACATCACTTCAATTGTGCACTTCCCTTTCTCATACGTCCCATACAACCATTGCTTCTTGAAGCCGTTCTTAGTTGTCTGCAATTTACTGTACAGAGATGTTCAGAACCTTTCAACACTACTGCTTCGCTCGTTGTTTTGATTATAATGCAAAAGAAGTTTAGTTCGTTTTTTGGGGTTATCATAAACAAAAAATCCAAGACGAAATTCCATTTTTAACTTATCCGAAAATAAATTTTCGTATCACATTTGTTCACATTTCAATTGTGCACTTCCCTTTCATACATTACATACAACCATTGCTTTTTGGAGTTATTCGGCGTTGCCTGCAATTTAATTTACAGAGGTATTCGGAACCTTCCAAAACTACTGCTTCGCTCGTTTTTTATGTTATCATGCAAAAGAAATCCAAGATTAAATACCATTTTTAACTTATCCCAAAATAAATGTTCATATCACATTTACACTTCAATTGTGCACTACCCTTTCTTATACGTCCCTCACAACCATTGCTTCTTGAAGCCGCTCAGTGTTGTCTGCAATTCATTGTATGGATGTGTTTAGAACCTTCCAAGAACATTGTTTCGCTGCTCTAATTCGGTTATCATGAAAAAGTAGGGCGTTTAGTTGTTCGTTATGAAATGCAATGCAATTACTGTACATGCATTTGCAGAAACCTTGATCAGTATTCGAGGTATGGAAAATTAAACATTTCATGCATTACCAATGGTAAATATGAATATACGTGTACAAAACGGGTTACTCAGAACCATGCAACTATACATGTCAGTGTAGCTACAAAACAAACCAATTATGCCATGTGGCACTTCTGAATTTGTATTCAGCAACTCATTTTGGTCCCTAGTAAGCTTTTCAGCAGCTGCTATCTATCTCTCGGTAGCATTTTGATCACTAGCTATCCAGTTCTGGGCCACTCGGCAGCCGAACTTAAACACTCCTTTTCGTTAGATCAATGTTTAACTGTCGACAGGTCTGTACTGTATATCAAACCTTATCCTGATCTTAATTATCAACTACAACTAAAATGTATCTATAAGTACATCTGGTTATTTTTTCTAATTTAAAGGGCCAATTCTAGCCAAAACAATTACAACTTAGTTATTTCTTTTGGTTTGAGGATCCATCGTTCATAGTTTTTTGGTTCGAACTTAAAATGAAACAATTTGAAGTAGTATGCTGATTCGATAGAAACAAACACGTATATCGGTTTTTGGTTTTTCTAGCTTGAAAAATGGGCCCGTTTCCTCTTAACTGCAGTAATGGGATAACTAAAATCAACGTCATCCTTCCTAGAACCAAAGGCATGTTTACTTCTGTATGTTTTGCAATTTCGCTGTTCTTATTAAAATTAATTGAAAATCTCTTTAGCTAAGGAAATGTGCCGAGGCGGCCTAGAGCAGTGTCATGACGTACATGTTCGTTTGTGTCCGCATGATTTTATCATCTCACTATACAGTACAATGTTGGGCGTCATTTGCACCTCGTTTTCGACGGTGATTTGATGTTTTAATTATAAAAATACTGATTAGGTTATTTGGCCCAAGTTATTGCTTCATCAGTAAGTGATCTAACTACTCAGTACAAATTTTATTACTTTTTCGATATCACTACAAGGATATTTTCTACATAACGTGTCACATTTCACACACACCAATAATCACTTATTCACACTGCCTAAGACGTAATGGTGTCTCCGGTTCCTGATTGCGTTTTAAAATCTCCCTAAGAACCCCGGATGTAATAAGACTCACACGAAGGAAACGGATAAGTAGCAATTATGTAAATTTAAGTGTTTTGGCGGTAAATAAAGCAAACAATTCGATATATAAAACGTCCCTCTCATCACTTAAAAGTACTGTTTACAAGTGTTAACCTTTTTTAAAATAATAATACAATGAACAAAAGATATCGCTTAATTTGTGGCATAAATAAGTGTATGCCTTTTTAAACATATAATTTACAAAGTGAGAGAAAACCTGTGCTTTTTTTAAACTTTCATATGTTGTAATTTTTTCCTTTTTATTTTTATATAAGTACAAAGTGAAATCTTATTTTGGGTCATTAAACATTTTGATAACACCTGAAAATTACGGCATGTGAAATTGATTTGGACAAAGAGTGGTACATGCGTACTCTAGACGACTCGGAGAGAAAATTGAAATACTTCACCACTTCTATTGAATTTTGCAAATATTGCATTTTTGAGACATGTGGGTATTTATTCCTTTAGTGTGCAGTGTTTGATTAGGGCATTGATTCAACTATCGTTCCCTTGCAATATCTTTGCAATATCTCGCCTGTTTCTTCGTCTACATTCCTTCGAGTCATAACGCGAAGACGATATTGCGAGGATACGGAAAGTGAAAGAGATATTGCGATGATGCGGAACAGCGAAAGCAATATAGCAGAGATGTGGAACAGCGAAACCGATATTGCGAAGATGCAGAACAGCAAAGCGATAGTGTGAGGATGCAGAACATCGAAAAAGATATTGCGATGATGCGGATAAGCAAACAATATATTGCGAGGATGCGGAACAGCGAAACCGATATAGGGCGGATGCAGAACAGCGAACGCGATATTGTGATGAAACGGGACAGTAAAAGAGATATTGCGATGATGCAGAACAGCAAAAGAGATATTGCAAGGATGCGGAACAGCGAAAGAGATATTGCGAAGATGCGGAGCAGCGAAATAGATATTGCGAGGATGTGGAACAGCGAAAGAGATATTGCGAGGATGCGGAACAGCGAACCCGATATAGCGGACATGTAGAACAGCGAAAGCGATATTTCGAAGATGCATAACAGCGAAGCGATATTGTGAAGATGCAGAACAGCGAAAAAGATATTGCGAGGATGCGGATAAGCTAACAAGATATTGGGCGAATGCGTAACAGCGAACGAGATATTGCGAGGATGTAGAACAGCGAAAGCGATATTGCAAGGATGCGGAACAGCGAAAGCGATATTGCGAGAATGAGGAACAACGAAAGCAATGTTGCGAAGATGCGGAACAGCGAAAAAGATATACTGCGATGATGCAGAACAGTGATATTGCGAGGATACGGAACAGCGAATGAAATGTTGCGAAGATGCCGAACAGCGAAAGGGATATTGTGAAGATGCGGAACAGCGAAAGCGATATTGCGAGGGTGTGAAACAGTGGAAGAGATATTTCGATGATACGGAACAGCGAAACCGATATTGCGAGGATGCGGAGCAGCGAACCGACATTGCAGTCATGCGGAATCGATAAAACAATAGGTACTGCGATATTGTG
Source organism: Anadara kagoshimensis (assembly GCA_021292105.1). Classification (NCBI taxonomy): domain Eukaryota; kingdom Metazoa; phylum Mollusca; class Bivalvia; order Arcoida; family Arcidae; genus Anadara; species Anadara kagoshimensis. The sequence continues at coordinate 26,251,314 of CM037858.1, forward strand.
AAGATGTGTAACAGAGAGATGGTAATTACGTCCAGTTGCATTAGAGCATTTCTATTTTTTTAAATGAAATCCGCGTTCTGTTTATTTCCATCACGGTAATTGAAATAAGACTTGACCCAACGCGACATTTGGGCCAATCTTTCTCATTACCGGTCATTTAATTTTTAATCGCGTGTTTTCTCCCATCATTTTCTGTCATACATGATTTACAAACTGAATAAATAAATAAATAAATAAATAAATAAAACAATATTTAACTAACTAAAAATAAACTTGATGGTCTAAAAAGGTAGGTTATGCGACGAAAACTTGCATATTTACCCGTTCCTGGCTGGCTACTATAAACTGTATGTTATTAAGGTGGTAAGTCAATATAATTTTATCGGACATCGTGACTAACCACTCTAACTACCGTGCAGCCAAGGAATTCTTTTTAAAATAATAGCTTTTATACAGAATGTTTAATTATGCATATGATTCACCTAACTAGATTATAAATACAATACCATTCCCTCTTTTTTCAAATTAATAACTTTTGCATACAGATTTCAAAATTACAATTTTAACGCATTATTTATTTTCACAAAAAACATAAATTTTCATTTAGAGACATATATCATCTAGCCTTCGAACACACACACACATACACACAACACACACACACACTCTCTCTCTCTCGCCCTCTTGAACACAACACACAACCCTTTCTCTCTCATATCTGATAGCACAAATACAACTTATTGTGGTTACTTACTAGTATATTAAATAAAGGAAAGTAGTGCAAGTGAATTTATCAATCAAATTTGACATGGTTTGCGGCAGAGATATTTGCGAGGCAATGTAAAAGTACAGCTCTCGTTTGTACTATGCGTAACGTGTCACTGTCCTGCGAAGTTTAAACTGAGAAAAATTTGTGTGTAACTTATCTCAACTTTAAATAAGAAAAAATCTTACAAATTAAAGAAAGTAAATGTTTGCAATACTTCTCTTAACAACTTATGCAAACAAATTTATATATTAAATACGTTTGGATCACTTTCCATTGTGAAACTAGGAATACCGTTTGCCCTCATTAGCCCTTGGGAAAAACCGCAACAACGTGTGAATATTTATAATGTGTAGGGGAGGTGTCTGGGTAAAACTAATAAAAAATCTTTGATAGTTGATAAATTCCAGTAAATATTAAAAATTTAAAATAATGTTTGTTTAAAAATGTTGATTTATAAAGTAACAATGAGTACTTTTTGAAGTTTAGATAAAATTTTAAGAAGATAAATATTTATGCATTCCAATACGCCCCTTCAAAATATTGGTATGATCTTCCCAAAAGGTGAACCAATGGGAGACGTGTTACTCATCCAACCAATTATATGACTTACGAGTCGTACTATAAAGCTGTTCATATTCGATATGAATAAGTAATAGATACATGTTATTTCACCCAAAAGATATTGAATCTGTATTAATTTTCTTTACTGAAATGAACATCGACTTCGCAGCACCATGACGTAGATTTCGTAGCAGACGACTTTTATTTATTTTAAAAAATACAAACTGTGACTTATAATCTGGTTTCTAAATAACCAGTTATACATATTTCAGAAAAATGGAATTATTTTATTCATTTATTCTTTTAATATGGGTGGATAAAGTTTTAACCAAAGGAGTTTCGATTCCACTAGATACTACCCTGCCGGCATGTAATGAAACTTGTTCACTGGAAAAATGTCCAAAACCTGAATATTGTAAAGGGGAATTGATAAAAGATAATTGTGGATGCTGTTCAGTGTGTTCCACGGATAATTCTACACATTTATACAATAATTATAGAAGGAAAAAAGGTAAGCATGCATTAATAATTTATATTAATAATTTATAAATTTTGATTTTTCTTCAGGGGAGTTGCCACAGTTACTAGTAACCCTATGGTGGCATATACATGTCAAACACTAGGGGTCTGTATTTTCACCGAGTAAAGGTCAATATTTGAATAATTGCTTATTTCCTGATATTTATCTCAAATATGATAATTTTCTAAATCAGTCCGTTTAATTCCGGCTAGTTGTAACCTAATAACTAACTACATCGTTCGTTATGTGGGTCATTTAAAGTATTACTGGATAAAGGTCACTACAAGTTTTATAGTGCTGGACCCTTGTTCAGTGATAACAAGATAAAAGTTATTTTGACCCCTTCTATTTTCCTTCTCTCTTTCACACTTGTTTTCTAGCGTAAGCTTCGTGTGTAAGTATACTGCTAGCCCATGTTGCTCGTCTTGCGCCGGCTATGTTAGTTTTATCCGATGTTAATAATTGTGTCAGCTTCCCCGTTTAAACAGTACAGTCGCAATTATTTCGCGTATATCGAGACACCGCCAACTATTGATGACGTTGTAGAAATATATACACATAAATGTTTTATGGCAATAAAGATAGTAGTTAACTAAATCTCTCTCTCTCTCTGTGTTATGCTGCGTCGCTAAAGCAATTTAGACGACAACCAGGCTTACAAAAATGTGATTCACTGATGAAAATAAATGTACTATATATCAATTACAACCACCATAGAAGGAGTGACAAGTATGATGAATATTAAATATTGTCTCTGCATAAAGAGAACACCTACACAGATAAACATCATAAGACATATATACAAAAGACTGCCATACCATAAGTTCCTTAGTCAATACGATTAAAATACCTTGAGAGTGTCAACTATGTTAAACGGTGTTCTAAAGGATTTGAATTTTGACGTGACATGTCGACAGAATAAATTAGTTCTCATTCATTCATTACTTAAAGATTTAATTAGTGTGGGCACTAAAAAGGTTATATGCATACCGGTCATTTCATTTAACACACTAATGCTGAAACCAACAAGCTTGTTCATTTCATGAGATCGTTCATTCACTAAGGGGAAAGAAACTCAGCTTGAGTGACACGTGTCTTCCCTTTTCCTGTTTTCCGATTAATTTTTAATTTTTACAAAACAAAATATTAATTACTTCAGAAAAATATACAAAAATATTTATGTGTCGATCTGACATCTACTTCCCCAATTCACTTTCACAACAATTCCTTTCCGTCATTATATGCTATGCTTTTATTATTTTTGAAAATATAAAGTTTTGGAAAAGTGGTTGATTGACAAGAATTATACATAAAAACGTTTACAAATTGTGGTTTTATTTGAATATTGTATTCATTTTACCTATAAAGTATATGTCCCATAGTAAAAGTCTATATATGTCTCTAGCCTTTCAACTAAAGCAGAATTTTAACTATAGAATGGGATGTCTTGAAACTTATCTGAACAACCCCATAACACTTGAGACAATAAGATTTTCGCTCTAAATATTCAACGCGGAATTTTTTTGCAAAGTAAACAAATAATAAAATCGAAATTTCCTTAGTCCATTTCCTAATACGTGTAACAAGCTTGTCAAGGGAATGCGCGACTGGGCCGAACGGCACGCCTAATTTCCCTCTTTTTCTCCAAATCGCTCAAAAAGAAAATCGAAAATTCGCTCTAAAAATTGAACTTGCACTTAACGATTATATCATAACCTTGGCAGCGTTGTTTTACAATTAGTGGGAAAACTCTTAATTCTTTGACATAAAAATCTTTAAAGTTAATTGTTTCAAGTGTGCCGATATAACCTTTGCCCATGTTCAAAAAGTAATTTAGTAATAAAGCAACCGTAGTATGAGTGAAAGTTAAGTAAGCAATGTTTCAATGACGTAAGTCTAGTTTTCAGATCAATTTATCACGGGAATTACACGTATGCTTGAAAGGCATTGATAGTATACTAATTGAATAATATGTATATCGCTGTAAGAACAATCTTATCCATATCACTTATCATGGTACATGCATTTTTATCTTTGAAGCTTGTAGACCAGGTGTTAACATTATCTTATCATCTCATCACTCTCTATAACGTTATCAAAACCTACATGCTTGTTTCTTTCTCTCTCTTGCATTTTGCACATGATTTTAAACACCAGCAGTGCGAGAGATTATCTGTCCCGATAACATTGCAACAGATACGACATTTCTTGTAAGATTATCCCATAAAATGTATGTAAACGCCTAGATTAACATATAAAACGTTTTCAATCTCTCTCTCTCTCTCCAGGGGGGAGGGGGCTTTGGTGGCCAAGTGGTCTAAAGCACTTTCGAATTACAGTGCCTCTCATCGCCTAGGTTGGCATCCAATCCTAATCGCATCGGGACAGATATATTGTGTAAAAATTCGCTTGCCGAAGGTCTGCGGCTTTCAACGGCCACTCAGGTTCCCTCTTCTTTGCAGTAATTGACCAGAATCTTGTTCCATTACTCAAAACCCCCCTCTCTCTCTCTCCAATAGAGTTGCGGCTTCAGTGTGTATTAAACTTAGGTCTACCCTCAAATGCGTCACTCCGGATCAATATAAGTGAAAAAATCTAAGTAGCAATTTAGAATTTAATAAGATGACTCAAGCATATATTTTATACCGTTACATGGCAATCTGCATTCATAGGTAGATCGTCATTGATAAAATATCGGGAGAATTTCATTTTTACGTGCATTCGTACGCGTTTTATTCGACTTGTAAAGTACATTATGCGTGTGTATTACACTTATTTATCGCGATGTACCGGTATCCTAAATTGTTTCAACTCGCATATAATTTGATTTAAGTCATTCCCCTATATTTGGAATGCATATTATATTAAAATCACCTAGTCATTTGCATATATTTTTATTAGACAATGCACCTATAATTAAAATCTACCTTAATTAAGATAGTATCATATCGTATCTAATTAAAATATTTTAAAATCGTTTTAAATTTATTAAAATGAGATATCGGTTTTTGTATAATGATTAAAAACTCGTTACCAAATTAACTTGTGAACCGAATGAAATCCTCGCCATGTAGAAGATGATGATAAGATATACTAAGCGTGCATATAAAAGGTATACTTATATCCCTTAATAATCACATTGCATACCTATGTCAGTATGAAATGTGTATTGGTATATCTAAGACTCCCATCTACAGTATTAATAAGCGTTCATTTATCAACCGAAGATTAAACATGTCGAAAATCAGCGAGATAAGTAAATAATACCTACATGATATACGAATAATAAATGATTCAGATAAACCAGCCTAATTAATTCTAAGATAGAGAGATTACTAAATAACTTGGTGATATGTTAATTACACAATACAGTCCTGTCCAAAGTTTAACAATCAGCTAACGAAAACGGGAGCCATCTCTCGGTTGTCAAATGGCCATAGACACTGGTAGGTTGTTGTGGTTGTTGTTGAATGTTGCTTAACGTCGCATCAGCAATTTTTCAGCTATTCGCGACAAGAACTACTTTATTATTCTCTATGGATTAATCTATGAACAAGTCCGTGTGTGCATGTGAAGTGCGAGTGTGTTTTATGGTCTACCTCGTTCCAGCGCGCACCCAGGGCGACTTTAAGGTGCTAGCTCACAAGAAGACAAGCGTACCACTCCCCCAGTCACATTATACTGACACCGAGTGAACTAGTAAAGGCTAATGGCAAGGAAAATTCATTTTCCCACATGTGGTCACAGCGGTGAGAGACCCTGGATTGTTTTTTGTAGGCTGACATGTTATCCATTAGGCCACCATGGCCACACAAATAGGTAGCGGCAAAAAACCTGCCTAAAGATAGATAGCAGCTGTCGGTATATACACAGTCCAACCTGCCTTAAAGGCCACCTCTGTATAAGGGCCACCTGCCTATAAAAGCCACTAAAATTGTATCCTAGTTGTTCTTTTTTCATATTATTTGAACTTGTATATAAAGACCACCTGCCTATAAACGCCACCTTTACTGGTTCCCTTTGGTGACCTTGACAGACAGGTTTGACTGTATAGCTAACAAGGGGTCGAGAATAACTGACGATTCGGCACTAGTTCTTTAGCTTAGTGTTAAACTTTCGACAGGTCTGTACCGTGGTATCGCCGAATCCGTTAGTTCATATTATAACTCAATTTTAACTCAGAAAACGTGACCTTCATATAAACTGACAATTTTTGACTTTTCGCCCCCTTTTATTTAAAACCAGTAGTAAATCAAACAGTGAGAATTTTTAAAGAGGTACTAATGTTTTCCGTTTGAAAAAATCATAGACTTGACATTTTTGACGTTTCACCCTTATTTAAAACGAGCAGTAAATCAAAACGTTAGAAGTTTTAAGTAGCAACTAATTGTCGTCGTTTGAGAAAAAATCATGGAAATCCATTTATACCGCACGAGTTTTGGAATTTGGGTGTCATTTTTATAGACACGGACTCCAAATAATGTGTTTTATTATGAAAACATTATTTATCCATTTATACTGAGTATGAAACTGTTAAAAACTAAATTTATTATATAATAAGCATTTTGAAATAAATAAAGGGAGAAAGCACCCACATGAACCGTGCTGTCCACTTCACGTGTAATCATGTGACATATTGGATGTAAGCTTAAATATCTTGCATCATATACCATTATACTCTGTCAATCATTTGTGAAACAAGATTGCATTGACTTTTGATGAGGTAGACGTTATGAATTATCAACCTCAAAAATGGCATACATCGAGTATACAGACTCGGCCAAAACATTTATTAAGATTGATAAATCCTTATGTCTACCTGAGATTGATAAATAATCGAAGGTAAATAATTGTTTTATTATATGACAAATTATTTTTATCGAGACTTTTTAAGTTAAAAAATTTAATTTAATTCCAATTATCTGCTGAATTTATTTTTTCATAATTCATACGCAGAAATCGAGGCCCGATCTGACGGGTTATCTGCCCTTGCATTAAAAGTCGCCCTATACTTACCATCTTTATATATACGGATACAGGTGTGATATACTTTACAGTTATAAAGATGGTAGTTTGGTTCAGTCGAGCGTGACCTGTTAGATAATTCCAATTAGCTGATTAGGGAGAGTAATGAGTGATTATAGATCAACAAAAATCCAATCGGGGTTTTATACTCAGTGTCTCTGGCTGAACACAGACGGATTATAATCAGTATTTAGACACTAATGACTTGAATGCATCTCGTAATAAAATGATGAAAAAAAATTAACATGTGTACCAGCTAATTGAAAATTTGCACAAAATCGTAATTTTATAAATGTTTCAAGTATTTGTTTTAAATACGTTTTGTCGGCGTCTTATATGCTTACTCTAAGTTTAAATAAAAATTAAATCAGCGTTTTTAAATATTCTATTCTAGCTATATTGATGTTTTTCTTAAATACTACATAAATAAATACATAAATACATAAATAAATAAAAATAAATAAATAAATAAATAATAATAATTTTTTTCAGCATCAACAATGCAATCTAGCAGAACTTTCAATAAGAAATAAATCTTCGTTTTTTTAAAACATTTCATTTTAGCTTCATTATATAATTAATAAATAAATAAATATATAAATAAATAAATGCTATGATTTTCTTATGTTTTTTATAACTAGATGATTTGATATTCATCTAATTGAACCGACAAATCCAATGAGCTGAATAGTTAATTGCAATATTTTATTTTATTTTATTTTATTCATCGACCTGAACTGTGAAAAGAATGTAAGATAAACCTGGCACTGGTAAGGACAAGGCCATCTGTAACAATTTGGAGAGAGAGAGAGAGAGAGAGAGAGAGAGAGAGAGAGAGAGAGAGAGAGAATTATCACTCTCAAGTCACAAATATTGTTCAAAAAGTATGATCAATATACAATAATATTACTTTTCATTTTTACAATCAGGACATGATCGGGACATGGTCGAAATGCAATATAATATTCTAAAAGTTCATGAGAACTTTAAACAAAATTTGAACATAATGTTCCTATTGAACAGTAGGGACTCATGCATGACGGTTTACCTACTTGTTTCAATAATCAATTAATTTCCCAATTAACTAAAAATCGAACCGTACCCATCACTTTACCTAGATCATGTTATTTGTGTCATGGTAGGCACTTAACATCACAGATTTATTTATTTTAGAGGTAGTAACTGCGTGGTGTTATTATTATTATGATTCCCCACCACCGAAGGTGGGGAATCATATTGTTTTCGTTCTGTTTCTTCTTATTATTATTATTATTATTCTTATTATTCTTCTTCTCAAGACCATATGCTGCAGCATATCTCGGGAACGGCTTGATGGATTTAGATGAAATTTGCTACCAATAATCTGTTGTCTGTGTAGATAATCAAGACGCTTTTATTTTCGTTATCTTGAAGGTGGGTGGGGGTGTAAATCAATACGTAGTTAAATACCCGGGGAAACCAATTCTGAATGGACATAAGCTGGTTACGACACCTTAATTATACAAAGCCAATGCTTTCACCTATGAGTTAATCCGATTAGTGACCGTTAAAAACTTGGCGATTTTTAAAACCACAGCTTGTCACGTCACACGCCTGTACATAAAACCTTACACAATGAGATGAATGGTGTATACAATTTGCCTTGATAGATCAAATGGCTTGGGGGTTTTCTGTTAATCACTGACCGTGGAAGTAGAAGACTGCCCACTTTTTTAAGTTTACACCATTGAAATGTCTCCTTTTACTGACTGACACTTTCCTAATGACCGGTATGTCGAGTACAAAAATTTGTAGTTATAGTCGGAAATGAATCTTCCGAGTAAGCCGCCACTCTGTTACTATTAACACTTTTCAAATAAGAGATGGACAATTATTTCAGGTATTGTTCAAGTTTAAGATAAAATATTTTTGTGTCTTTTTTATTCGATTTAAACATAGGAATTTTCGTAATTTGGACTGAAAGTTCACTTCGATTTAAACATGGGAATTTTCGTAATACCGTATAGCGGGTTATTTTGGCGGGGCTAAATTTTGGCGTTTTTGACCAAAAAAAGTCAGTTGTAAATTTTGTCGTATTTATTTTAGCGATTAAAACATTACAAGTTTTTATTTTGACGATTTTTATTACAATAGAAAACTGCTGTTAGAATCACAATAATATCTCGAAGTTTTCAAACTTCGTTTGTAAATAAAATGTTGAACTTCGAACAGCAAATCTATCGATATGGACAGTTCATTTGAATTTAATAAATTTGGTTGAAAGTGAAAGTAAATAACAACAACTGATGATATAACTGTATAAAATAAACTTACTTTATTTTCGTTATAATACAGAGCACATGGCCGGTTATTAATAATCACCGGAACTGCCGGTAATACACATTGCCGCGCGCATTCCCATGACATGTAAATAACAGAATATGAATATTTAATGATGAGATAAAAAGTTAATCATCTGGTGTGGACTCAGGTGTTTTACCGATCACGCAACTGTGGGTTGTAATCGGATTAATAGATTACTGAACTGATCATGGTTAATTACTAATCTTGAGTAACACTCGATGTTCCAGGCGAGTTATTTCGTTTCGCTCTATTACTTTCGGTGAAATCTGTATCATGGCTTCAGCTTGTGTTTTGTTTACATTGACTGACCACATGTCATTCTGATAAAATTGTATTCGAGCGAAAGAAGCTGAATTTTCACCAAATTTACACCTCCGAAAATTATTTATTGTTCAAACGAGCGGGGGTATTCGAGCTATTGTAGTTCGAGCGATCGAGGTTTATTTACATATGATTTAATAGGGATTTGGACGGGACCGGCAGATAACTTATCCGGAGTATTCAGGGCATCGTCGTTCGAGCGATCGAATTTCTACTGTATTTACTTTGTCACAGTGTAAGATATTGTTGAGGTAATAAATTTTGACTGTTCCATTTTTTGGCGATAAATGTTTTGGCGATTTTAATGCTACCGCCAAAATACGCCAAAATTTACACTCCGCGAAAATAACCCGCTATACGGTATTTCGTAATTTGGACTGAAAATTTGCTTCGAATTCGGCATATCGAATTAACTAACAAATTTACATAGAAATACATAGCGATCTGACGGGACCATTTGTATCATTTCGATTTGAGTAGATGTATCGTTATGATCATGAACCTCAAACATATAGGAATAACCGATATAAGTCGCGTAATTAAAATACAAACAGATGGCCTCCTATGATGTGTATTGCGCATTGAATCACGATTATTAATCAATAAACTTTTTAGAAAAAATATTAAATAAACATCACAAAGGGTAACTTTTATTATATTTTATTTTGGATTTTACAATAATTCCGAGTCCATGGGTGTTTATACTGTCTGACGACATCGGGAGGGCACCTGGGTATATCCTCAGGCAGTGTCGACACGCTCCAATATTACTTGGATCTACCTGCCCATCATTAGAAGGTCTTACATTCGGACCTAAGACAATGATCTTAACTCAGTCGTTAATTACTGTGTTTATTCAGTGACACTTGCCAATCCGTCACTGGCTTCAATGTGTATCCACCTGTTAATTACTGGTGACCAAGATACCGGTGAACTTTGAAAACTTGTGGCCAGAAAAATCGCAAAGCGCCGGGTTTTGTCGCTAGTTAAAGAAAAAAATCGCAGTAAGCGATGCCCAGCGCAATCCCTCCCATACGTGTTCATTCATTGTAACACGCGGCGACGCCAAATCAGAGGCCTGAGATTTCTTATTCAATAAAATTCATTGAAAACGTCACTTCCTATGCCGAGAAGGCCTTCCAATGTACGATTTTTCTCAACCGAAAACTTTAATTCAAATCTACTTTAACTTTCAAAGAAATTTAAAAAACAATCAAGGTATGATTTTTTTAGTTTATTAGGTCGGCGCGGTACAAATGTTCTTTATACACATCTGCCTTTAAAATGTAATTGTTCATCAAGGCAATATATACACAACATTAAAAACGCATGTGACGTGAAAATCACAAGATTTACCCTTTTTGGCGACACAGTAATGAAATTGGCAACAAAATTTTACAACTGGCGATTTCCTTGACGACAGACTTTTACAACCCAGCGCTAACCCTGCTAGGGTCTTTTCACCAGATAATTTATGGATGGTGGGGAATCATACGTAACTGGTATCCCAGTTACAATCTCTAGTTATTATTATCATTATTAAATGTGATGTATTTGAATGATAATTTTATCACGAACCGTTTGAAAATCTAATAAATATTAGTTATAAATTTATTTTTCGTCACTCTGTTTTGTTAATTTGAGTATAATTAAATCCGTTCAATAGATAATTATTTAAATGTAATTGTTAATTTTAACTAAGTCATCTTCAATGTTGTTTCCTTCAATTTTAGTGTATCAAGTCAAAATGGCTGGGAATAATCATACTGTATTTCAGTTAGGCTTAAATGTTTTATTGCATTGATTACTTTTGAAACTTTAAGAAAATAGATATTATTATTATTATTATTATTATTAGTTAAATGAATAAAGAATACAATAAATAAAAATGTGCATATTTTTTTTCCTTTTTAAATAAATTTCTGAACTCTTGTTATTTTAAAGTCTCATACTCTATTAGTTAAATAAATAAGAATTGTGATGAAATGGAAAATGAAAATGTGCACATTAGTACTTCCTATTTTTCTAACTTGATTTAATTTTTAATAATATTTTAAATAGAAATAGGCACAATGTTGTATTAGATCCAGTAGGCTAGTGTGTTTGACCATGATAGTCTATACATATCCATATTACATGTATCTACATATTCTATCCTATTGACCCTGATCCACTGACTGAAATATTGATACAAATATTGTACCACCTAAATTTCAACTTAAAAGTGGAATGGATTTTTTTAAAGGTACCACAAAGATTTTTATAACTGAATTTTCATCACGATGTGAATTTTATCATGAAAACCAGACATTTTCACTTTTCTATATCTTTAATAAGAAAAACCCGGTTTATAAAAACAGTGCTGTGCACTTTCTAATGAGTTTCATAGGGAAATTAAGTAAAATGTCACCATATTTTAAATCAAAAAGTGGAATGGATTTTTTTCAAGATATTTTAATCATTTTTATATTTGAATATTTGTGACAGTATGTATTTTTCACTGAGAACCAGACATTTTCAGAAAATAATATTGTTGTTGGTGAAATTTAAATTTGAAAATCGGGTATATCTAGTTCCCATTGTAACTTAACGGGCTGGCGATCGCACAGGTGACTTAATACAGGTGATGAGATCATCGTCTTAAACACATCATTGGTTTACGGTCGGACCTCGATTTCTGTACATGAGCACAAAAATAGAACATTAATTTCAAACAACAACAACATATTGCAGATACAACCAATATGACAAAACTATTTCTCTGTGACTGGTCATAGGTTTTGCAAACGGTCTGAATCGACCATGTCACCTACCTATAGGTCCGTGTAGTAAACGGTCTTACATGTAAATGCATTATGCTTCGCAACAAGAGAAAGTCAATATTGGTTACTCAAGTTCGAATATAAACGCATTGATGGACAAGTGTTTTCGACAATCAAAACAAAACATGTTAAATAAATGAATGAAAAAAAATAAACAATCATCATAATTATGAACTTGAACCTACAGATAATTCAGTATCAACGTCTACCTAACCAAACCATGCAAAAAACCCGACTTCAGCTAGTGTTTACCATGCGTAGCGAGTACAATGATATACTTTACAAAGGACTGACGTTTTAGGTTCAAAGTTACGAACATTTGAAGGTAATATGTATCACTTAAAATGATGAGTTGATAAAATATCCTAGATCAAAAGATAGTAGGTAAACCACAAAACGAACTATATTGTCATGGTTTTAAAATGATAGCTACCCATAATTTCCGAAGAGACAGACGGGTGTCAAGTTAACAAAAAGCAAGTTGTGTCGAGATAACACCGATAATACCAGGTGCTGTGTTGTAATAAGTTATGTTGGAACGAGAAGAGAAATAAATACTCTCATGGTCATTATTATCTAACCCACAGCCTAGACTTATATGGTAGAATGTTTTTAAGTTTTTCCTGATACCTCGTAACCACATTTATGAGAACAAGGAACGGCTATATGTTTATCCCTGTCGTACGCACCTTTTATTGTGTCACTGTATTTGCATTATATCAAAACGTACTGGTTTATCTGATCTGTAAGTCAGTGCAATTCCTTGGAATGCTTTTTGCAAAAGCTAGTACTTTTAAGTGACACAGCATGGCATATTGTAGCGAGGATGGGAATGAAGATAAGGGGAAATCCCAGAAGTTATCATTATCAATTCAAATTCAAGTTCTTTATTCCTTATCATAAATGACATTATATCTTCTATAATCTTTTTTGCTCCATCTTGAAATATAAGAGAAAGGTTGGATAGAATCCCATTTGCACCCTGCAATAAAAATGTTGTCTGAAAAAGCCTAAAAACGCCAGAACTAAAGCATTTTGAACATTTTTGTGAAGAAAAAAGTTTTAAAAAATCCTTTTAATTTAATGAGTAGAGATACAAAAGGGGGACATACCGACAAGTTTTTTTAAATGTGCACAAATACACATTTACTTGATGATTCTATCGCTTCTTCATTTTCACTTTACTAATATTTGATACCGACAATAAGGGAGGACAGAGTATTCACTATAAATAAAAAAATCCTTACGATGCATTTCGTCGAAATTTGATCCAAAGTAGATAAGATTACGGCTTTGAATACTATGATGTGATTCTGATGGTATGGAGTAAAACTTTTACGAATTGTTATCATACACGTTAGCTGCTCCACACTGGTCTGTCTTTTGATGTATCTTATGTGTGTGATGGTATGGTATTATAACACAAGGTGCTCTTATCGCTTATAACTGTCATATGTTCTTCATAAAGGTCTAACAAAGTAAAAGTGAGAAAAGGTGTAAAATGAATGTCAGAATTTATCGGTACAATGAACTCCAAACATAAAACATATGTTATACTGGTATCTCTCAGACACTTCACACAAACATCAATATTCATATCGTGTAGAGTCATACCTTTCTCCTTTTCTTGTTAAAATTCATATCTCGGTTCAAGTTCACTTGTAATAAGATGCCGATTTTTATTAGTTTTACATATATTTTGTTAACATACTCCGTTGTAATAAAATTTTAAAATTGTTTCATTTTGTTACCCTAAAGAATTTTTTAACTTTTGTGAAAAAAGTAGGCAAAAATCATATCGGAAGATCTAAAAATTTTGGGCCTATTTTTTAAAATTAAAAATCACTTTTGTTGTACTATAATTGAAATACTTTTAGAAGTTTTCACTTTGTCATGACCAGAATTTTTCAACTTGGTAAGCAATTTTAAGCTTTAAGTTTAGATGTGTTTAGATGTTAGGTTAGTTCAATTAACTACAACCTGTCTAAAAATGTTAAAAGGAATATTTTTCTTTGAACCTAGGTTCTCTCAGGGTTTTCAAATTGCCAAGTGGTATAAAACCTCGGCTTAACAACCACGGTACCTATCACTACCAAGACTCTAAACCCTCTAGGACAAATCCTAGTGTCAATCCGTTTGCAAAAGATCACTGTTTTTCTCTGGACATTTCTGTGCCCCTCGATCATTCTAGCAGAACCGACCGCCTCGAAAGAAGACGAAAGAATCTTGATTTTGGAGTAAAACATCATTGCTTTTCACTCAAGTGCACCGTTTTCAGCTGATTTGAATGTAATGCGAAATCTGACTATAAACAACACGTGGGAAAATAGACATTATATTTGTTTGTATTGTAAAGAAAGCTCTCTTAAGAAAAATTGACCGAAAACCTTATCAACACCTCATTGGCCGGAACGTATTATAATGTGCAGATGTCAAAATAACTACAAAATGTGTGAGGTTGCCAGACCTCGTTAATGGGTCGTAAATTTAGTGTTAAGTTCAACATATGTGTGAATTAAACCATTGAACTATGAACCAGACAATATGTTCTCAATTGTAAATACGCAAATGCAATTATAGACCACCTTATATGCGTTTCGGATTCGGCTGTATTTGTATTCTTAACGATTCTGTATGGTTTCTTTTACACTGAATTAATTGGTTTTATGGACATGGACCGATGTGTTTTGGACACGACACCGCGCATAGTTTCCTAACAGCACACAAAGAAGTCAATGCGCGATTATACGTAGTGCCCCTATTAATAAAGAAAAGATGAGCTCCTTATTTATTCCCGCATTAATTCATCCATCAAATTCACTGATGTACTAGAAATTTCATTTTATTGAAAGAAAAGGTTTTGCCAAAGTCTGTCCAAGTGTTCACAAGCACCGGTGCTGTCTGTAAAATCATTACGTTATGCATTTAATTGTCACTTTGTATTTTGTTTTATATTTGATGTTTCTGGTCACATTATGACCACTGGTTGACTGATAATAAGAGGTAACCAATACTATTTAAACCACGCCATTGCGAAACATTTTACCATTATACCCAATACATGTCCATATACATGTTAGGATCTTTGCCTGTTTTATCCAGTGTCTGTCCAAAGTAGGGAGTTTTATAATCCGTGCTCCTAGTATGCATTTCTCTACTTTTGGTTTCTTGTCATGTTGTTTTGTTTGTTGTTCATGTCCTTGTTTGCATTGGCAAATAAATGCCTTTCACTAATGTTTTATTCCATTGATACATTTTAAGCTTGAACCAAATGGGTGTTTATGTTTTATATTCTTTTTATATTTTCATAGGTGGAGCATGTGAACAAGTTTCCTGTCCAAGAAAAAGAGTATGCATGGAAAATATGCAAGGACTTCCGTTATGTACCTGCCCAAATTTACTCATCTGTCGTCGAAGGCGTAAACCTATATGCGGAAATGACGGAAATACTTATAATTCGAGATGCCACATGCGCGTAGCGTCTTGTAGTATGAAAAAGAGAGTAAAAGTAAAACATAAGGGCGCATGCCAAACAAGACTTACAATGAATTCAATGGTTGCCACGCAACAATATGGCGGCAGTGTGACTTATCCAGAAGGTGAATTTGACATTAGACGACGACGTCGCAAAAATAGACGAAAAGAACGAAGAAAACACAATAAAAACGGAAAACGACGAAGAAAACGAAGATTTAGGAACAAAAATAATGACAAAAAAAGTAAACGACGGAATCTAAGAAGGTTGCGATTAAGAAACAAACAAAAACAACAACAAAAACGTATAAAGAAGGATCAAAATAGGAATGAATAATTGGTGTTAGATATAAATGGGATTTTAATAGTTGTTGTGACATTATTGTTAAGTTGTACTCTCGTTTCAATTAGACAAAATGCGCCATATTTCAGACTTGAATTTTCTCATTGTGAAACGTAATTTATAAGGGTACAGTCGAGTTGAAACGAGGGTACATCTCCATAACAACAAAAAATGTTTCAAATGGTTAAATGTGTTTTATATTGCTTCAGTTTTCATGTGTTAAATGCCACGTGGGCCAAATCGGAAATGCAACTTTGGAACGCGAGTTTTCGAGAACGGATACGGATATAATCTCCGAATTTGCGCACTGCCAGGTTGTGATTCTGATTCGGTGCAATCATAGAAACCGTAAATTGTTTTATACTGCCAAAGATATTGGATGGAATCACTTTGTCTTTCAAGTTTTGTTCGAAGATTATTTTGTAAAATGTAGACCGTTTGTAATCACACAGTTATTGTATTAAATCCAGAATGATGTGTATTACTTTATATCCGCTTTTTAAAGTCAAATTTTTTTATCACTGAAAGAATACATTTTTATCGTTTGAAAACCAGAAAATATGACTTGTTTTTCATTTAAATATGGAAAACTGAAACAAAATTCATACCCTCAGCTCCCATAATCAATGTCGAGTTTTCGGCGCCACTTTAAGCTTGTACCAGTGTGTATCCTGTCAATATGAATGCTAGTGGATATGTATATACGTATATATTTAATTTTTCTCTTTTTTTGGCGAAGTCATCGTTCTTTGCTTTCAAGATAATAGAAATATGTAGAATCTGTCGCAATCTTTAATGTACAATATCGTTCATGAAAATATAGGTGGGGTCATTTCTAGGGACTTGTGGGCAGAAGCTTGTCGTAGGGACACAGGGATGAGGTATAGGGGTGAGGTTAATCCTGGGTAGCGTAGGGGTAAGAGATGTTTTACGGGGTAAGGTATTTTCTGCTTATTGACAGCCAAACATAATTTTAAACATCATTAGATACCTTTTATATGTAATGACTGACTTTGAAAAGACATGACTTGGTACTCATTTTACCATCTCTGGTGGCGAAATTCTAGAAACACGAAAACACCAGTACATTTTATATAAATGTATTTCCACAACATTTCTTAAGTTTAATACAGAGAAATGATCTTAAAATTTAGATACCAATGGCAACCAATTGACTCCCGGGCATTGAGACCTAACTATATGTGTATCAAATCTATATAACAACTATCACAAGTTGATACAGCTCAAAATCTGAAGCAAGTTGTTCTGAAGATTCTATATGTACTATTAAACCACCTGAAGTACTTGTACTTATATTAAGATAATCCGACTGTGATACGCTAAATCTGGTTGTGCTGATTGTTGGGCAATAATGTACAGTACAGTCCTGTCAAAAGTTTAACACTGAGCTAACGAATTAATGCCGATTTGGCAGTTCATTTCGGCTCCCTGTAACATACATATCTCGACTTGTTCTCGCCAACTGTTGTCTATTTCTCGACTTCTTTTCGGTTACTAACAATCCATAATATCTCAGCCACTCAGCAACCAAGCTCCAACTCCAGTGTTTAACTTTTGACAGGTCTGTACTACAGTGTAGGCCTGTCTAAAGTTTAACTTTAAGCCGACGAATAAGTCCCGAATCGGCGGACCATTGCAACTCTCGTTAGCTTTATTTCGATACTATTATCTGTCTCTCGGCAGGTCTTCGATCACTAGCTATCCAAAGTATGGACCACTCAGTAGCCAAGCTTGGAATTCTTTCCATTAGCTCAGTGTTAAACTTTCGACAGGTCTGTACTATAGACTACTACAGTATAAAATTTCCAGATGTGCATTGTGTTGAAATAAAACTAACACTATAACACATGTTTCTTATTTTATGCCATATTGTGTCAGGATATTGCTACTTAAAAGTCTGTTCTGTGTACAAGTCATCTGTATAAAGGAGGAGAAATTATGTACCTAACCATTTCTAATATTGCGAATACTGGAATACAGTATTTTTATTGACTACCGAAAATAATACTAATTACTTAACAGTGTAACCAGAAAAATGTTATGTTTTGGTAAATGAATCCGAAAATGCAGTATATAAGTTTGCAATACAAGGATATCTTCATCTTTCAGTGACGAATTTTAATTTAATTTTTGACTTAAAGTTCATGTATTTTGTACATCCAATGCAAGCTGAAATTAGGCTATGAAACAATTTTTTTATGTAAGGCCTCGAATTGATTGTTGTTTCTGTGTTTACTCTGATGAATATTATATCTAATATCTACAATATAAAAAAAACTTTTTATGATGATCTGAAGCGCACATACTAATAGTATCAGGTTTAGAAAAATCTCTCATCTACAACCATTATTTTTACTTTTTTCAAATGTGGCAAATACAAAATCGTGATATTTCTTCGAACTTCTTTATATTTTGGAACCATGGCTTTATATGTTGACGCAAAGCGGTAAATACAAAAAAAAAAAAACCCAGTAGCAATGAACGAAAACTGATATCAACGAAAAACATTGTTTTTATTGGCGATTTAACTATGTTTATATATTGTTGCCAAGAATTGACATAACATTCACGAAAACTGATACCATCGAAACAACATTGCTGTTAGGGACGATTTAACATATGAATGTATAATGTATATTGTTGCCAAGAATTGACATTGCTTTTATGGACGATTTAACACATTTATGTATATTGTGTATTTTTGCCAAGAATTGACAAAGTCATCTATATTGATCTCTTATTCTTGTATAATAGAAATATTATTGTGTAATATTATTTTTAAGTCACCTTTAAGAATGTATATTTTCGTTTGCCGCGAGTGATGGGGTTCACCGATGTACCACGTGATCAATACCCCTAACGCAAGATCCGAAAGAGCGTCTACCTTCCAGCTCCGTATGCCATAACAGATATGAATGTTGGCCGCTGTTCGGAGCTTGCCACTATCGTTTGTCTCGGACGTTTTGGAAATAAATTACGTCACGAATTCACAGAATAACGTCGTTTTTACAGTAAAAATGTGAATGATATCATTTCCAATGGAAATAATTGTTCCGCACAAATGTGGTACAGCGGCGAACCCCATTGCAAAAATGCTAAAGCAGCTCTAAATTTTACGCAATCTCATGTTCGAATTCCATTAAGAATAGACCATGTTGCCATATCAAATTCAGCCAAAAATCACAATATAACATTTAAAAAGAAGTAAGACAGACAATTGTATTACTGTCTCAATTTTATTTTCATGAAAAAAGTTTAATTAATTACGCAATAAAAAATTAATTTCATCGTTTACAAAAATAAATTTAGATATATTCTTACCGGTGATAAGTCTGCACTTATTTGCATTATATTATAATTATTTATCATTTAAACTTTACCATTCCTTTAGAATACATGTTGAGAGAATAAAAGCTGAAATTTTGTCTTTTTGGATTGATCTTTTTTTTGTTCAATTACGGTAACAATGCTGTTTTCATTATAGAAAGTTACGACTGAATAAGATACATGACGTGGGTTGCTGATCAACTCTTACCAAAGACAACTCGTAACCATGCTTTTTATATCAAGACAACTCGTACCCAACCAAAAGAGATTCGTTAATTTTCTTTGATTGTTTTCTTTGGTACGATTAGTCTTGGGTCGGGCACGATATTCTTGGGTTGTCTTGGTATGGGTACGAGTTGTCTGTATGGTTGATAATCAAACGCAAACATACCGGTCTATGTTTATGTCCAAATCACAATACAAAAAGCAAAGTGAAAACTTTGATAACTGTCAATTAAGTTAAAGAAGTGAACTTCCACCGGGGAAGTAAAGATCGGGTGCTCCGGATGGTTAAGTATTTCCAATCTAGCTAAAATTAAGAAAGAAACATACACGAAACTATGAGACGTCAACTATATCCAAGCTAATGTTGGATACAGAGTTACCATGAGGCAGAAATCATTATAAATCTCTAGATCTATAATTTCAATTTAATAATATTACCAGCAAGGTGCAATCATTATGAAAGCAACTCCATACTGAACAGATGAGAATTTCACAAAAAAAACTCCAATATTTAAAGTGGGCTTTATGTCTTAAGCGCACTCTTACGGATCATATATATAGTTCCTCTCAACGCATAGGTTCGAATCCCTTTCGGGACTGGTCCTGCAGTTTCGGTCGGTTAAGATCGGTGATTTTCTCCTTGCAATGCGGTTTCGTGCACCATTCCTAAATTGCCTACCTCTATATAAGTGAAAGAATCTTAACAGAGGCGTAATACAAGCTTACAAGACTTGCTCACACTATGCCCTGTTGCACCATTATGGATCGAAAGCTAGGACAAGAGACATTGTGATCAGAAAGCCGATGGTTTGAGACCACTGTGTTTTAAGAACAGTCGTATTTGAGCGTAACATTACATATTTAACGTTTATTATCGCAATACTAGTATTTACAAACATTCATTTGGAAAAACATTATAGATAAGTGGTGTGATTCATTAGGTGATGGAAGAAAACACGTTTGTATCGGATACTCTTGTCATCAGCCATGTGCAGTCAAGGACAAGAATAATATAAGCAAGAAAGTCAAAACACGGAAACCAGGCAAGTATAAATAAACCCATGTAGAGACTGAATGACAAAGGTCTTTTTTAATTACATTATTTTATTGCCAAACAATCCATGAATCTCACAATTATAGTATGTCAAAAGAAATGGAAACAAAATGTGTGCCAACAATGAAATGCTACTACAACATAACGGTATCAAGTAGCAAAGTTTTAATAGTACCTTTGGGGCAACCTGGATCATAAATAAACACGCAACGAAAGATAAAAATACACGCACGTTTTATTTTACAAAAATCCAACAATTCATTCGGTTAAAATATAGTGGAAAAAAGACTGCAGCATACATTTTAAATGGTAAAGGTACCATCATTCGAGTCCATAGCGTAAAGCAATATTCAAACAAGTTTGAAACAACCAACAAATCTCTTGAATCGCCTTTTCATTGCAGCTATCATACAAGCATTTCATACAACATGTATGTACATTTGATTTGATAAGCAGTTAATTAAAATTTTTAATTTCTTTTGCCAAAACTTGATCATCTGACGAGACAAAACCATCAACACTGACAGCGAGTGTTTTAGCATTTTAAGAGATTGTTTCCAAATTAATTTCTAAGACGGAAAGCTAATATCCGGTTTTCAATCCTTTCCAACACCAAAGTTGGATGGGCTTCTTCATCTTGATAGATACGACTGTGATAATTAACACGTGATTGATGTATGTACAGACCTTTCGAAAATTTAACACCGAATAAATATCGAATGGGCAGTCAATCAAAGCCTATATCTCGACGGGTTTTCGGCAGCTGCTATCTATCTCTTGCAGTACTTCGGTCACTAGCTATCCATATCTCGGCCACTCAGTAGCAAAGATTTGACTCCTTTTCGTTAACTCTGTGTTAAACTTTCGACAGGCCCGTACTGTGTATACTGACAGAAACGCAAGATTCAATCACTATCTCTTAATATACCTACTTATCTCTCGATCCGATGATTTATTGATTTATCGTTTGATACTGTGTGCCAAAAGTTATATCTATTTGTGAAACATAAAACATTGTACCACAGATATTTCCGTGTCGGGATGATATACTGTGGAAATGAATGTAACAGGCACATTGTATTGCTAATTATTTATATACATAATGTTAATGACTTTGTTGAGCTCTTTATTCCGCAAGTTAAATTGATTTTCTTTATTTTTTTTTAACTTTTGTGGATCGATGATAGTTAAAAATCAAAACAGAAGTCCCTGTGCCAGCATATGCCTTTTGAACCCACCCCAAAGAACACATGTTTTGGGTGAAATAAGGTACAATTGCATAGGCTATATTGGCCAAATCATAACCCAAGCCCTCAATCCTAACTTTGACAATTGAATTGGAATGTTGCAAACCCCTTCATTATTTACATATTCAGGCGATGCTAGTCAATTTATAAGTAGAAGCCACGTCGAGCCTTAAGACTTCATACGAGTTCTGAGCAATCTATGGGATGGGTTTTCTCGATTTCAGGAGACAGAAGGAAGGCTAGTCGCATCTATTGAGAGCAGACATGTCATACCTCGGTAATACCTCTCTTAATCAAATACAAGCATACACGTTGATTCAATGCCTAAGTAGACAACAGATTTACAAACTAATCTACGATGTCTGAAGAACACTGATCAGTAATGTAAATGAGTTTGGTAGTTCGGGTGGCATGAAAAAATTTCAGGCAGGCGCGTAGCCCCCTATACGTCAACAAAGAATATAGCTCGACAAACAACAACAACAACAAAACAACAACAAAACCATACGACTTGGCAAACAGCAACAACAAAACCATACGACTTGGCAAACAGCAACAACAAAACCATACGACTTGGCAACAAAATATCTAACTTGATCAATAACAACAACAAAAAATGTCCGACTTGACAAACAACAACAACAAAACAACAACAAAACCATACGACTTGGCAAACAGCAACAACAAAACCATACGACTTGGCAAACAGCAACAACAAAACCATACGACTTGGCAAACAGCAACAACAAAACCATACGACTTAGCAAACAGCAACAACAAAACCATACGACTTGGCAACAAAATATCTAACTTGATCAATAACAACAACAAAAAATGTCGGACTTGACAAATGATAACAACAAAACTGTCTTGTCAAATAACAAAACATTTAACTTGATAAATAACAAAGGCAACAAAACTGACTTGATAAACAACAACGGCAACAAAACTGACTTGGCAAACAACAACGGCAACAAAACTGACTTGGCAAACAACAACAATAACAACAAAAATTGATTTGACAAACAACAACAACTAAACTGACTTGATAAAAACAACAACAATAACAACAACAAACCTTACCTGAGAAGCAGAAAACAACAAGAAAACTGAATTACCATACAGCAGCAACAACAACAAAATAGCTGACTTAACAAACAACAACAACAAAATTGACTTAACAAACAACAACAATACTGACTTGACAAACAACAACATCAAAACATTTGACTTAAGAAACATGTGCAACAAAACTACATCCACAACAAAATAAAGTATGTGACTTGCCAAACAGCAACAAAACATTTAACTTGACAAACAACAAACAACAACAAAACAATTGACTTAAGAAACAAGTGCAACAAAACTAAATTGACAAACAACAGCAAAACTAGATTGACAAACAATGACAAACTAAATTGACAAACAACAAAGCATATGACTTGTCAAATAACAAAACAACTAGCTTGATAAATAACAACATGAAAATGTCGGACTTGACAAACAACAAAACCCCTTACTTGACAAACAGCGACAACAAAATTGATTTGACAAACAACAACAATAAAAAAAACTGTCTTGACAAACAACAAAACAGCTAACTTGATAAATAACAACAAGAAAATGTCTGACTTGACAAACAATAACAAAACTTACTTGACAAACAGCGACAACAAAATTGATTTGACAAACAACAACAATAAAAAAAACTGTCTTGACAAACAACAAAACAGCTAACTTGATAAATAACAACAAGAAAATGTCGGACTTGACAAACAACAAAACTCTGTCCTGACGAACAACAAATCATTTGACTTGACAGATAATAAAGTATGTGACTTGACAAACATCTTACTGATGAATTGACAATAACAAAATTGTCCCTAAATCTAAATTGAAAATCTGAAGTACACGTGTTCCATATCGGCGATATTTACAATAAAAATATTGTATATGAGTAATTTTGCTAAAGAAAAAACATCTTGTTTTAAGCATGTTTGCAAAGTTTTCTATGTCATTTATAAACCCTCTAAATCAAGTTTTTACACAATGTTTTAAAATTAAAACTTTGTTTATTTTTTGACAAAAAATGTACAATTTACTTAAAATTGCCGGGTTTATTATATATCTTATAATAAAAATAAACTTAACGACGTAACCAGACGGCAAATATTGACTCTGGGATATAAATCATACGTTATACAAAATGTGATGATACAGAAAATTCAACTTTTTTTTATAAAGTACAGGCCCGTCGAAAGTTTAACACTTAGGTAAAAAAAAAAAAAGAAGAAAAAAGGGGGAGTCGAAGCTAAGCTACCGAGTGACCGGAAGTGGACGAAATGCTGCCAAAAGATAGGTCTATAGCAACTTAGTTGTTTGGTTGTATTGGTGTTTAACGTCCCAGTCAAGAATATTTCACTTATAACGTGACGTCGCCAGCTATGACAAAGGTATAGAAATTTTGCCTGTGCGTTGCGCTGATGGCAATATACAGAAGATTCTTTATCGTGCCAAGCCTACCAAGACACAGGACCTAAAGTTCCCATCTTAAAGAACCGTAACTTTCATTTCGTAATGCCGAGTGTTTGGCAAAATAACAGTCACTACTCACTCCCAAGTCTAAGGTCAGTCCCGGTCGGGGTTCTAACCCACGACTTCCCACCTACGGAACAAGCACTCTACAAACCGAGGTACCGCAGTGGTCTCTATAGCATCTGCTTAATAGTCTAGTGAAGTCGTTAAACTTTCGACAGGTCTGCACTGTACTTGTGTAAATGCGAGAAACGTTTACTTATCCTCAGTGAAATGTATGTTAAAGTCTGACTTTTTATAATATGTAAATAAAACGAAATTAAAAAAATTAAAATTTAACTAGGTCACTGAATTTTGGTAAACCAAAATAGAACGGTATTACGCAATTCTTTATTTACATAATTTAGCTACAGTACACGCCTGTCAAAGTTAAACACTAAGCTAACGACTTATTGCTGAATTGACAGCTTATTCCGCCCCTAGATAGCCCTATATATCGGCAGTTCTCGGCCCCCAGATAGCTATATATCGGCAGTTCTCGGCCCCCAGATAGCTATATATCGACAGTTCTCGGCCCCAGATAGCTATATATCGGCAGTTCTCGGCCCCCAGATAGCTATATATCGACAGTTCTCGGCCCCCAGATAGCTATATATCGGCAGTTCTCGGCCCCAGATAGCTATATATCGGCAGTTCTCGGCCCCCAGATAGCTATATATTGGCAGTTCTCGGCCCCTAGATAGCTATATATTGGCAGTTCTCGGCCCCTAGATAGCTATATATCGGCAGTTCTCGGCCCCCAGATAGCTATATATCGGCAGTTCTCGGCCCCTAGATAGCTATATATCGGCAGTTCTCGGCCCCTAGATAGCTATATATCGGCAGTTCTCGGCCCCCAGATAGCTATATATCGGCAGTTCTCGGCCCCTAGATAGCTATATATCGTCAGTTCTCGGCCCCCAGATAGCTATATATCGGCAGTTCTCGGCCCCTAGATAGCTATATATCGGCAGTTCTCGGCCCCTAGATAGCTATATATCGGCAGTTCTCGGCCCCCAGATAGCTATATATCGGCAGTTCTCGGCCCCTAGATAGCTATATATCGGCAGTTCTCGGCCCCTAGATAGCTATATATCGGCAGTTCTCGGCCCCCAGATAGCTATATATCGGCAGTTCTCGGCCCCTAGATAGCTATATATCGGCAGTTCTCGGCCCCCAGATAGCTATATATCGGCAGTTCTCGGCCCCTAGATAGCTATATATCGGCAGTTCTCGGCCCCTAGATAGCTATATATCGACAGTTCTCGGCCCTAGATAGCTATATATCGGCAGTTCTCGGCCCCCAGATAGCTATATATCGGCAGTTCTCGGCCCCTAGATAGCTATATATCGGCAGTTCTCGGCCCCCAGATAGCTATATATCGGCAGTTGCAACTGTCCATCTCTCGGCAGCTTTTTGGTATTATTATATCAGCCACTTGGTAGTCGAACCTAAACTCTTTTTCGTTAGTCCAGTGTTAAACTCTCGTCTGGCCTGTACCACAGCGGTAGCTCAGTTTGTAGAGTGTTCGCTTTGTAAGTGGAAGGCCGTGTGTTCGAACCCGACAGAGTCGGACCTAATACTTGAAAGTGGGTAGTGACTGTTCTTTCGCCAAGCACTCACATTCCAAAATGAAAGTCACGGTTCTTTCGAATGGGAACTTAAAATAAACGAAGTATGGTAGGCTTGGTAAAGAACCCTGCTGTATAATGCCATCAGTGCAGCGCACAGGCAAAATTTTTGCATTTTAACCTATAGCTGGCGACGTCTCGATACAGGTGAAATATCCTTGACTGGGACGTTAAACACCCGTACTCAACTCAACTCGACTGGCATCTACTGTATTTCCTGATGTTACTTGTTACAATTTTTAAAATAATTACAATTAAACCTCGATCCATCGCCATCATTTGTCCATTCAAATTATGGCGTTTTTTAAAAAGGGTTTTTGCGATACATCGATAGAGACTCATAGAGAAAAACATAAAAAAAATGGATTTTGGTACTTCAGAATGCTGTGACTATAAGCAAGGTATCATTTAATAAACTTATTGGGGAATATAACAAGGTTTTACTATATATTAGTTATGCTGTCAAACCTTCCCTAAAGACCACCTCTATATAAGGGTCACCTGCTTATAAAGGTCAGTAAAATTTTATCCCGATTACTCTTTATTCAAGTTATTTGAACTTGTGTATAAAGGCCACCTGCCCATAAAGGTGACTTTTACTGAATCCTTTTGGTGACCTTTATAGACAGGTTTAACTATACTTCAAAATCTGTGAAGATAAGCAAAGTATCAGGTATTGGGTTTTACTGTATATATAAGTTATACATGTATTGATAAACGCTACAGACGTATCTGCATTACTTAGTATGGAAGCTTATTTAAAAAACAGTTGGGATTATTAAAACATACTTGTCAAAACAACCAAGTACAAGAAACAGCATCTTAAAAGAGTGAGCTCTTAGCAGGAATTCCACGCTTAAAATGCAAAAAAATGAACTTCTGAAGTTGATTTTTGAAGTAGAAAGTTTGCACTGTATTTTATCAACCTTTTCGTATTAAAGCGATATTAGCATTCGTTTGGCACACTAACCACAAGTCAGGCGATATCCTTGAATTGGCATAATGTTAGATGGCAAGCATCCATAAAGACGTCATGTTATAATTTCGTGTATATATTCATGTAATTAGAGGTAATAAACTTCACGGTCACATATTTTTATGTTGAATTAATTAAATGAAACAGACGTTCTTGTTTTCATCACATGATAAACTAAAGCTATGATGCAAAATTGTCTGGTACACTTTGAACTTGAAGTTTATGTGTTCCGGGCTCATTCGGTTTATCCCGGTCTCGCCTCGATGTGAAGCGACTGAGAAATTGAGAATACAATATCACCTCCGATTGGACGTCCGACTATTGCATGGTTAATCCCCAACGTATTTGACGGTACTCACTCACACTGACTCGGGGAAATGTGAAACCAAATGTCATTAAGTCCGGCTAGGGTTTGACCCCACAATCCTTAAATCACGAGTCTTTGATATTGGGCACTCTATTATATTTTTCCTACTAAAGACGCTAGGCTTAAAGGATAATATCGACGTCATAAATGATAAAATATGTAGATATCATGTTTCCGGTACACCTGGTGTAATTTGTTATTTTGAAACTCTACTGCCACCTCCAATTTTACAAGTGGGGGATATCTTATTGTGGTCCTATTACTTGGACATTTTTAAGATGACAACTTTTTGATAAGAGGTAAAGATATATGGAACCTTTACAAGTTGTGGCAACGTCACCACCCGACTGATTCCGTGACGTTATCTTACGAGAATTACCGAGTTCTATCGAGTTTTACCGAGTTCCATAGTAAGTTTACAAGTTGTGTCAACGTCACAACCCGACTGATTCCGTGACGTAGATCTAACGAGAATTACGAGTTTTACCGAGTTCTAAAGTTTGTAAGTATCTAAGTAATACCGAAAACAACCAGCAAATCAAATACAACAAAGTCAAGATATATATCTGCAGACTAGATTATGTTCAAAACTGCTTTGTAATAAAACTATTTGAAACAAATTGAAACAAATAGGCAATATTAACAAACTTATCTGCCTAAGGATTTTTATCAAATTAACACGGTTGTAATATCAATTAAATAGTGCACTATTAAATACCTAAATATAAGTTTGATAACATCGCTAACAGTATATCACGACTGATACTGAATTGTAAATTTGTATTTAAAATGACAAACTGTAGACACATGGATTATCAATACATCAGTAATATGTGACATTCGAAAATATGAAAAGATTTGTGTTTTTCTGCTGCTATCAAACATAGGGTTTGCGTCATAAACATAAAAAATGCACTTTTAAAGTCGGGCAATATCAAAAATACATGTTTAGAAAAAATTGCAAAATATAGATTTTAAATAAAATTTGTCGATGTGTATTTGTTCTGTCTAATTGTGCATATAAAAATAATGGATATTTTCAATGGAGAATATTAATCTATATAACATGCTTCTAGAATAAATGTCACAAACCAGTGTCTCGAAATAATCAAAATAGATTCGTCATAATTACGACTGGATCAATTCTAATTCAGTATTTAAATAAATCCATTAAAAAGACAAGGATAACAGATGATTTTATGATTTTACAAAAGTGCAAATACTAAAAAAAAAACTCCGACGAAAAGACCACATTGCTCAAGCTCGTCAAACGAATCTCCATTTGTGATCGATAGATTGTCGTTTTACGATTCAGTCAAGAAAGTCTCAGAGGGCTTTCCTAGGTCTATCCAAAATAAGAGGTTACTTACTTTTGTAAGGAGTAAAGATGGCAATGTTCAGTTCTTAAATGTCAGAGAACGCTGGAGTATCCTGAGAGAACAACCGATCTCAGCAAGCGAATTATAAGCATTTTAGATTAGGACCATGGTGGTGAGAGACTGTTACTGTAAGCCGGTGCTTTAAAACACCGACCACCGGTGAACAACCCAATTTGTATATATATGTGTCAGGGCCTATAACAATAAACATTGAGAAAAGTTACCAACATTGAAAGTCTTTTTACAAAAACTGTTTATCTTTGGCACACATTGGACATCTATAACTTGCATCTCTGGAACTCTTGGTTTCAATTTCAAAGTGTGCATGTCAACAGAAAATGCAATGGCAATAAAACTCAAACGTCAAAGCATCAGACGAAAGGCGAAGCTAATAAGATAGATAACGTGAAATAAAGCCGAATTGCATTTGCCGTCATTATTTTGCTTCGGTACTTTGTGTTGCCCTTCGTGTAGCGTTATTCATCATTTCCGCAAAATTTTCGTCTTTTGGCGATACAAATGATAGTAAAAAGTAAAAGAAGTAAAATGATAGATAGGTTCTCAAATGGACCATAATACTTCATTGTGTACAAGTAGATGAGGAGCCATGGTTGCCAAACTAAAAACTAATAGTTCTTAGACAAAACATTCCGTTATAAACCAAAGTACTTAAAACTTTAAGAGGAAGCAACTAGCTTTCAATTTACAGTCCCGTTTTACAATTATTCCTTTACTAAGATTTCTTTAACTTAAATTGAGCAAATTTTGAACATAATTTTATGAAGTGATAACAAACATGTTTGACAAAACTAAATATAAATGTTTCAAATGCTTGAAGTGATCTTCAATATAATACATTGAGTTCTAGAATATGTTAAAAATTTACAAAAATATTAAAGTGTAGAATTTGTCACATTTAAGTTAATGAAAATCTTTGCTAAGGAATTATTTTGAAACCAGGGCCTGTATCTGTAGTGTCCCAATGTTCCGTAAATGTTGTGTTATACTGAAAGAGTAAGGGACTTCTTATTATTTATATTGTGAGGTGTATGAAACAAGAAAAGAAAAGATCTTGAGCGAAATTTCGGCATTTAGTGTGAGAAAGTTTGTCATATCGGTTCTAAAGGTCGGAGGTTTTCTCCGGTTTCCTCCACTATCACTGAATTGTACATGTAGATATGAATAAATGAATGAATCGTAAACACCTTGAACGAAATCAAATTATTTCGGCTGTGACTAAGTTCAGAAATGAAGAACAATCGGACAAGTAAACATGTGTTATAAGTCGATGAGTAACTATGATTCAGTGTTTATTTTCAGTTGACATTCGTATTTTGTTATCAAAAAGTGGCATTTAAAAGTCATTTTTCGGTCAATAAATACATTTTTCCAGTCGATTTGAAGTTTTCTTAATACGAAGGGTGTACAGCGATATCAAAATAAAGCAATTTTAACGTACGGGTAATTTATTCCAAAATTTACGACTTTGCATCTAAATTTGTATGTGCACGTAGTGTGACTCTGTCATAAATAAGTAATGTTATATCACCAAGAAAACATAATATGGACTTTTATTTCAATATAAAGACGCAAGTTAAAAGGTATATCCCTATCAGCTGGAGATCACCCCCCACCAGGAGATGACACGTCTCTGAGGTGTTGTATAACATCATGACAGTTACTGGATACAGTTAGAAGGAAAGTGAACCTGTTGTATCCAACCAACATAATTAATATTGTATCAATATTAATTTACACTCGGTTTTCTTCAGTAAAATCAGTTATTTCAGTTTATATTAGTTTACACTGACTTTTCTTCAATAATTATTCAGCTTATCAATTTTGATATGAAGTTACACTCTTTTTGCCTTCAATAAAGAAGTACCTCGGTTGCCGAGGGGTCTAAAGCGAATCACAACGCCTCTCACAGCCTAGCTTCGAACCCCACTCGGGACAGTTCTGTCATTTGCTACTTTTGAATTTTCATAACATAATGCATTCAAAGCTAGCACATGACAGTTCATGTTCGGTTTCTGAAGATCGGCGGTCTTCTCAGGTTTCCTCCACCATCACTGAATTGTCGACCAAGATATGAGTGAAAGAATTGAATCATAAAATTCGATTACTTCACTTACCTCATTTAAGATTCAACTATAGATGTTTAAGCTATTTTTAAGGATAGTCTGTAAAATACATGTACGTGTGTCTTATTATCTTAGTGCAATTTAGCAATATAATACTAATTCTATTGTCTGCAATGAAGCTGTTTCTCATGCGTTATTATCTGAAAATCTGAGGTATTCTGAACGAAATTGAAGACTTTCAAACAGAAATTCAAAAATTAGCTGTTAGGAAAAACTAATGAAAAATACCGCAAATGATACGTTCAAATAAATAAATCTCAAAAGGTTTAATGCGAAATCATAACAGTTGAAACAATGATTTAAAAAAAATTGGATGTTATTCACAAAATCATAACAGTTAAAACAATGATAAAGAAAAGCCGGGTGTTAATTAAAGCTGATCTTATTTTAATACCTCATACTTGTAAATTTTGCAATAAAGCTGTGTCATTATTTTTCAGAGTTCATTCAAAAATATTTAAAATTCAATCCTGGCTTTGATTTATATGTGACAAATTTCCATGTGATGAATTTAAATTGGAAAAAATAGCAATTTTTTAGATTCTTAGATACAATCGGGTAAACGGATATACAATTTGTAGATGTAAAAAAAACTTAAAAATTTTAATATGGATCTAGCCAATGGGTCCTTTTATACTACTTTTAAATCTTATTTATTAAATTTATGCAGACTAATAAAGGTAGGAGAATATTTTATGGTTGTAGAAGGTAGAGGTGTGTTTTTTGTCAAATACAGTACAGACCTGTCAAAAGTTTAACACTAAGCTAACGAATTAGTGGCAAAATGGCAGCTCATCTCGTCCCTTTGTTAGTTACAGTTAAATCTGTCCATAAAGGCCACCCAAAGAAACTGGGAAAAGCGGCCTTTATTGGCAGTTGACATTTATATACATGTTCAAATTATATGAATAAAGAACAAATGGGATACAATTCTAGTGGCCTTTATAAGCAGGTGGTCCTTATAGAGGTTGCCATTAAAGCAGGTTGATCTGTATATCTTGACCGTCGAGCTTCTACCTAATTTTCAACAGCTTTTTTGGCCACTACCTACCTATATCGGCCACTCTACAGCCGAGCTTCGGTCCCTTTTCGATTGCTCGGTGTTAAACTTTGGACATGTCCGTACAGTAGGTTGCTCACAGGTTGGTACATATTATAGCCGACTCATTAAACCACAAAGAAAGGTATTACATAATCTCTTTGCACCTGAAATCATAAATTGCAGGTAGACGAAAAAATTGATGAAAAAAAAAATCAAAATTACAACATTGTTTACATAAGCAGGAGATTTCAGTACAATAAACAATCATGCTTTCTTTTCGAATTATAAAAAAACTAATTTTGCAACATTCATAAATAAAAAGGGCTATCTAGAGTTTTTCTTTAAGTCTTGAAATGACATTATGTCGAGCTTTACACTAATTTGATATTGTTGTCTGATGAAAATTAACAAATAAATACATGCAATGTTTCTTTTTCATTTACCCACTCTCTCCACTACTCTATACACGCTGTCACCACTTTCAAGGCGAGACCTATACCCTACTTCTTATGACGCCCAGACTTTATTAGGCGCTGGACTTCATTAGGTGGTGTAACAGAGCTCAGTGCGCGCAGTAACAAAACACTTGTAATAAAACTTATTCTCAATATCACAGGCACTTTGGGTCGGGTATTTTTTTTTAAAATTTATTATAATATCGACCCAACAGCTATTTCATTATATCTGAGAACGTTCTGAACTAAGTGCATCAGAAATAAACTGATTTTAAAATTTTCTTAATTTTCTCTATATAAACTGCCCCGTAGTGTCTGTGCTGCCAGGCCACTAGCTATCCATATATCAGCTACCTTCGCAGTCGAGCTCATATACTACTTTTCGTTAGCTCAGTGATAAACTATCGACAGGTCTGTAGTGCATTTAGCAGCTATTGAAGTAGCATATTTTATTCTATCAGAGCTAAACCTAAGTACCATTTTTCAGTAACAATTATTGAGTCTTCACATAGAGACACTGAAGTAGCGTATCTTGTGTTTTATGCTATCAAGCGAAATCCTAAGTACATGTACCATTTTTCGATAACCACTATTACGAAAATCTACAGTGCCATTTTTCAATAATGACGTTTATCACCTCATACGAACTATCAGATAGCTGCCTAGGAGATAAGTATCCGCGGTATCCTCATATGTCCAGTTTTATGAGCTTTGCGGGGAAATTGATTATGTAAATTTAGGCTAAATACACAGTACAGGCTTGTCGAAAGTTTAATACTGAGCTTACAAAATGAGTCGGAGCTCGGCTACGAAATGGCCAAGATGCGAATAGCAATTGGTCGATAAGCTTTCGATAAATATATAAAAACTGTCGATATACAATATGGCTCACTAGGCCCCGGGATGAGTTGCCAATTCGGCACTAGTTTGTTAGCTTAGTGATAAACTTCCGACAGGTCTGCACTGTAAGCATCTTATCTAGCCAGAGTCTAGACAACCAACTAAAGAACACATTCTAACAAACGAATTAATATTGATTATAGTTCTTATTTTATCATTAATAGTCTCTTGTCCACTCATTCTAGCTGATAATGTCAGGAGATTATCTTTTTTAAATTCATTTTTATTATACTTCTTGATTTTATTCGCAATATAATACATCTAAATTATTTTTGATAATATTATTCGCCTTCAATATGGTTTTATTTGCAATATAAAGTCCCCATCTCATTTTCATATCACTTTTCTTTTCAGTGGATCTTAATAGCTATCGCGATTTTTATTACTCGCTTTTTCATCAACGCTGAATCTCTGATACAGAGCCAAATCTCGAAAGACTTCGCGCGGTTGGTGACGTGGTAAAGAACTTCCATCGAATACGCATTTTTATGGAATGTAATAACTCCACTCACGAATTTGATTCACCAATCAAAAGGTCTTTTCGATGACAACTGATTGAAAATTAAATTTGATATTTAAATACCTTCAAAAGTAATCACGCAAACATGATCTCAATTTGTATTAACCGCGAGATCTGCTATTTTAATTCAGTTTTGTTGTGGTGTGTTCTTGGTTGCTCTGGCTGTTGTAATATTACATAATGACTTTAAAAGATCATATAAAATCCATAATATAACTTAAGTTTAAGGGTGTAAGGTTACTTTTCTACTTTGAGATCTTAACAGACTGCAAAACTTGGATACAAACGCAGACCAATCCATTAGCACTTTTAATGTTTATCTGTATAAATGTTATTGGTTAAATCGAATTAAGGAGCATCATAATTGAAAACAAGAAAAACATTTTAAATTGATTTGACGAAGGCGTGAAACGTGTCAAATTTCACGAAAAATGTCCGTTCTAGACAGATAGTCTTAGTTCAGTATTATCCATTCAATACAATAAGAAGACAAGAATTAGTCATCAATATATTTTCCCCAATAATCTCTTTCAGCTCTAAATCTCCAAAATCTTGCAATAAACATGAATATTTGCGTCATGGGTAAAGTAGTATTAATTAATATCCATTAAACCAGACGTTAATAATTGCTTCCTTAAACAGGGGTTTTTCATGGTTGATTGATTGGATTGGCTTTTACGTCCCGAACAAGAATATTTTACTTATATTGGGATGCCACCTGCTATAGGTTAAGTGGCAGAAATTTTAACTTATGAAGATGTGCAAGGAGTGTTCTTTTCGTCGTTGTCGTTGTCATGTTCTGATTTTGAAGGCATTATTTTAAAGAAATTCAAAATCAGCATATGACAGTATTAACCTTGAACTTGCTCACAAATATTCATTTCATTCCATGAACCAATTCAGCACGAAATACCCTCTACAGATCGGATCGATGTATCGCACTAAACAGATACGATGCCTTCCATTAAACCTGGGGAATAAATCAAATCTGTAAAACAGTTGTATAATTTATCTATATGGTTTATATGTGTTTTATATGTACATGTAATAATTAAACTAAATATAATGTAACTTAAGTTTGTAATTTTACTGCCAACTCTGAGTGGTTTGGCAAAAAAGAGAAATGAAATGAAAGGGAATTAAAATCTAGATTTTCAGAATTTTTTGTTAGAAAGATAAGAAGTAGAAGTTTAATAGCCATAATTTGTTTTACATTTCAAAAGCAGAAATAGTCTAAAGCATTTAGAGGTCAAATTGAAAAGAAGCGCAACTGTTTCCTTACGTAAAGTATAAATCAATCATGTTCGTAGATAACTTTGTTCTTATTCTGAAGAAAAATTGAAAAACGGCAAAAATGATAAAAGGGCAAGTGCATTTGCTTTTTGCATTTTCCTTTGGTTGCTTTGTTCTTTTGTTTGTCTGTAATGTTTGCACTCATTAGCTACATTTACTTTTTTCTGTTTCTATAGTTCAAAGCATTATCATCTCACTTTTTATATCATACCACTAAGAGTAAATATGTTATAGCATTGCTGACGCTTTTTTTTTATTGCAAAACTGTTTTGCAATTGCGTAATAGATAAGTGTTTTTGAACTTTTTATATTATTCCCGGTGATGGAATTTCAAAGCAAACAACGAAACAATTCAATTTTATCTATAAAAGTGAAAAGTTTAAATTTCATGGTGAAACTGGTGATAAGGATTAGTAATTGCTTTCCTATGTCATGTGCTGTTTTTGAATTTCTATTAAAATAATGCATTCAAAAACAGCACATGACAACTAGTTGTCATGTGCTGTTTTTGAATGCATTATTTTAATAGAAATTCAAAAACAGCACATGACACCTATATAAAACGGTTTTAAATCCAAACAACAAAGTAAGGCATTTCTCAATTGTTATCATTTCGCAGATAATGAAATAATGAATCGGTCGGATCATTTATATCAATGTTCAACATTGATTGGGATTAAATAAATTAAATACAAGTGCCAATGAAGTTTCATTATGCAGAAGAAAAAGCAAATTCAGTGAATTAGGATCTCCAGCCAGCAGGTATCAGTTTAAGACTATATTTAATCAGATTTTAGCTTCAGTTATTCGTTTTAGGTTTTTAAATCAGGGGGTATATATCTAAGGAAAATATGCAAATCAATTCGGATTAACGATATCCGCATCTCCTTTCAACGTTGATGCTGTGTACCAAGTTTCGTGAAATAGTGTTTCATAGTTTTGGAGAATGGGCACAGACAAAAATTTTGGACAGACGGAAACTAGAATTTAATATCCCCCTCTTTCGATAAAAATTCAGTAGAACCGTATATCCAACTGTTTCTTGAATGTTGGCAAACAATTTTTACGAGTTTGAAACACTTATGAAAATAAGTTGCCAAATCTTTAACATTAGCTGTAATTTTACCCAGTGCGTTATACAACGCTTTTTGAAGCATGTTTATACCACTTATGGATTGTTCTAAAATGTTCTTTTTTTCGAACATTTTTTTAACTTTACTTAGACATCGCGTTTTTAAACTGCACTTCGAAAACGTGAAGGTTCAACAAGAAAACCAAACTAAAAAAATCTGACGGCATGTTTTATTTTTCTGTAGGCAATAGGTCCAATAAAACTATAATGTTTGTAAGGTGCATAAACGGATTATCTCAGTGCAAAATGCAAGATGCATGTGCAGATTAAGTGCAAAGTTATAATTTTTCAAATTAGATTAAAATTTTGAAGTATCTTATATTGAAACACAAATAGGTTTTAAAAACCACTTAAGGTGTATTTTGTTATGGTCAGACGATTTTTAGAACATGGATGAAAATTTCAGATTTGGCGGATGCGTCTGCTACCACATTCAATTATTCCCCGATGCCATTTGTTGTAATGGTACTCGCTGTGTTTTCATATGAAGTTGAGAAATTCGTAGTATAATCAATTTTAGACTTGTGTGTTGATAAGACCATATTTTGTCAGTTTTCGTGAATGAATGTAATCAGAACACACAACACTGCTCATTGAAATTAACTACGAGTTGGTTCCTGAAACTTTATTCTTAAATTTTTCTTATCGTAAAATTGAAACTAAACCATATTCGTTATCACTTAAACCACGTCTTTCAGGGATTGTAGCCACATTTAAAAAAAACTTTACAATTTTCATAGTAGCATCATTTTATCGGGAAAAATTGTTTATCGTTTGTATCACACTCTGCTGCATAAATCTCCATTATATCACGGTATTGACATAGCACTTTTTTAAAATTTTATTTTTAAATACCCTTCAAAAATGGAATGTGACAATATCGTATACGATTTTTAAATTTATTTATCGTATTCTTAAAGTTGAAGATATAAAAAAAAAACAACAACATAATTTGGACTTTGTTGAATTCAGTTTTAAAATAATGTTTTGTGTCAATTCCAAAGTCTAAATTGGCTATTATGGTGTTTCGTTGCATTTCTGTCTTGCAAGGGGTCTGTTCACATTTTGGATTTTATCCTGTTGCAGTCATGGGCAAAACAAATTAGAAAATAATCAGTATGAACTTGAACAGGCACTGGTCTACATCTTTAGACATATTAAAGCATTATCATTCATTTATTTATGGTTTTCCGACACTTAGCATGGTGCGTACGTCGAGGTTATAAACCTGTATAATCATATTTTTTGTTCAACTTTCAGGTCTATTAATCAAGCTATTTCAGCAGCGATATCAATTATCATTTTTTATAAATTCAGATTTTTCTCCATTTTGTTCTGGTGCACATGTCTGACGTGATTGTCATTACAATACTATAAGTCCCATTCAGCGTATTCATATTTGCGCAGCGGTTTTTTTTTGTATTTTCGCCTTACCGTAATCATAAATCAATGATTGGAAATCCATCACACTGTTTCGTCTTAAAGAAATTGATATATCTATATAGATAACTCAACATGAAACGGTTTTCAGTTTTTATACTTTGCTAAATACCATCAACACTTGACGCCCATTGAATAAATACCTGATCATTTTACAGGGATACTCAATAAGATCCAACAGGAATAAGATTTATGACCGTCTAGAATTACGCAAGTTGTAAAAGAAAGAAATAATATTTGAGGTATTTTGTTAGCTTTCAGAAATCGCATACCTGGTGTTCAGATATATTTCTTTAAACTGTTGAAAAGTAATGGTAATAAAGTTGTCAAGTTTTTTTTATAGAATATTTTAGTTTTTGTGTCCTTTTTTAAAATCAAATACCCCTTCTATTTTCTAGTTAAAAATTTTTAAATGGTTACTTAAATTACTATTTTTTGTGATAGCCATGTCTTTTTTCTTTGCAGACTAAGGATGATTAATTATGCAGTTTGACACTGAAAAAGTGAGACTACATATAAAATAAAGAAACGTTAAAATCCGATCTGCTGTCACCATTTGCCCTAAGATTTTAGTGTTATAGTGGGGTTTAGTGTCATATTATAAATTTTGAATTTTCTGAATGAAATATTAAAAAATTTATAATACACATGTATAAAGGAAATATTAAAAATTTTTAAAATATATTACAAATTTCTGAATATTTCATTCAGAAAATTCAAAAATTAATATGACATTAGAAAAAAAAGAAATGGGCTTTGGGACTTCAAAATAATTTGGCAATATGCAAGAGCCATGATGGCAAAGTTATCGGGGGATATTTTAACGAGGTTTCACTGTATTTCATCAGCTGTCAATGCCCAAGAGCTGTGGATTCAATCTTGTGTGCAGTACTCTAAAATTTTCAAATAAATACTCACCACAAAAGTTGATTTATTTTTAAAATTTATTTAAAAGCTCACATTTTACAATAAATAATGAATCTTTAAGGCACTAGGAAGAACTTTATTGAAGATATATACAAATTTTAATAAACTTTCTGTAGTATGAATGTGACCTTAAGTGAGTTGCAAAACAGAGGGGTTCGCCATTGTACAACATGATCAATACCTCTTTATGTAAAAAATTCCTGAAATTACATCATTTTTTCACAAGAAATTGTCATCTTATGCGATTCCATATCCATTGTTAACAAACGTTAAGGGAGCATCAGGTGGTACAATGGCAAACCCATTTATTGACTCCTAAATGAGATGCCAGTGAAAACTAGCTGTTGGAACATTTCCCTGGTGCAAGAAATTCACTGTTACAATATTGTACATTTTATGTTTTATAACAGGTAGAATGGAAATAAAGTAAAAACACCGACATCAACTACCACATGTTTATTTGTTGTTCTGGTGGTGTGGTCAGATCATGATTTTCATAGTTTCATACTTTTGTTTTTACTTTTTTAGCTGTTTATAAATAATGTGTTGTAGCTAGACTATATATTATATATTAATATATTATACATATATTATATGTAGCAATCTCGGGACAAGGTATGATTAATTTGCAAAAATCCTTGCATTTAATTCATCACCAGGACCCTCCATTACAACAAGGTGTTTGGATTTTCAAACACCTGTCTGTGTATTATAATAGTAATACTGACTGGAATATATTAATCAATAAAATCATCCTTGTGAGCATTAAAGATTCTTACATCAAAAACAGAAAAAGTATCTGCCACATATGTATATTGTAAAATTAAAGACAACATAATGTAAGTTACTATTTTATAAATTAAAGTCTAAAAATTAAGAACACAAAAAACTGGAGTTAAATTGTCAATAGCAGGTCATTGTGTTGGGATTGTATATATTCCCAATGCCATATACTTGTTAGAATTTTTTTTATAAATTCTCAAAATGTGTTTAAAATTAAAACGATTTATGTATGTAGATATTTTTATCACTGCTAATATTAATTTTTGAAACTTCTCTAATATGGTGACTGCAAACAGTGAATTGATCTGGAATAATGTGTTACCCTTTGTAACATTTGAACAGAGACAATTTTAGCTAGTTTTACAACAGGTTTGCAATAACATTTGATGCTATCTATCCAATGGTGAATCCAATTTGCAATTTTCTCCAGTCAGAAATGGCTACAACATATTAAAACTTTCTTCATTAATCAAACAGACTTGCAGCCTTTGATTTCACAATATTTTTATATGGCAGACTTGAGTATCAAACTCCAGGTGTAGAACTAGGGATACATGCCCTGTAACTGGTGCCTAGCAATCATAGTGATCTCTCATACACAGATCTATGGACTTTCTCCATGATTTTTCATATTTGTTTTAATTCTTTGAATGAAAGTGTGTTGCAATTTTTCACATAATTTGATTTTTTAATACAAGGTATCAAAATTTAGAAAAATATGACTGTGTAACAAAAGCTAAAATGGCATATAAATCAACAAAGTTTTAAAGCCATAGTTCAAAGACTTGAATTGCACTCAAATATAATGTCATAAACAAACCAACATGTCTGTTTAACAACATACTGACTGTCATACTATATGTATTTTCGAAAGAAGTACACAACTTCTGGCCAAAAACATAAATAAAGATCTAGATGCTTGTTTTCGTGAAAACAAAACAGTCATATTTTAGCCAATCACAAATCACGATCTGGTGGCAAAGTTGGTAATCCTTTTGGTGGGTGAAAATGAAGGAGAAGGAAGATAATGATGGTTGCTAGGATACACACAGCTGTTACTAAGGAAATGAACAGTAACATGTCTCCATGGTAATTCACCTGGCTCATGGTCAATCCAACTCTTCAGGTCTAACAGGATGTGGTAATGGTATCATAGACTTTTTCTCTTTGTCTCTAGACAATGCTTTTCTCATATCTGTAAGACAAAATAAGATAAGTGAGAATATAAATTGGTTTATATAGATCCCTATGGGTTTGTTCTTGTTAAATATTTGTTTTCAGACATTGGACATGGGTATTTATTGTCTTGCACTAGGCTGGGCCTTATTATTATAATTTTTCCTTAACTATGATGTTTTAGCTTAACAGTTCCAAAACAGTGTCTTTAAAGAACTTGACAAGAATTAGAAAAACATCTCCATAATAACTGGTTCATACACTCTGATTTCACTTAAGTCTAGTGATATTTCTTATGAACCATTTTATAAGCAAACAACACTGACCTGTCTGCTTTACCTTTTATTATTACATGGGTCCAAGTTAATACATACACAGTGCACCGTTTTACTCTAAGAAGTGAGTTTATCTCATGATGTAAACAAAATAAACCTATGGAAACTGACAAATTTTTTTGCAGAGCAAACTTCAAGTCCAGATTCAATTTGATTTATACAGGCTTCACCGTATTTCACAGGATTAAAATGCACAATTCACAAAACTTTTTAAAAAGCATCCTTGGTAACCCTTAACAACAAGAGTCTACAAGGCTACAGTAATAAGTTACTCTTACTCTGTACACAGGTGTAAGTGTACCAGTAAATATCAACAGCCTTCATCTCAGATATTATACAAAAACATTTCAAGAGCATTATTAACACTTGAAAATACATTAAAATAATTTTATATTTGAATTCCGTGCATATAAAATTATTGCCTACTTAGTATTATGAATATTTTAATATAAATTTTACATTTTCACCTGCCATTTCACCTGTTAAAACTCCTACTAAGCGGCCGTAAAACTGTTATAAATTATATAAATTACATAATTTCAGAGTCGTATCCTCATTTTTGATGTTCTGCCAATCTCTACGCGCAACGTTACATAATTTATAATGTGCAATTTTCTTAAAATAATATTTATGTTTGCTATTATATCAATATTGTCTACAAAAATTAATATCTTCAAGTAATGTCTAATGTTTTGATAACTAAGTAAGTCCCTAGTATCAAGATATTTCCTGTCTGATTATGATTTTTACTTGTACATTGTTTGCCAGTAATTTACTTTTTAAGTATCGCCATACTTGAAATAATTATCATACCAAGTTTGATTGGTATTCAAAGTTTAGTGTACAGTAACACCTTGTTTACTCTGACTGTTATTTCCCTTATAAGGGTCTTAACCACTGCCATAGCTCAGTAAGTGGAAGTCGAGGGTTCCAACCCCAACCTGGTTGGACCAAAGACAAGAAAGTGGATAGTGACTGTTCTCAGTAATACAAAATGAAAATCATGGTTCTTTCGAATGGGACCTTAAAATAAATGAGGTCCCATGTCAAGGTGTGGCACAATGGAAAAAACCTGCTGTATAATGCCATCAGCTCCAACACAAAGGAAAAATTTCTGCACCTTCACCTGACAATGTCTCAATATAAGTGAAATATTCTTGACAGGGCAGTTAAACACTGTCATCTTGAATAATTAGTTTACAAGTGAGACAAGTTACAATAGGGAAAAAAAATACCAGAGAGCAAAGACTACCAAGAGAATATTGGTGCCATTTGGGCTCGGAATCAAGGATCAAGGAACACTGTTATATTCAACTCAACTTCTTATAAGAGTCTGCAGGTCTGAATTTTAATTTTGTTTCAAACACATGTTGGACTTAGGTAGCCAAGTGAGTGCTGACACAATGTCTTTTTCTGTCTAGGGTTGAATTCTACTTGGCAGATCTAATGTGTGAAGTTTTCAGTCACTGGACAAAAATTGGTAATTTTATCTTCGTACTCCAGTTCCCTCCACTATTTTATAAATCAGTTGAAAACAGACACATGTACACGATTGTATAAAAATGTTTTACATCTAATAAAAAAGTATAAATTTCATCTAATAAATAAAGTATAAATTTCATATCAAAAGAATGACAAGTTCTCGTTCTCAATTGCATGATACGGTCAACTTCTCAAGACATGTGATTTCTGAATGTTCATTATTAGAAACTCAAAAACCTCATCTAAATCATTTGCATTATAAAGTGCTATCTTTTGCAATGTCATGCCAATTCAGACAAGTTATTACTACATAAAACTACGGTAATACTGTCATGGGAAAATCTCTGGGTGTTATCATTTTAGAGAGTGATAAATAGGTAACATTTAATCAAAACAAATAACCATGGTGACAGGGGAGATAATCAATTAACCATTCCCAAAGAGAGATAATTAAGACTATTTGATTGGTCATTTACACCCAGCATATCATATAATCAATTAACCGGAACAGGAAGGAGTTTATCTACGTAGGGTTATCTTTCTATGACATCATTACATAATTTTTTTTGTTTTGTTTTTCACAGTAACTTTTCCAATAAACCAAAAAGTGCATTTAGTTTAATCAACAAAATTCATCATTCACTGTAATGTATGTAAAGTTTATTCACCTTCAAAATGATGTGTGTGTGTGTGTGTGTGTGTGTGTGTGTGTGTGCGTGAGAGAGAGAGAGAGAGAGAGAGAGAGAGAGAGAGAGAGAGAGAGAGAGAGAGAGAGTTTAGTAATGGTGTTTAACGTCCCAGTCAAGAATATTTCACTTATATTGAGATGTCGCCAGCTATAGGCGAAAGTGCAGAAATTTTGCCTGTGCGTTGCACTGATGGCATTATACAGCAGGGTTCTTTAGCGTGCCAAGCCCACCGTGGCATGGGACATCGTTTATTTTAAGTTCCCATCCAAAAGAACCGTGACTTTCATTTTGTAATGCCGAGTGCTTGGCGAAAGAACAGTCACTACCAACTTTCAAGTCTTGGGTCAGACCCGGCCGGGGATCGAACCCACAATCTCCCACTTACAGAGCGAGCACTCTACCAACTGAGCTACTGCAGGGGAGAGAGAGAGATATAGAGAGATTGTTTATTATTATTATTATGAGAATCTAAAAATACTGAAGGTTTTAGATATTAAATAGAAATTAACAGACTCTAACTAAAATTTGAAAATTTTTAGAATCATCAAAGTTTGTTGGTTATGATAGTTTTATTTAGATCGCTGCTGTATCATGAAATCAACACACCTTAATGTTTGTGTGGGGCTTTTTGGAAAATGTTTATGTCAAGATTTCCAATAATAGCATAGCTTTTACAGGAAAAAAAGTGAACTGAAATGATCCCTGATCCGATGGAAACTAGAACTGGGGGGGGGGGGGGGGGGGGGGGGGGTGGTGGTATAATAAATGTATCAAACAGACCTTAGGGGGTATCACATGGTACAGCGGCAAACCCAATTTTTTAGCTATTCATGATGAGACAATTTTCAGTTTTCTTACTTATCTCAAGGACTAATCTAAATACAAGTTCATGTGGTAAGTGAATTTTGTGAAATGTTTGTACTAGTTACAGTGACCTATAGAGTACAGT
The DNA here is from genome assembly GCA_021292105.1 of Anadara kagoshimensis. Lineage (NCBI taxonomy): Eukaryota > Metazoa > Mollusca > Bivalvia > Arcoida > Arcidae > Anadara > Anadara kagoshimensis. The sequence goes on from CM037858.1 coordinate 26,295,561, forward strand.
CCAACCTGCCTTAAAGGCCACCTCTATATAAGGGCCACAAGCTTATAAAGGCCAGTAAAATTGTATCCCAAATGTTCTTCATTCATTTTATTTGAACCTGTATATAAAGGCCACCTGCTCATAAAGACCACTTTTACTGCTTCCCTTGAGTGGCCTTTATAGACAGGTTTGACTGTACTTGTACCATTGCCAGCAATGTCGCAGAAAAATACTACAGACCACTCAGTCTACTATATTGGTACAAGGCCAACCATCTGATGTCTTTAACAAGGAAATAAACCGGTCTCTCTTGCACTGATTGAGGATCAAAGATGTGAAAGTCCAGGAGCAGACAAAAGGAAGATTCTAAACCCTAAAAAGATTTTTTTTATTTAAATCGAGGCAGTCAGTTATTGGACAGTGAAAACCACTGACGACAAAATGGCTGTAAATTGAGGTTTTTAGTTTTTAGTACACAACTCTTACAAATGTACTTATTCTTAACTCAATCATAATAATGAATATGAAGAGTGTTTCTACTTGTATAATTAAGAGCGTGCATCCAAAGGTCAAAGTCCAGAAAAATATCCCCACTGTTTACAGATAAACACTCAACTCACAAAATTAATCCAATTTTAAAATTTTGGCAAGAGCCTTCATCTTATAATAACCAAGTCAATCTGTTAAGATTATTACAACCAGAATGAGTACAGACAGACAATATTTTATAACCTATCTCGGTACACAAGTTTTATCATACAAACACCAGTTACACGCTGTCTGTGAAAATGATTACTGTAAACATCATATGAATTTACAATTACGCTGCACATGCATTACAAAGCGAATTACATAATTCCTTTTGATCTTTTAATGATAAAGGACTGTAGAACAATTTTGACTCAGTAATATCAGTAATATCCGTAATGAAATCATCATGCCATTTTAACGCTAACATACCTAAAATGATTTATGAAAAAATATTGTCTATAATACGGCATGGAATAATTTGTAATTTGTTTTTCATGAAACAATTTCCATTAAATTAAATTTTCTATGAATCAAAAGCCTTCAATAAAAGAACCATAATGCACCACTACCAATGTGTGTATGGTAATCAACTCTTCTGACTTTGGTTGCAGGAAGCCTGAATCTTATACATGTATTCTCTTTAAATTAAATAACCGGTAAACAATATTTCATTCTCAATAAAACTGAATGCAGAATTGCAGATGTTATTAGCTTAAAATTATCATCAAAATGACACCTTAAATCCCAGTATATCTTGAAAAACTAACAAAAATATTCAGATTTCAAATCGGAGAGATTTAAGTTAAATCTCAGTTTAGGTATAATTGTAAATTACTGTGATTAGGGACTTAGATTTTAATCTGTTTTTAAATAAAACTCCACATCTATCACATTAAAAATTTATTGCAATCACGAACTTTTTTCTTAAGGCCAGTCAGTACATTTGTGATTTATTAACTTATATACAGTAAAACCTCGATTCATCGCCACCATTTGTTCAGTCATATTTTGGCGTTATAAAGGGGTTTAGTGATAAATTGGGGGAGGCGGATAAAGAAAAACATAAACAAAATGGATTTTTTTACTTCAAAATAGTGTGGCAAAAAGCAAGGTGGCGAAGTTATTGAGGGGCATTATAACGAGGTTTTACTATACTCGCATTATAGAAGAGTTCCACAACCATCCACCAATTACAAGCTTATAGAATAAGATTACTTTAGATTTGTTAGTATCACATTTTGTGTGCTGATCTCTAAGCGTTATTTTGCAGATACATGTATATAAATTTGCGACCACAATCCAAGTGAATATTAAAACCCCTGATCCCTTTTCTATGAAGTCTTGCTCTCAATACCTTTAGTTTTTTTGTGCAAGAGCTATATTTCTATCCAGATTTAATTTGACTTTTAAATTTTCGTAATTCTTGGAATATTCATGTGATATATGAATTCAAGACAGAGACTCTTTGCGAAATTATGTGTTAATAAATTTCTCAAAATAAAAAAGTAATCTACTGTATAATTTACCAGGATGAATTATTCTAGAGCCAAAAACTCTATATTTAAACAAATGTTGATGAAAAATGTTCAAGTATATCAAATGCATATCCTTAAGATGTATTTCGAAAATATTGAAAAGAGTATGTATGAGTAGGCCCCAAAAAGGTTGGTTGGTTGAATGTTGCTTAACGTCGCATAAGCAATTTTTCAGCTTTTCGCAACGAGAACTATTTAATTAATCTCTATGGATTAATCTATGAACAATTTTGTGTATGCATGTGAAGTGCGAGGGTGTTGTATGGTCTGCCTTGTACTAGCGCGCACTCAGGGCGACTTTACCGTGCTAGCTCACAGAGTCAGTACGCCGCAGACGAGCGTACCACTCCCCCAGTCCATTATACTGATACCAGGTGAATCAGTGAAGGCCAACGGCAAGGAAAATTCACTTTCCCACAGTAGGCCCCAAAAAAGAACGGTAAAAAATTTTAATTGAAAAAGATGAAAGTGCAGCTTTAAATGTATAAAATACATTGTACATGTCATAATAAAATTTGCTAGGTTTCAACAAATTTTAAATAATTAATAGCCAAATTTCAAAAATTTGTGAAAAATGAAAATATACCACACTTTTTACAGTTTTGTTAACAAATTTTCTAAAAAAAAAAAGTTAATTTTGAAAGAAATATCTAAGATAGTAGTCAATAGTTATTTTTTTCGACTAGGAATGGAAACAAAATCATTTGGAATCATAGGAAGCCCTTATTACCGGATATTTTAAAATACATTGATATACCGTGTACTTCTATGCAAAAAAGCCTTATTACCCAGTGAACCTTTAAAGCCTTAATAACCTTAAAGTCTGGACCATTTTTTATACCATAATAACAGCTATATTTTTATATCACATCTCTTTATAGTGACTGTATTTTATACAGATCTAAAGATTTACATATTATTTACAGCCTACTACTATCAGGTGATATTTAAACATCCAATAAATTCTCCAACATTATAAGATGATAGCCTGTTTGTTATGTTAAAAATGTCTGCTCAGTATATTTAAACGTAATATATTATTCAATCATCGCTCTATTTTTAAGTCTCAGAGATAACGCTGCATGTAATTTTTACTATGAATGTCCAAATAAAAACCTCAGCTATAACTTGATGCAATTTCATATGTAAATCTGAACATTCTCTGGTAAAATATCCCGACATGATTTTGACATTACTGACAGGCCACAAGTTGTGATGTTTTGTTCACAGCATAATAAAAATCAAATCCAGTTTCTATTAAATGAGACATTAAAAAATTTTGACAAAAAACGTCTACCCAAACACCATTGAAAAGTTTTCAATAATTAAGTAAGAAATTTGTGAAAAAATGTTTGATGGACTAGAATTACAGCTAAAATGTAAAACCAAATAGCTAGCAAATTTACTGGTTATACAAAATGTAAAAACTTAATGCAATGTTCAAATGAACTTTGATTAAAAACCAGTGGAAGTATTTCTCCTAAACATATAAACTTTTAAGTAAAATTCAAAACAGAGTCTAAAATTAGCCTCCCTTTGGCATTGGTGTTAGATATTTCAATATCTACTTAATTCAATGTGCATATTGTTGGCAGTCAGTAAATGGGTGGTGGAAGATACTGAGTGCCTAGAAAAAACCACTGGCTTTCAAGAAGCAAACTGACAGACTTTCTAACAATAGGATCTGTCCGAATTGGATTGAAACATAGGTGTTAAAAGGCACTGTGACTGACCCATACACATGCTAAATTTAGATTTATGGAATAGCATTGCTCTTAAACATAAGCATTCATGGTTTACCAGTAAACATATAGGACAATTCTTCTGATAAATCTTTCTAAAACTATTGTATTACATTGCAAGTCAGACAAAATTGACCATAAAGTAGCTATATAGTCATCTGAAAACTTTTTGTATTTTTTTTTTGCAGTTGCCATCGTTTTAGTAAATCATTGAATTACAGTAGTACTAACTTACCACAAACAACAAACCAAGTTGCAATTTTATATTTTATATGGTGTATGATTCATAACTTCAAGCTTCTGCAAGTGTTTAGAAAAAAAAACTCTGGAAAACTGCTATTTTGAAGAAATTTTGTCCAAGGTCCATAATTTCATCAAAAACCAGAATGAATTCAAATTATGATTTGTAACCCGTTGTGGTAGACTACTAGAATCACATTCCAAATATTAATTCAATAGTTGCAGGCCTTGTTGCAACTTGGCTAAAAATTCCCTTATGTCACATTTCCAACAATTTTAAACATTGTTGAATGAATGTATCCAATACTACATGTAACATATACATTGCATAAAGCTGTTGTTTTTGAAAACCTGATAAAACCCCCTTTCTAAATTCACAACAATTACCAGGGATGAAGCTTAACTATTTTGAGTTAGGGGCCCAGCTCAGTTTAGAAAAAAAAATCTTAGCTAAAATGTGTAAACATATAGGGGCCCAGACTAAGGTTTAGGAGCCATGGGCCACTGGGAACCTTCTTATGTCTGAATTACTATGTCTTTTTTGGTTGAGAATGCTCATTTGTGTCCCAAACAGAAGGTAAATTAACTCTGTTGGCAGAATGCTTGCTATGTATGTGGGAGGTTGGTTTTGAATCATCTGACCAAGACTTGAAAATAGGTAGAAATGAGTTACTGGATCCTTCAGGAGAAATGCTAAAAACCAGCGCACCACTTTATGGTAGCATGGCATGCTAAAGAACCCTCCCTGTGCATTGCCCTGCAAGCACTACCAAGGTAATAATTTGTGCCACATCCACTGTAGCTGGTGGTATCTCGAGATAAATGAAATATTCTTGACCAGGAGAAAAAATACCATCCAATCAATCAATTAACCTAGCCTTGCAAGTTACACAGTAATGTTGGGGAAATATAATTACATGTCTTGAAGTTTTTCTGAACACATCCGAAAAATAAACAACAGGCAAGATGGAAAGGCTTCAAGAAGAGGTAGTAATTATGCTAACAGTGGCTGTATAGGACCAAGTGAATTGTACATACTGACATGGCAAATGAAGTCCAAAAGTGTGAATGTGGACTTTATACTTTTTAAGAAAATTTCAGAAAATTAAATAATAACTCCAACAGTGTGAAAAACATTAATCTAAATTCATCCATGAATAAAAACTTTCACAAGAATTTTGACTGCAAGGCACTTAACTCACTAAAATTTTTCAAGGGTTTTGCTAGTCAGTAGAGAACCTATGAAAGGTTACTCCCCTTTTTTCATAAGAACCTGAAAAAATCCACAGACATACAGATAAATCAGCAACTATATATACAGCTGTATATATACTCTCCATTCAGGGAGCATACATCTTAATGATAATTTAAACATACATATACATGTATTTCAATACTAAATAACATGAAATTTTTCTTAGGGGTTTGAAACATGAAATGCAATGTACAACTCAAAATTCTTACTCTCCATTGTTACTAACCTCAACAATCAAGGAATGTTTGTATACATCAGCAATTTTTTTTAGCATTAACAGGGATTTCACTTGCTTCTAATGATTTAGAGTCCTATGGAATCCCTTCCATTATATAAATGGAGTCTCAAGAATTTCAGTTTGTTGACTTTTTCCGCACCAAATAATCACTTGAAAAGCTTTAGTACTGTTGGAGACAATTTGAATGTCAAATGTGATGTAGTAACATAGTGATAAGAGTATCACCATATGGTTAAGGTGTTGTGGGACTTTTGTCATGTTGGGAAGAAGATATAGTTACAGATATAAACAGTTTGTATAATATTAAAAACTTTTATCAAAACTGACTAGATGAGCATCTCCAATCAAACCAGAGATGATAAATGTTTTGATTGATATTTTTGGGACAACTTCTGCTAAGTTAATTTATACCACATTTTATGAAGCGTGTGGAAGCGCGTGGCCTAGTGGTTAAGGCGTTGGACTCATGATTCGAAGGTCGTGGGTTCGATCCCTGGACCGGGCGATGTGGTGTGTCCTTGAGCAAGACACTTAATTTCACGTTGTTCCAGTTCACTCAGCTGAAAAATAAATGAGTACCAGCAAAATGCTGGGGGTTAACCCTGCGATGGACCGGCGTCCCATTCAGGGGAGAGTCTTGTACTCTCAGTCGCTTAACGCCATGGAAACCGGGATAAGCTCCGGCCTGATGGGCCTAATGGCTCGGGACAGACTTTAACTTTAACTTTTAACATTTTATGAGAAACATTTGCCCTGTTAAAATATTGGTACATGTATATGTCAATAAGATTAGAAATAAGTTAAATTAATGGTGTTTTTACGCCCCAGTCAAGATTCTTTCAATTATATCGAGGTGTTCAGATGGTGGAGGAAAGCTGAGTAGCCGGAGAAAACCCCTGATCTTTGACAAGAGGAATATTAAACTTTCTCACACTTGGTTATGCCTAAGTGTGATTCTCTAGGTAATGAAGAGCACTGTGATCTGTTAGTGTATGCTTTAGACCACTTGGCCACTGAGTCTTGCAAATTTGGATACTATAATATCATGAAAATATGTTTTCCTTGAAAAAATGTGTTTTGTTCCCATGGTAAACAGCTATTCCAAAGACATAAATATTTTATTATTAATATGAAGTAAGGGAGATAACTCCTGAAAATACTTCATGGTTGTAAGTTGAAACTGTCATAATTCATTATACAGCTAATATATACTAACTGATATAACAGACTGTAGTACATACATCTATTGTTTGTTGTGATTTTCAATCTTTATCACTATGCCAGGCAAAATGTGTCTATATGCTTCACCACTGCCGCAGCTCAGTTGGTAGAGTACTCTCTCCGTAAGTGGGAGGTCATGGGTTCAAACCTGACCAGGTCTGACTCAAGCACTTGGCATTACAAAATGGAAGTCACAGTTCTTTCAGATGTGAACTTAAAATAAACAAGGTCCTGTGTCACAGTAGGCCTGGCACGACAAAGAACTCTACTGTATAATGCCATCAGCACATTGCACAGACAAAATTTCTACACCTTTGCCAATAGCTAGCAACATTTCGATAAAATTGAATTATTCTTGACTAGAACATTAAGCATAATTACTCATATAACTCTTTATTCTTCATATAAATCATTGTACTTCAGAATAAACTTACTAAAAGCATTGTAATCTCCTGATAAGTGGTGTATGATAATGCTTCTATATAATGCATTGAAATGCAATTCCAAATTTATTTGCACACAGACACATTCAATATGTTCCTAATCCAGGAAACTAAAAATTGCCAATTGTTACTTTTTCCTGAGAATTGCAGTACTTTCAAAAATTAACATATCTTAACAAATTTGTGAAAAATACTTTAAAAAGGACTATATTTCACAAATAAAAAAATTTGGCTACTTATAATTATAAAATGACGGAAACTCACCAACCCATCCACCCACACCCACACACACACACACACACAAACATACTTTAGTAAGTATAATATAATGTACTTACCAAACGCGTCTTCGTCTACATCTCCTGAGTAGTATTCTATAACCCTTCTATACACAGCGTATCCTAGTTTATTGTACATATCTACAGCTACTTTGTTTGATACTCTTACAAATAAATCCACAAAGAAGCAATGCTTCCTGAAATATAAAAGTCCAACATTATATATGTACTTAATCACTTACTAGCAGTTACTGATAACAAGTTGAGTTGAGTTGGATAGTAGTGTTCAATTTCCTAGTCTAGAATATTTCACTTATATCCAGACTTCACCAGCTAATAGGCAAAAGTTCAGAAATTTTGCCTATATTATATTGCACTGATGGCATTATGTTGCAGGGTTCTTTATCGTGACACTGGACCTTGTCTATTTTAAGTTCCCATACAAAAGAAATGTGACTTTAATTTTGTAATGCAAAGTGCTTGGCGAAAGAACAGGCATTATCCAGTTTCAAGTCTTGGGTCAGACCCAGACAGGGATTGAACCCACAACCTCCCACTTAAGAGAGGGAGCACTCTACCAACTGAGCTATCACAGTGGTTACTACTGTTGACAAGTGACCACATGATATGGGTTAAGAATTAATGGTTGAATTGCCTGACAACACTACGTTCTTTTGCACTGCATTTAACTTTCGCAATACTAAAGTCAACCTTGCTGATAAAGCCAATAATGGTAAGTGTCTTGAGAAATGCTGAGAGTATCAGAATATAATACGAGTATCCTACATGAGTGGATTATCATTCTTTTATTTTACCAGTAATTCCAATATTTCAATTATGATTTACAGAGACACTGAAGCCATGATTACGAATTCTATCTTCATAACTCAATGTTTTACATACAAGTATAAAAAGAGTGTACCTGAATTTGGTTCATACATAATGTATAAACTAGACAACAAAGTTTATTCATACTAAAATCCAAGTATTAATATTTGAAACAAATTGAAAATTTCTAAATCTAAGATGTGGTTTGACTGTCATTTTCCCCTAGGTTGATGTCATGTTTCCTACATTGTGACATCATGTCACCATGTCTTGATTATGATACACACAAGACAATGCAAAATATGTGTTTCTCCCATATTAAACAAGAACTGCATTTTACCAGTGCTAGATTTTAATGTTTTACCCTTGATTGAAGACAAGCTACACGTGCTATGACATGGCAATGTCATTTTGATTGTGATGTCAGCAACTCATTGTGACATCATTGGTTGACAATGCATAACATTGGAGTAATTTTATAATATTCATTGGACACAAGTGTTCCATAGACATGTCAGAGGGTATCATGTGGTACAGCGACGAACTCCATTAACTTTTGGACACTCTTGAATCTATCTCAAAAGCAAAGATAATGAAAAGATATTTACTTCTCAGATATTTCCTCTAGTATGTTCATTAGTTTTCCAGCGAGTCCAAGACGTCTAAATTCTGGAGCAACACTAAGGGCAGTCACATGACCATGCCATAAGTCACCTGACCCTTCTGCTTTCCCCATAACTAAAATTAACATATGGATAAGCAACTTATAAAGTATTGTGTTAACTGGTTTATGATAACTTTGCCTTGTGTTTTTATGCCTCCGAAAATAAATTCAGTATTTCAGTTCTTTATTTTGACAACTAGAGCCTTCACAATGCTGAAATGTTGCTCTGTGTGAATTTAACTTTTTAACAGAAATCTAATTTAATATTTTCACTAATTTTACTAATCATTTTTACAAAAGCATTTAATAACAAGAACACATACCGGTACACAATTTTAACATTCTTTTATCACCAGTTCCAATAAATGTATATCAAAAACAAACATACCAATCCATGTCCAAATCACAATCCCATTTAGCAAAGTAAAAACTTTGAAACTGACAAATTAGTTTAAACATGTGAACTTCAAACGGGGAAGTGAGGGCAGGTGCTCTGGAAGGGTTAGCACCTCCTGTCTAGCTAGCTACACCTGCCACATGTGAAATCAAAATTGGGAATAAAAGGAACATGGAATAAATAAATAAATAAATAAATAAATAAATATAAATAAATAAATAAATAAATAAATAAATAAATAAATAAATAAATAAATAAATAATAAATAAATAAATAAATAAATAAATAAATAAATAAATAAATAAATAAATAAATATATTGAATGTCTTAACAATACTTACTGTATCCCATGATTTCTCCACTAGGTGACTCTGCTATCTGAAAATATTCTGGCCAGTGTGCCAAATACTGCATATAAAACGGCAATCCATACTAGAAACCATTGTTAAGGAAAAGACAACTCACAAAAGTTTTACTTTAAAACAGAAAAATATATTTTAAGAGGCCACTGTAAGACTTGACTTAAGTAATTGTGTTTAACATTCCAGTCAAGAATTCAATTTATATCAAGACAGCAATAGTGCAGAAATTTTGCCTGTGTGTTGCGTTAATGGTACTGTACAGCAGGGTTCTTTATCATACCACGCCTAGCAAGACAAAGGTCCTCGTTTATTTTAAGTTCCCATCTGAAAGAACTGTAACTTTCATTTTGTAATGCTGAGTGCTTGGAGAAAGTACAGTCACTACCCACTTTCAAGTCTTGAGTCAGACCATGACCCAAGACCTCCCACTTACATCACTGTAAGACAGGTGACCTTTTTGTTCAATGTGGTAATACTGGTATATACATGTATAGTCTGCATTTTGTATACCCTCTTTTAATTGGAAAAGAAACTTCTGAAAATACCTTTTTCTTATTAGGATTTTTACATTTTCCAAAATTTTGTGGTTTTTTACCAATTTCTATTACCCTTAGCCTTATACATGTATTTTTTGCATTTAATTCACCAATTTACTAAACTCACCAATATACCAGTACTTAATATTTACTTATATTTTATAATAATTCAATCTTTGATATTTGCACTTGTGTTTTATAAATTATAATTACGTGTTTCGCATGGGGAAAATAGCTTGATTTCTGTCTTTTTCTTTTCAAAATTCATGGCCATTTCTACACTAGTTGGAAACTGGACTGTGTTATTTCGCCCCCAAACAATGGCAATCATAAATTCCCTCAATATCCAATAAATTTGAAGAATAAAGAAAGGATACTGTTTCTGTCAATGGATCTAAATTGCTGGAAAATAAAAAAATAAACATTATGATTATAATAAATACTAGAAAAACTGTTAGCCACAAGTTCACAAAAAATACCCCCCGCTCCCCCCCACATAAAAAAAATCCATCGGATCAAATTTTTAAATAGGAGGTGCACATCTACATTATATCACAAAGATTGTGTGAAAGTTTCATGAAAATCCATTGAAGGGTTTAGGAGGAGTTGTGGATAAGAGATAGGTACCCTAAGGTGTAACGGAAGGACGGACACATGGACGGACACCCCTATCACTATATACCCCCACTTTTTAAGCAGGGGGTATAAAAATATTTATTATATAATCTACTCAATAATCCATGTAATACGGTCATACAATAAAAATCGTATTGAATGAGTATGACGTCATAAAAGCGTAAAAGTCATGATCATTCCAGAGTGACGTCACATAATTGACCTAGTTCACAATTGTTTGTTTCATTTCATTCTAATTAAGCTGATACTTTTCTTCTAAAAAGATACATTGTATTTAAATTGAAAATGTTTGTTTTGTTTTTGTATCTTGCGGACAGACTATTGTTTACTTTTAATATTTCAACAGGATTACTTTTGGCGCATGTACACAGTTACGTGAAATTGTTGTTTCGGTCAATCAGCTGTTTTCTTATAATGAGAAGACAAGTTTTAAATCTACGAAAAACCCGTTTTTATGGGATTATATAATAAATAGAATCTTGCATTTGTGTTTATGCAATATTGAATTTATTAAACTCGTTGAATAATGTTTTATGCAACTCGCCAAGGCTCGTTGCATAAAAAATTATTCAACTCGTTTAATAAATTCAATATTACATAAACACTCATGCAAGATCCTCTATATATCAGGTGTATAAAATAACAACTCTGACGAAACTTAACAAATATTCATAATCTGGTGGCAGAAGTTACACATGGTCAAGTCTAAATCATGTATATATAGGATGTCATCATTTGTATAAAGGGGCCTCGGTGGATGAGTGGTCTAAAGTGTGTGCTTATGGATCACAGTGTCTCTCACTGCCAAGGTGTCAAAAGTTTGTCAGTTCGCTTGTCAAAGGTCATTGTTTTTTTCAGAGCACTCCAGTTTCCTCCACCATTCCTGAACTGATCACCTCAATATAAATGAAAAATCTTTACTGGGCATAAAACAAAATTTACAAAAATGTCAACTGTATATAATCATGAATGAAACTATGTTTTTGACTCTTGGAAAATGAATTTTATTTCTGATTTTTAGAAAGAAGCTGCTGTTACAATATGGTTTGACTTGAGATTGAGAAAATTGAAGAAAACTTGATTTACCCCAGAAAGTTACAAGTCAAATGAAACCTCTGACAGTGTTTGTGTTATCTATGTGGTTGGCATATATTTCTATCTTGCAAAACAAATTTAATGGTCATGGTATCATTTTTACAAACGAATATCAAAGTGTTTTTAAATGGTGTATCATTTAATATTCTTATTCCATACAGAAACTCACAGTGACATTATAAAAATAGCCTATTGAACATGAAACCCTATTGAAAAGGCCCAAGTTTTTAATGAGACTGGAGGTATGTGGCGGACTGGGCTCGATAGGTGGCAAGTGGCTCAGTTGGTAGAGAGTCCTGTTAGTATTGAAAAGGTCCCGGGTTCAAGGCTGCACTTTTTCCCTTTCCTGTTACACTTTCATGGATTTTTGTTAAATATTTTCAAATGTCAATTAACTTTGACAAATTTTAAGGACTTTATTGCTTCAACTGACATATCTTTATAATACTTATAACTGTTATAATTTAGACACATGGGACATAATTATGCAGCATTACACAAAATACATTTTCTCAACACCCCCCCCCCCCCCCCCCCCACTTCCCCTTTACAATTTTACAGTGCAGTACATGATCTTTATGTTTTATATGTAACGTACACGTTGTTGAATTTAAACAAATCGTCGCATATAAATGGTCTTATTGTTGTCATATTTAGGAATCTGTGAAGATTCTAACTCCAGAAAAACACATGTAGTTGGGATTCACATGTTGATAATAAACAGGAAGTTATGTCCATGCGCATGCGTAACAGAGATAATTTTGTAAACTTCCGGCATTGAGAAGGATGCGGTAAAATATGAAAATGCAACAAAATTGATAAATATCTAGTCTATGTTTCAGGGGAACCATAAAATCTTTTAATAGAAGGTAATATATTTAATTTGCAAAGTCTTGCATATCTAAAGAATCTAACATCGCAGGAATTTCGCAGAAGAAAACCTCGGTGAAATATTTTTGTTTTACACAACAAGCCTGTGCATGTAAACAAAACGGTATGCATGCAGTTAGCATGAAGTTAGATAGCAGTTAGCCACATACTAATCAACTCATACAGATTTTTTCTTTAAATTGCCTATTCATGTTTTTCTTTTGAATGTCAACGTGCCAATCTGGAAAATAAAAAGTTGATTTTGAGGCTAACCAAAGGCAAAACATGCATGCATGAATGATAATCCAATAATTTGAGGTAAATTTGATTTCATGATGTTTTATGCCCCATGTCAAAATTTTGTCACCTACATCAATGGGCATAGTTTTTCAGGTGGCGAGGAAACAGAACTATCCAGAAAAACATCAATCTCCAGTATGCAAACTGAGTGATAAATTTTCTAGCATAAGGATCTGCACCATCATCTGCATGCTAAGGATTTGTGGCATGCCAGACTCGACAGTTGGCCTATTACCTAAACCGTAGAGTGTACCACTAGTATTGGCAAGGTCTTGGGTTAGAGTCCCAATTTTGGCTGTTGCATTTTCTCCTTTCCTGTTATATTTGGGAGTTTGTCGGACCCTGGGAAATGGCCAACCAACAGGTTGGTCCCAGAGTGGAACCTGGTGATTTCAATTAAAGAGAGTTGAATCAAAAAAGGAAGGGAAGAATGTGGCAGGCCGGACTTGACAGGTGGCCAATAAGTTAATTGGTAGAGTTTTCCCCTATTTTTGGGATTAGGTCTCTGGTTTGAGTCCCAGTTTGGCCGCTGCATTTTTTTCTTATTACAGATTCAGGCTTATGGATCAATCATGACCTTATCTTAAATTCAACTCAGGCAGATTTTTGTGTAAAAACTCCAATGAGCTTTGTGATTAAAATAAATTCTTTCTGTACAATCTTGTTCCCATGGCCATGTTACATGTATATCTACAGCTTTATACACTTTCATAATTTTTAAGTTCCTTCTTTTCAAACTCAAGAGTTGTTTTTTAAGTTCATTGAGACAACAGATCTCAATTTTTACTCTTAAGAAGACAATCAGTTACAAAAAGTATACAGGAGTTTTTTGGTTTTCAACCACTACTGTTTATTTTGAAAAACTGACAGTACCACCAGATAAATCTTCACATAAATTAATTTTGCCTGTAAAATTATCAAAGGTTTTGATTTTTTCAAACTTTAATAGTTTTCTTTACATTTTGGATTTGTTTTATAGTAGTTGGACTTTAAGATCACCATGACAACTTTTTTAATAATTTTCTTTACTTTTCAGATTTGTTTATAGTAATTGGACTTTAAAATCACCATGGCAACTTCAGGATATACAGAAGATCCAGTGTATGTCAGCTTGGACCAGAAATTTGACAAAGCACTGGCTGATATGAAACCATATGTCTTAAAATTACCTCATAAAACAGGTACGTTGTATTTAACTTCATTTTGTTCTTTTGTTTTGATTTGATTTATTTAAGCATGAATTAAATATGGTTTTAGTTGAGAAAGGAAAAATGATTTATTGAGATAAAATTATAATTTCTTCATGTTACTACTCAAAGCATATCTAATTCATGCTTAAATAAATCAAAAGCAAACCAATCATACACTGTGTATACTCAGATGTCAGAGAGATATAGGTCTCTTTGTCACTCTTCAAAAAATTTTCTCGCATAGCATATTGGTTAACTTGCCGGGGTACATAGAACTATGTTCCGAAGTTTGCAGGGGTACATAATTGTATGCAATGTTTAGCGGTAAAAGGGAAATAACTGGTACATCATGGATGTCTAGTTACTGTAATAAATAAGCAACAACATATGCAAGTAACAAAAAAATATGAAATGGAAGTTAAAAAGATCAGATTAGTACCGCTTTGAAGGGTGACAAAAACATATAATATACCAGTTTTCCGTATACCAATATACAGTATTTATAATTGGGGCAACTACTGACAATACTGATTTTCAAACATCAGTATTTTGTCACAACTACTACTATATGTTGCCTTTTATCCTTATTCAAATGTTATTGAGTAATTTGATGAGTGGAAGCAAATGACAATTGGTCTTCTATAGCATTGTTATCATGTATATTCAATCAAAGCCTGTCATTCAAGCAGTGTAAGAATTTTTCGCAGTTTGCTTTCAAGGATCTGTGGTTTCACCTTGGTACTCTAGTTTCTTCTATTTTTACAGATATAACTACCTTGGTATAAGTGAAATACATGTATTGTTGGTTTGTTATGGTATATTCTTGGTTGCTCTGAATGTTGCCAAGTACAATATGTGTTGTGGAGCAAATTTTTTATTTGTCAGTATACATGTAAATGGAAACATTCCTATGTCCCAGTGATTTTTTTTTATTGAAATGAACTTGAAATGTCAAGAGCCCTTGATCACTATTATGAGATAAGCTTAATTTGTGAGTTATTTAAGTTTGACAAGTAGTCCTTGAGAAGTCATCCAAAACTCATTGAATTTCCTTTTGAATTTTTCTATATGGATCATGGACATAAAATTTACATACCTAATAAATATAATCCTATAATTTATGTGTTCAGTAATGTATTGCAGTAATTGCACCATTGTCAATGTGTTGCATGAGGATTTACTAGATTTTTACAAATTTAAAATTATTAATACTAATAGCCAAGTTTTCCAAATTTGTGGAAATATAGTACTATTTAAAGTATTTTTCACAAATTTGCGAAAATAGTGTTTTCTTTTTTAAAGAATTTCTCAGAAATTAGTAGCCAATGGAGAAATGGTCACATAGATTTACATAGTGTGTTGTATTTACTAAATCTGTATTTGTTTTCTCTTCTAGATCGTCAGAAATGTGCCATATGGATAAAGAAGCTCTGTGAACCAGTATCTGGTATAACTGGAAGGTATGTGTTTATTTATACAGTAAAATCTACAAAAATATACACAACACCTCAATCAAAATTGTTACCACTGTGATAGCACAGATGGTAGAGTGCTCCCTCTGTAAATGTGGGGGTTGTGGGTTCGAACCCTGACCGGATCTTACACAAGCCTTGAAAGCGGATAATGAGTGTTCTTTCATCAAGCAATTGGCATTACAAAATGAAAGTCATGGTGCTTTTGGATGGAAACTTAAATTAAACAAGGTCCGGTGTCACAGTAGGCATGACACAATAAAGAACCCTGTTGTATAATGCCACAGTGAAACACACAGGCAAAATTTCTGCAAATTCTCCTATAGCTGACGGCATCTTGATTGTTAAGTGAAATATTCTTGACTGGGATGTTAAACATCATTACTCAACTCAATCAAAACTGTGTTCATCTGTCTATTACATAATAAATACCCCTCTTCTTGTTTGCACAGAAACCTCTTTGAAAACATTTACAGTGCAAAATTCTGAAGCATTGTTATTTTTACGAGATAAACATCAGATTATGCAATTCCATAACTAATGGCAATACAATAGTTAGACTAGACTGTTCTGTGTAAACCTTATTGGGTATCATATGATATCAGTGTTTTTGTATATTTCATATATTTTCTTAGAGAAAACATGTCATGGTGTGTTGAAGATATATACATGTTTTGTAAGTTTTGTATCATTATATAATATAATTACATTTTATAATTTTCCAGGAAAAACAGGAATGCCTATGCACAGTTAATGTTACACATGTTGAAGAGAGGGGTACTAGAAGGTCCCTTTACTAGTAAACCACAGGACGGATCATTGCCTACCTTGCCACCATATATGGTAAATCAATAGGTCCACAGTTGTCTATAATACATACTACGTCTTAACCCTGTCTTCCCTTGCAATCATAAAGAGTTCACTAGTGTACCATGTGTATATGGTAAATCAATATGTCCACAGTTGTCTATAATACATACTACTTCTTAACCCTGTCTTTCCTTGCAAACATATGGGCTTCACAAATGAACCATGTGATTCCCCATGAAATTTCAGGGTTCAAAATTGTGTTTTGTAATGGAAGGACTAGGACTTTTTGCCTTTATTTATGGCAGGTCCCACATAAAATACCATTATTGAAAGGTTCATATGAAGTTATGTTATTATAGAGAAAGAGCAGTGATATTCTGGAAAAAAAACCCCAAAAAACTGCAGGTCCATCTGACTTTTACAGATTAAATATCAAATGTCCCAATCAATAAGGCTCGGCCCTCGGACTGGGCGAATTTTGAACCCCTGAGTATGAAATATTTTTACAATTTTTTTTTTAACATGATGATACATGAATTTATTTTTTATGATTTCAGTCCATATATTTTGATGAACCTGCTGGAAATAAACAGAATGAGGAAGTAAGTTATATTAAATACAATTAATCACTTTTGTAGCTCTCCTAGGCCAAAGAGTTATGATAACCTATTGCAATCATATTTTATTTCTCGTGTCCTGCTTCATACATGACCTGTCTGTTTTTACTGATCTGTAGAACCATAAACCAAGAATGAATTTTGGCTATTCCTTGGCCCAAGCCTTTTCAAATTTGGGAAATTTGGTTGCACAGACCCTCAATTAGGGTCACAACAACCTAAAATGATTAACTCATTGGAAATCTTTGTGCCATGAATAAATAACTTGAAACTTAAGTTTATTTACTTTTATTGTGTGTGAAGCAATTCTAAATTTGCAAAATTGGTTGACTTTGGCTTTTTCATGACCTTCAGTAAAAGTAAACCATTAAGCAGCTTCTTTTCATGATCCAAAATATTTAGATGTTTGATACATTATATAAAGCATATTGTACAAAGAGCTTGCATATTTTTGAAGTTATGACCTTGACCTTTATTCATGGTCACCATGTTTTGTGTTGAACTTGACTGTGACATAAACCTTTATATGAGGTATTTATTCACTCATTCATGTTCTGTTTAGGACAAAGTTCCAGATTGGGTTGCTGGAGAATTAACTACATCAGTTGGATCATCATTATTTAAGTCATCAATCGGAAACCCAGCTGCATCATCCACATGGAAATCAGGGTTATCTCCCATTGGACGGGAGAGGTCACCGGCTAGAAGGTATACAACTAAGTCAATGATCCCAGTCAGGTAGATATTTTCAGTCAATCTTCAGGTCATGCTGGCTGATTTGAAGTGATGGTTTGTTGTTCTTAACCTGGTCTAATATTTTGTTTAACAGTTAGAACAAAGTAGTGTAAGTATGGCATGAATAATTATCTGCTTAGAGTAATAATATTGACCGTTGGTCTTCGTTTTTGAATAAAAATTTTCTTCATAATTTTTCCCATTACTCTGATGTGTTAAGGGACAAGGTTGTAAGGAATGTCAAGTTTTCTTGGTAAAGCATCTCTTTTTAAATAACTTTGTACATTATTATTAAATTAAAATTTCTCTTAAATCTGTGTAATATTCATAATTTTAACATGGCCTGGATTTTCTTTCATATGGAACATGAAAATAGCCAAACGTGGTTAAACAAACCATATACTCATGACTGTTCCATTTTACTAAAAATTGAAAAGTGATGCAGTGTAATATTCCTCAGATATTTTCCTCTCAAATTGAGAGGAAACTAATACTTTTCAAGATTTTAATCGCTTAAATGTTTTAAATTAATTAATCATTGTATGTTCATGATGTTTGTTGAGTGATTTAGGGCTCAAAATAAGGACTAAGTAAGACAATATCTTTGCAATGTTTTATTATAATATGCAAGTCCTGTATAAGTCCTTCAACTCCATTTAAAGTTACAAATCGCCTTAAAAATTTCGCAGTGGGAAAACTTCTCCCTGTTTTGAAAAACTTCTCCCTAATCTTGGCTGAGGGAGAAGCCACTTCTCCCTGTTTCAAAATCTAGTTTGAGCCCTGGTAATTTAGGGTAGAATGGAGTAAAAGAGATTTAAGCCCTAGTCAAGATTCTTTCACTTGAACTTGTATTGAGATGGTTAGGTAAGGGATGGTCGAGGGAAGTAAAGACCCTGGAGAAAACCATTGAATTTCAGCAAGCTAACTGACAAACTTCCTCACAATAGGATCTGCCTGAAAAAATACAAACTTAACGGTAGACCATGTCAATTATCAACATCATGTGTATAAATTTAATAATGACAAAGGGGTTCAGATTCTGGTAAATTTAGATCTTACTGTACCATTAATTTGTTAATGAACTTCCTGATTTGCAGTACAATAACCTTTGTAGAGATCATCATTTGTGCTTACTGCATTGATAATGAATTCAAAGCTTATTAATGCATTCTAGTATATTGTGTTGTTTTAACTTTTCTGGTGTGTAAGAAAACTTTAACACGAAAAATTAAATGCATATAAACGGCTTTAAAATATAATCAAGCAAAACTGCATTCATTCTTTTCTTTTCTTCATAATCAACAACTTGATTTCTTGCAAATACATTCATGGGAATGTTTATTTACTGATACATTTATAAGTAAAAAATATGTTGCTTAGATTTATCGATATCCATTCTATCAAGATTTACTCTTAGGATAATAAATTAGTTTATTATTATTATTATCTATGTTTCTATTCCTGGTAGCCAAAATCACCATTTCAAAAAAAAACCTATTTTTAGCAAACTTTGAAGACATACTTACATACCAAGGACTAAAAGGTTTTTTTTTTTGTTTTTTTACATATTTTGCATGCATTACCATGTAATGAGCAATGAACAACCAAGTTTTAAACAGCCTCTTTAATGAAAATTACATGTATTGTAATATTTATCTGATAATTTTTCATTTTTTAGATCCCGTCCACACACAAGTTTGGGATTAGACTTTGATAAAGAATATCGTACAACTTCTCCAATCAGAGGCTTAGATCAACCAGATATGGGATTAACATCATATGTAAGTCATATTCTGATAATTTTATTTCTTCATTTCAGCTTAATCCTTAACACTGCAGACTTGTAAAGTTTGAACCCCGATCAACCTGGAAAAAAAACACTGGTCAAGGCCTTGTGATTTTTTAATTTGTCTCTGAAAGTCTGTATTTTTTTCAGAATATTTGTATATTTGCTGTTTCCATCAATAATTGGGAAAAATTTACTGGCCCAAGAAAAATAATCTGGTTGTACTGGACATATGTGTAGTCCACTTTTTCATAGAATGGTGCAAATAGTAATTCAGGTGTGTTCGGATAATAATATCAACAAAAACATGATTTATTTACCTGTTAGAAAATCAAGATTACAATGGTTTGGTAGTTATATTTGACGAATCGCCCGCCATGCTCACAATGTTCCGACAAAGGTCTGGCATGCTTGAATTATACATGTACACAAAAAGAACGAAAAAATCTGCCTGAATTGTCCTCTTTAATGACGTCACTGACACTAGTACGTCATTAGTTGCTGTGATGCTGCTTTGGTACCATGATGGCAGCCTCTGTCGGAACGTCAATTCTTGTATCTTCTGAAGGTTTTATGTGACATAAAACATTAACAATTTCAGAGTAGTACAGAAAATGTGGTGAGTCTATTGTTTGGATGTGTTTGAAATATTGCAGTAGTCTCCCTTTATGAGAACGCTTTTTAGCGTCATTGCCCTCTTTTTCATTAATTTAGGTCATTTTCATCCTCTCAGCCTTTACATTCATGCGAGGTTGTAAAAAGATCCAGAGACTGTGGTGTCATTGTTAAAATTAAAAATATCTGAGTACTTACAGCCCCTTAAATAGGCATTGTGTTAGTGAAATGCTAGAGGGGTAGCAATTCTTCAATATTGCCATATCACTCTAAAAGTTGCCCTTAATATGCTCAAGTACAAAAAGAAAACCACATGTAACACAACTGAATCAACACACTTGTGGCAGTACCAGATACAAACTGATGTGCAACACACAAATTCTTGATAATAATGAATTTTATCTTATGTATAGTTGAAAAATTTACTAATGCAGAATTGAACAATATTGGACAACTACATGTACCATACTTGCAATCTACAGTCATTTGAAGTAGTCTACAGTTATCAAGACATGCTTTATAAATTCATGAATCATGGTTAGTAGGGTATGAAAATACTGCTATGAAGTTCATCTTGACTGTTAATGGGGTTGGCTGTTGTATCATATGATAAATACCTATTAATGTTTGTGTTGGTCATTTTGGAAAAACATTAACATAAAGAATTTACAGAATAACATTGTTTATATGAGAAAATGTAAACTGATATATTTCCAGATCCATTTGAAATAATTGTTCTGCACAAACCTTAGGGGGTATCACATGGTACACTGGCAAACTCCGCTGACTAACTAATTTTATTAAGTCACATGGTCACCACAGAGAGGGGAGTGTCATCAAGGGAGACTACTGGTTAACTGATTGATGATTTCAGTCTGATTTTATAAAGTTTATGAGGTGTGATTATTATTAATGTCATGTGCGTGGTCTTACTTGGTTAACTAATGTATGATTTTCTTAATTGATCGAAGTATTTTATCTTTCTATTTGTCATCTGAATGGAATAGTGTTTTTTCACATGTGAATTATGTCCAGTATTATATGTTTGTCATTTAATCATAATTTAAAAAACTTGAAGATCATTTGTACCTCAATTGTACAAAGCACTGGATTGCACAATTATTGTTAGCCCGTGGCCAAATGCATAGTAAAAAATTGTTATATATTTACATATTTTAAAGGAACTTAACAATAATATTGCAAGAATTATGAAGCCTTTTATCTTGAGCTCTGCTCCAGAAAGTGCACAAGGCTTCAACTTTAGATGCTACCTACCATTGACCTGTCAACTCTCATGGATTCTACATATTTTGATTTTTAACACTATTACATTTATTGCATTATTCTGATTCTTTGGTATATAATGAAATGTGAAAAAATATGTAGCATTAAACAGTCAATAGGCAATCTGGTACATGTATGTTCTTTTGGAACACAAATACTAAAATATTCCGTCTTTCAGAGCCCTACAGAAAATGTGGTGAGTCTGTTAAGTTGAGAAAATCCCTATACATTTGTTGATAATGTGATACTGTTTTGGGTGTGATTGATTATTGCGATGTTGGTGTCTTGTTACTAGGACTGTGCTTATTTGGACTAACATTCATTAGACAAAAAGTCCAGACAGCTATTGTTGTCACTCCAACATCCTGTCCCATTAGTCCATACGTCACATATGTGCCATGACAAGAAATCATAATCATCATGTAATTTTTGGATTCAATTAGATGTTTCAGCATGACACCATGAGAAAGATTTGGTACAAGACAACTCTAGTTGGAGCTAAAGATTTTCACTTGTCCATGGTTAAAAAGTACCAAATATTATATAAAATGATGTATTTTTGCCATTTTCATTTAAAATATCAATGACGGATTTTTTAAATGATGTCACTATGATATCATAAATAATGCAAACTAAAATTCAAGTTGATTTTCCAAGTAAAACAATATTATAGCCAATTTATATCCATGATATATGACTGAGTAAATAAATACTAAATATTCTCACACAGGTGATCAGGGAATCTAGCTATTTCACTTGTAATAAATTTCTCTGTCTCGCCTTGGTTGAGACAGATCACATGAACAATCACCCACATTAATTGAATTTCTCTGAATTGTAAGTCAAATTTTATGAAAAATAAAGAATAAAGGGTATTTTGTAATCATTTTATGCAAGAATGTCAGCAAACTTTGATAAAGACATTTTCAGAAGCTATAGATGGTGAGATGAAAATTGAACATTTGATGGAAATATTTGTTTACAAATCACATTTTTATGTTGCAAATGTGAAAGAAAAATAATCTTACACCAGTAACAGTGTAAGATTCTTTTAGTCTGTAATTATTTATTTTATCTCTAACATGGGTAGTGGTGATTTGTTGAATGAACTGATTTAGGATTGATACAAGTTAGATTTGTTTATAATGGATTGGTTTGTATGGTCCTAATACTAACTGATATGTGGAGAGGATTGTTTTGGTGTGGTGGTGGTATTGTAGTAATATGTGATGGTAGAGCAATCAGATATGTTATGAGAGTTTGTGTAATATTGAGGTTATCAATGGGGTTTGCCAGTGTACCACATGATACCCATAACGTTTCTGCAGAACAATCAATTCCATTGAAGAAGGAATCGCTACATTTCACATTTTCTCGTAAAAATGATGTAACTTTGGGAATATTTGACGTAAATGTAATTTCAAAATATTCTGCACTAATGTTAAGGGGTATTGATCATGTTGTATGCTGATGAACTCCATTAGACATGTTAGAAACAGAGTAACAAGTTACATAAGCATTTAATCTGATTTTAATTTGACAAATATATGACGTTTACATTATATTATGCCAAGCCAACTCATAGCATTGTCATATGATAAAATGCCCAGTTACTTCATAAACAACATGGCTGTTACATCAAGAGGTTTCACATAACTTGTCATGTTGTATAAGGTAGGAATTTGAAATTTAAATCTGATTTAAGATCTATAACTATAAGCATTTTAAGAGTTGAAATATGGTAATTATGATACTATACCTGGTTATGCTAGCACACTTTATTTGGTTTGCCTGGAATAGCTACGACAGGTATAGAACTATAATTACCTTATCACAACAGTTCATTACTTAATTACTTCTACAATTTTTGTATTTATGTAAAATTTTTAGATTACTGTCAAATGATTTATATTATAATTATTATAATGCTGATATCTTATGCATGTACATTTGTAAATGATTGCATGTGCACATTGCAGGTGTTTGTGATAGTTAGTTATGCCGGTGAATCATTCTATATACTAGTATTCATTTGCTGTTAGATGCTTTATCAGACAGGAATTTGGTATTCAGCATTACTGTAAACCAGCATTATTTGACATGTATAATACACATAAAAACACAATATATAAAGTCCCAAATGATTGATTTGTCAGCTGGGGTGTTTACTTATGTAATGAAAATTTAAGTATTCTAATCTCATTTTTGGATGAAAACTCGAAATAAATTTGTATACAAGTATTTCAAAGGAACATACAACTCTGTACAGTCTAACCTGCCTTAAAGGCCACCTGCTTATAAAGGCCAGTAGAATTGTATCACAATTGTTCTTTATTCATATTAAACCTGTATATAAAGGCCACCTCCCCATAAGACCACTTTTATTGGTTCCCTTGGGTGGCCTTTGTAGACAGGTTTGACTGTAATTCTAATAGTACCAGTGATAATATCACGACACATTAAAAACAACAAAATGTTGGTTCATGGTAAATGCTATATATATTTGGTGTGTTTGTATAAGCATGAGCAAGAATTGCTTAGTGAGGTTCTGCTATGCCAGGAGGAAACTCGATAAGACAAGATGGCTGTTGTTATAAATGTGCTTTGTCATAAAGCCAAGTTCTCTTCTTCATGCAAGTAACTTTTACTTAGCTTTTCAGCAGTTTTTAATTATTAATATTCACTTTTAATACAGGACGATTTAAGTATTGGTCTCAAAAAACCAAAATCTGGTTTTTCTCTATTGGATGATGAAGACTTTAAAAAGTTTCGTGGTAAGTTATCTCCCTTAAAAACCCATTTACTGATAATAGCTCTAAATAGAATATCACATGCAAAAGAACAATGATATACAAGAAAATTGTTTTAGAAAAAAATTATGCAAAAATTTTACAATAAAAATCTTTTATTTTAAAGAGTACTTTTCTTTTTCTTTCTTTTAGTTATCAATTTTGTACATGAGAATGTAAGCCCATTTCCCTATATTCTACTAAGTAAAACATGAGAAATTCCTATTTTCGTTTATAAATTTGTTTACATGAAAAAATAAAGTCATGAAAGACTGGATTTAAAAAAAATTATTTACCCAATAACTGCAATAATTTACATTCAATATTCTTTGATTTACTCTATACTGCCAGTTTCTTTTTCAAAATGCATGTGGCATGTCTTTACTTATATAACACTGTGCATGTTTTACTCAGAGACAAACAAGAAAAAGAAGGATGATCTTGACGATAAATATCTTAAGGTGAGTGGTGACAGCAGCATTTATATTTAGAATTACAGAGGAAGTTTGATCAGCAACCATGGAAACTAGGGTTTATCTACAAATTTATAGAACTGGCTCTGGTCCCAGTTTCACAATCATTTCTTAACTAAAATTTTCTTTCACTTAAATTGAACAAATTTTGACAATCTTATTTTTGGAATTAGGAATATCATAGCAAGAAATATTGCTAAAGAATGAAGTATGCATGTACCAGATTTCAGGTCATGGAATTAATTTGTCCAGAGGCAACCATATTGATAGAACAGCTGTTACACTGCGGTTACCATGGTTTTTGGTCAAATTTCATCATGGCTAGTTTACAGCTGTTAGATTTCCTAATGTCTAAAGTATATTACATGTTTACATCTCATGTTTTAAATTGCTCATATGCATGTTTTAGGTGTGGGGTGGTACATGTATTGTTTCAAAATGTCAAACTTTTACATATATCTGTTGTGGAATTGGGAGGGGGTGAGGATAAACTTACTGTAAATGTATTGATTTTCCACGATTTACTAATTTTTGCTTATTTTGCGGTCGTTTGTTGTGAAAATTACATTATGCTAATTGTGTTATAGTGCATATTTAAAAAAAGTGAAAGTTTAAATATGCGGACAAGGTTTAAATTTCATATACCGCGAAAATAAATACACACAGAATTAAATATATTTACAGTAATGTGTTTAATGTGGTAACCTTCACATGCATGAGTTTTGAGGTATGGATGGGATAATAATATGTTTTGTGTTATAAAATGTTTATGAAAATGGTGAAACTAACCTTGTTTTTGGAGTATGACTTTACTTGTAACACATCAAAAACCCCATTTAAATGAATGATGTAATATTGTACTTTAGACATAAGAATTCAGCACATACATGTAATATTTTACATTTGTATTGTACCTTTTGTAAATTAAATTTCTTGAATTTGGGTAAAATAAATGTCGCCCTGTGGTTTCAACATCAATAAGAAGAAAATCTGAAGTCACAGGGTGACATTACCTGAGTGGCATAGTCTATAATATCTTTACTTTATGATCTAAATGTATATAATAAAGTTGTTATTCTTGAAATCAATTTTCTTTGAATTTTCTGAAATTTTTGGGAAAAAAAT
The DNA here is from genome assembly GCA_021292105.1 of Anadara kagoshimensis. Taxonomy (NCBI): domain Eukaryota; kingdom Metazoa; phylum Mollusca; class Bivalvia; order Arcoida; family Arcidae; genus Anadara; species Anadara kagoshimensis. Next base: position 26,321,607 of record CM037858.1, read on the forward strand.
GAAAAATTGCGAAAATTATATTTTTCAAGATAAAAACAATATTTTAGTTGAAAAACACTCAGATTTAGCATAATGATTTTTTCAACATTTTAAATTTGTGAAGATTTTGAGTCCTGTCATAGGAACAGTTTTATACATGTATGATAATTTATGAAGGCAGTGTTTATTCTTGTATAGTAATTTTGTACACTTATTACTATAAAAGTATCATGATTTCTTCAGAGAAAAGTTTTTTTTAAATGATTACCCTGTACCTTTGTATGAATATGTGTACAGTCATCACCATGTGTATATCTCTGTCAAATAAAAAACACATGTTAAAAAGTACATGTATGTAAAATGATGTTCATCAGTGGACCATTTGATAAATACTCCCATAATGTTTATGTTGGGACCATATGGAAAACTTTTACAAGTGTATATCATAATTTCCCACAAATGTCATTTTTGCAGAAATCTGTCAACTTCTGTGATTTCATATACGTTGAATACCTATATACATATGTTCCACACAATTGTTATGGGGTTCACATGTTACACTCATCTGGTAAACAAAAAATACTTTCTTTCTGAATGGATAAAAACATTTAGAATGTTCATTGCCCCATACATGGCAATAACAAATGTATTATTTCCATGTGTTGACTTATATTTATATACAGTCCAACCTGCCTTAAGGGCCACCTCTATATAAGGGTCACCTGCTTATAAAGGCAATTAGAATGGTATCCCAATTGTTCTTTATTCATGTTATTTGAACCTGTATATAAAGGCCACTTTTACTGGTTTCATTAGGTGGCCTTTATAGACAGATTTGACTGTATATGGGCTATATAACGTTAAGAATGGCATAAATACACCAGTTTAGTGATAATGTAAGTATAAATTTTAAAAATTACCATATTGGTTAAAAAATTACATTATTTTGATCAAAAATGTAAATACAATTTTAGATCCGCCATTTTGTTTTCCCCATATGGTCAGGTTGTTTTTGCAGTTCAACACGATTCCAATATAGATCATTCATCATTTTTATTTGGCGATTTTTAGAAATTTATTTTTACAAATCTCACAAAATAAAGCATTTAATCATTTTAAAATCAATAATATTTGGATTTAATTCTAAATTCAACTTTTTAATCCTAATCAATCAAGGTATGATGTGTATGGTTATACATGTATAATAAATGTGATAATAACATTTGCCAAAAAAAATTTAGTTAGATAGTTTTACAATATGGTGTGTCATTTTTGTTGTCATGGTAACGGTTATAACTACATATGTATAACTATATAATATTTTAGACTAGGTTTTGTAAGTAGTTAGATATTCATGCATGGTGGGTATTGGTATTTGGGATATTGTAACTTCCATACATTATTGTGTGTCATAGATAGATATTAACTTCTCTTATTTACATGATTTATTATGTTTATACTTGTACCGGAACATAAAGAACACATGACTGCAATGTTGGCCCTTTTATTAGCAGGTGCTTTACAAATGCCCATGGTTTTACAGTTTTCCCTGAAATAAATTGAGATCAGTATCTTTTATTAAAAAACCATCAATGGTTTATAATCAAAAGGATAATTGTGTCTAAATGTCATCAATATGCATGTGTTCACTTATTCATTTAGCTAAAGTACCCTCATTGGTATTATTGTGCATGATATAGTCTAATTCTGCAGGATTTTATGTAAACGTGATGGAAACATAATTTTTTTCTGGTTAAGAAAAGCATAGAAGCGATTGACAAATACTGTAAACATGGTTATTTTTGTGTGGTGGAAGTTTTGGCTATTTTTCGTGAATTGTAAAAAAAATCGCAAAATGCCCTCTCCAAATTAAGATAATACCTTGGGTATGACACAGAGTTGGGAAAGTCACGAAAATAACTCCCTCTCGAAATTCCAACAATTTGATTTTGCGAAACTTTCCACTCATAAAAATTGTTTACAGTTTATTGTAATAAGGTTTATATTTACATATAAGATGTAATGCAATTATATCTTTTACATATTATTGTATATTTTACATACTAGATATATATATATATTATGTTATATTATGTACACAATATTTATTCAAATATAAAACTTGTACATATATATATTCATATAGCACACATTGTTGTATTAGTATACTAACTTTTCCTCTTCATCCCCACTGGGACATAAGGCATTAGTATAACATATATCAACATCCATGTATAGTTCATAAATTACCATAATGTAGCATATATATATTATCATCATTTATGCATGTTTTTTAATTGACTTTGAAACTAGTACAAAATATTAACACTTACCCTCTGTACATACATGTACAAGTTTATGAGGTATAAAACCTTTATTCATTACAACCATTTGCTTAAGCCAAATGTTAGCATAATTAAAGGGTTTGGTAATGAATTGAGGGAGACTTTGAAATAGACTTTGGTACTTAAAAATTCTGCAGCAATAAGTGAAGTAGCAAAGTTATCTAGGAGCACTATAGCAAAGTTTCACCAAACCAATATACAGATATGTTGTGTTTAATTGGGGGGATAAATCATTTAACAAATTAAACCAGGTGTTTGTTTATAGAAAATATTGTATTTAAAATATGCAGTATATTCATCTCAGATCTCATCACGATCTAATCAAATTGTACAGTTATTGTAAATTTTGGAATAGCAATGTTGTACTGTGGTATTTATGTACCAGTTATTGTGATTCCTATAATAACTGGCATAAAACCTGTGACCACCTGTAAGTAAAGACCACTTATCTATCATCAGATCATGTATGTGCATATATAGTAAAATCTATATGTAAAGGATGCCTCAGGTTGGTTCTGATTTTGCCTTTAACCTTCATGTAATTGGTGGTCAACGGATTGACACAAGTCATTTATGGACATTATATAAATAATATTTGGAGACAGCAGCATCGATAACTTCAAGGCTGCCAACTCAAAGTTCAAGGATAAGGAGTTTGAGCCCTAAACATGCTGCATGGTATTTTTTTTTAGTAAGGTATTTGATTTTACATTGTTCCAGTCTATTCAGGAACCAAATGAATGGGTTTTGGCAAATTGGCTATAGTTTACCTTCTTATCTAGACTGATGTCCTATCCAGAGGGAAGTATTGTACATGTACTTTCAGTTGCTTTACGTCCCTGAACCCAAGATGAGCACTGGCTTGATAAGCATATGGCTCAAGACAGACTTTTAACCTTTTTAAATGTTAAACTGTACAAGTCATAATTAACGACATAAAGACTGAACTTGTTTTCTTTGTAAGAAGATAGAAATGCTGGTATTAAGTCAAGTTTTATCATACAAAAAGCTGATTGGTAATTCCTTATGTGATAATTAACAGCTTTTAACCATATAACCACTTTTGAATTGCCATTTATACAAAATGTGTATTAGTTATGAATAATTTCCATTAGTATAACTTGTGAGTTAGTAGTTGTATTAGCAAAAAATAATCAATTTAATTATTTTACTTTATTTCAGGGTACAGATGATGATTTAAGCCAGCCATCACCTCCATACACAACTACAGGGGCTCATAATCTATTTGGAGGTATGATTGTGTTTTGTTCTTAAGATATACCAGTACATGTACTTTTACATTTATAGGTATTTATGTTCATTATACAATAGGTTATACAGTAAGCCCTGTTACAATGAATACCTCTGTTTAAAAACACCTGTCCCTTAATGTCACTGCTTTAACGTGCTTTGGATTCTTATTTTAATTAAAAGAACCTCTATATAAAGAGAACATGCGTATTAAGTTCATATTTTAGATCCCATGATACACAGTTTTTATTGTATCCTGCTTTTTCATTGCCTTACCAGTATATGTTTCCATTTCTGATAGCCAAAATCGCCATTGGCTACTGATTTCTAAGAAATTCTTTCAAAAAGTAATCAATTTTAGCAAATTTGTGGAAAAATACTTCAAAAAGGACTATATTTTCACAAATTTGAGAAATTTGGCTACTAATAATTTTAAATTTGTGGAAACCTAGCCAATATATAATGGTGTGCAGACTTATGCTATTTAATGTTCTCCAAATGAATTCAGGGGAACATAGTGTTTACTCTATTTATCCAGACATTTTGTCAGACACTTTTCTCGAAAACTATTTAACAGATCTTTATGAAAATTTTATAGGATTTTATGGCCACTTTGGAAATGATATCCCGTTTCAGTTATGATTTGTTTTTATATAATTATAGTATCTTCCTCGTCATCTGCTGCGACAACATCAGGAATGTTTGATGACCACACCAGAGATGCTGGTAAAGATGTAAGTTGTATACATACATGGAATGGAGTAAGTGGAATATTGGAGTTTATGTCCCAGTCAAGAACTTTACACTTACTCGGCTATTGAGGCCCCAATACATTCATAAAGAAAATATTTTGTCTAAATACTAATGAGAAAATGATGAGTTACCAGTAATGTAAAAAATTAAAAAAGAAAAAAAATGTCATTTTTTATTTCAATGATACAGAAAGATTTTAAAAATATTTTTATCATAATAGATGTATGTGGAAAAACAGGTACATTGTATTTTAAACTGTTTATTCGGATCAAATTGACAACTAACCTGACTTTTGGCAACTATGTATTGGAACAGCATCTATGATTTAAGTGTTGATTTCATTCAATAAAATAATTTTTTTCACAGAATATACAAATGAAGACGAAGATGTTAGAAGCCAGATTTCATGAAGAAAAGTTACGGTTACAACAAAAACATGATTCTGCTGTCCAAAAGGTAAAAAATAAAACTTACTCACACTTGGATCTGTCCATAGCAGAATTTGAACTATGTGGCCAGTTGTACTGTGATTTATAAGTGCATGCTTTAGATCACGCACCAACATGGTTTGTGTAAATGAATGTAATAATGTAATAGAGTAATGTCTTGATAAAGGCTTTATAGCTGAAATATTGACATAGAGCTGACATTTTTTTGTTGTTTACAAATGTATACTATTTATTATATACTGTATACTAGTATCTTCCCCTATTAATTACAGTTGAGTTGAGTAATGGTGTTTAACGCCCCAGTCAAGAATATTTCACTTATATCGAGACGTCAACAGCTATAGGTGAAGGTGCAGAAATTTTGTCTGTATGTTACACTCATGGCAGTATACAGCAATGTTCTTTATTGTGTCACGCCTACCGTGACACTGGACCTCGTTTTTTTAAAGTACCCACTTTCATGTCTTGGGTCAGACCCTGTTGAGGTTTGAACCCATGACCTCACACAAACAGAGTGAGCACTCTACCAACTGAGCTACCACAGTGGTCCTTATTAAATATAGGAATTATGTTTAAAAAAAGTTGTGAAAAAAACTTTGAATTAAAACTTATTTATTCTTTACTTCTCAGATACTAGATAGAAAGAATGCAGAAATAGAAGAATTAAAGGCTCATTATAGATCTAAAACCAAAGACTTAGAAGAAGTCAATACAAAGTTAGAAAAGAAAAGTTAGTATTTGGTATATAAAATTACAAAATGTAGTTCAAAGTGGAGCGTAAACAAATGTGTCAGCATTTTGTTTCTTGTTTACAGGCAAACCTCTCCATTAAATTATATTTTTATCCCCTGCCTTTCGAAGAAAGAAGGGGATATTAAATTGGAGTGTCCATCCTTCCTTCCATACTTCTGTCCATCCGAAATTCTTGTCTTCACTAATTCACCAAAATTATGAAGCATTATTTAACGAAACTTAGCGCAAAGTATCAACATATATAGGAGATGCTCATATTGTTTACTTGAGTTGGTATGCTCATTTTCCTTGAAGTTATGGCCCTTTGTTTCATTATGAATTTAGAAGAATAGGTGTAAATTTGTAAATATTTTGTAAGTTTTTGATCCATAATACCGGAACTAGTATTTATTGCATGTTCATAGACTAAGTGATATCTTTAATAATTAAGGAAGTTTCTTTACTAGGCCTCAATGTCACAACCATTCCATAACTAGGGTTAACCTTAACTTACGGTAAATCAATTTTGTTAGTAATCAAATTAATTGGTGTCATTTTGATTATAACTTTAAGCTTATAACATTTGCATTCTTGTTTTGTTGAAATTTTGTATTTTAAGTTCCATAAAAGATTAATAAATTGACATATTGCCAGCCATGCCTTTTATGTTCCAATAAAGGTCGCCATTATGGTACCAAATTAGCGTCACAGCAACTAATGACATACTAGTGTCAGTAACGTCATTAAATGGCACAATTCAGGCAGAGTTTTCATACTTTTTGTTATTCAAGCATGCCTGGCCTTTGTCAGAACATTGTGAGCGTGGCCAGCGATCTGTCAAGTAGCTAAATCTGATTTAAGAAAAATCTTAGATAAAGAATAAATGTGAGACCAAGTCCTGAACCTTTTGACTAATAATCTCAATTCCTTTTTTGTAGTACAAAATTTATCTAAGGATTCACATCTAAAGATAGAGACCAAGGACAAACAAATATCAGATTTAAAAAGTATGGTAGAAGATACAACATCAAGAAGAAAGAATGAGTATGAGAAAAAGGTGACTTTTTCTTTTTTTGAAGTATATTGTGAAATATAAATTCGAGTTTCTGTCCATACTTCCGTTCATCCGTCCGTCTGTCCGAAATTTTTGTCTGCACAAATTCTCCAAAACTATGAAGCACTATGAGACTTGATCCAAAGCATTGACACTGATAGGGGATACGCATATTGTTTACCCGAGTTGGTTTGCTTATTTTCCTGGTGCAAAAGTGCAAAAGTGCAAAAAAAAAAAAAAAAAAAAAAAAAAAACCACTGCTGGCAGGGGATCCTAAATTCACTGAATTTACTTCCTCTGTTTTTGTAGGGTACTGTCAAATATACATTATTAACTTATTAACATTGGAATAGGTGGATATAAACATCTATGACACTTAGGATTATTTATCTCTTGGACTAAGTTTTCTTCAATACCATGAATAAATCAGTGTCATTATTTTGTCCCAAAACATGGATTTATTTGTTGTGTTGAATTTGAAAACTCAAAGTTAAAATCCAAGACCTTTTTGCACTTCAAGTTACTAATGAATGCTTTTTATAGATTTTTCTGTGGACAGTCAGATAGAACTTTACACACTTATTATTAAATAAGTTTTTCTTTCAAGACAATGGTAGAAATTTTATTTATTTTATTTATTGTTTGTTCATGCTTTGTCTTGTAGATGAATGATATGGTGTCAGATTTTGAACAACAGAAATTTGAAATGCAAAAACACCATACCAAAAACATACAGGAAATTTTAGATGATACAAATTCCAGACTCCAGAAAATGGAGAAAGAATACAGTGAACAAACTAATGCTACGGTAAGTACCACACATTATTTTAGAGGAAGCAGTTGTGGAATGTTATAAAATTTACATATTGTCTACAGCTGTCAATCATTGCCAGAACCTGGATAAGTGCCAGTTGTTTGATTCATCTGGAATGAAGGTTGCTATAGTGATAAATGGGTTTAAAATGTTGTGAAATTTACATCCCACCTTTAGCTGTCAATCATTGCCAGAACCTGGATAAGTGCCAGATGTTTGATTCATCTGGAATGAAGGTTGCTATAGTGATAAATACATAGTATATACACAGTGTGTAGGTACAACCCTCAGTATCAGGTCGAGTCCTTTTTTCGTAGCCGTATCACTACGAGTCGCGCTTGCGCGACGAGTAGTGATACAGCTACGAAAAAAGGAAGAGACCTGATACGAAGGGTTGTACCTACACACTGTGTATATAATATTTTTATCTAACATTTCCAATTAGGTTATTTAAAATAATTAAAAAACAATACTTAATGTGAAAAAATTACATTTACCACAGAAAACCACTGAACTATGTTGTGACATTTGTTCTACATTCTCCCTAATGAGGTCACAATGAGAACGTGCACGTGCACTTTACCGCCAATGTTGTATCACCACAGTGTGGTGATACAAGATTCTGTATCATGCGTGTTTGATAAAACTTGTATTTCGTAGAAAAACTAGTCTAATGTTAGATAAATGGGTTTAAAATGTTGTGAAATTTACATCCCACCTTTAGCTGTCAATCATTGCCAGAACCTGATAAGGCCAGATGTTTGATTCATCTGGAATGAAGGTTGCTATAGTGATAAATGGGTTTAAAATGTTGTGAAATTTACATCCCACCTTTAGCTGTCAATCATTGCCAGAACCTGGATAAGTGCCAGATGTTTGATTCATCTGGAATGAAGGTTGCTATAGTGATAAATGGGTTTAAAATGTTGTGAAATTTACATCCCACCTTTAGCTGTCAATCATTGCCAGAATCTGGATGGGTGCCAGGTGTTTGATTCATCTGGAATGAAGGTTGCTATGGCGATAAATGGGTGTATGGTAAAATGCTATACCTACTTTTGAAAGTGAGTGAAATTGACCAGTGAAATCTTACTAGACCTCTTAATCATCTGCATCAAATAGAACAGGCCCCGGTTTCACAATCATTCCTTAACTTAAGAATTTCCTTATCCTAATTTCAATATTTTCGTCCTTAGCTAAGAATTTCCTTAAATCGCGTTTCACAATGTTTCCTTAAATTGTCCTTAAATATTTAAGGAAAATCTTAACTAAGGAATTTTTTTCAAGCATACGAGCGGCCTCTTTGGAAATCTTTTGCGTTTAAAACATAAAAAGTATTATAAAATTCTGCTTCTTCATCTTGGATTCGGATTTTCCTCGATTATTTTTAGCACCACTGTTAAGTGTTAGGAATACGTTTTCGAGGTATACAATCTTGAATAATAAAGGTCTACAATTATGTTTACACAAACAGTCCTAAAAGTAATAAAATAAAGGTTCAGTGGAGAATGATTATAAATAATATTATTTATATAAAAAATATATTATATAAATAAATAGAATATTTTTTAAAGAAAGGCTAACTGGGCGAAATCCCTTGTAGAATAAAATACAGAATGAGGGAGAATTTTTCGGCAATTGTAAAGGTCCGGTAGAAATAAAAGAGGAAGGCCGAAATTACCATGCAATGAACAATCTGTGAATAGTGTAAGCTGCATACTCAGTATTTTTTATCATTTATTTTTTATGATCTGTTATTGCTTTTTAGATCATACAGACGTATAACAAATTAACTGCGATTGTTTTTTTTAGCTCAAGTGAGCTATTGCGGTCACTCCTCGTCCGTCATGCGTTGTTTGCCATGTGTCGTGCGTTTTCCGTCGTGTGTAAACTTTATATTTTAATCTTCTCCAAAACTACTGGACCAATTTGATGATATAAGTCAGCTATCATGCTTTCGAAATTGCACAGATGAAGGGGTATGCCCTCCTGGGGCCCTGCACAAGTCTCAGCTGTAGGACCCAAAAATGGAAAATGACAAGGCACTTAAGGGAGAATTTGCTGAAATTAGTGATATCAGTCAGTCAATATATCTGAAAAACTTCATGTTATAACATTTTGTATAGGCAAGTATATTGAGGGTCTTACATGAGTGGTTATGTAATACATTGTATTAAATACATTAAATGAGTTAAATAATTTTTATGCAACGAGATTAATGAATTCTTAATATTACATAAACTCGAGTGTATTTATTTAAGATATAATCCAGGAAAAACAGGGTTTTTTTCTCGTGAAAATACAATCCGTTTCCTCTATAAGAAAAGGACCAATTGACCGCAATTCAGAGAAGTCACGTAAACGTGTCACATACGCCCGAAGAGTACAGCTAACATTTTATGGATATGATATGTCAAAAACATAATGTTGACTTATCCATAATAAATAAATAAATAAATAAATAAATAAATAAATAAAAATCGACGTATTGGAATGTTACCAAGGTTGCATAAACGATTTCGCACTTTTTAGCTCACCTGAGCCAAAGGCTCAGATGAGCTATTGCAATCTATCACCGTCCGTCGTGCGTCGTGCGTCGTCCGTTGTGCGTCGTGCGTAAACTTTACATTTTAATCTTCTCCTCCAAAACTACTGGGCCATATTTGATGAAACTTGGTGATTATCATGCCTGGGTAACAGCCTTTCAAAATTGTGTTCGGGGTTTGGCCACGCCCAACAAGATGGCCGCTGTTACTAAAAATAGCAAAAAGACAAAAAAAATCTTCTTCTCTGAAACCAAAAGGTGCAGGCAAATTTTGATTGGATATTTGGATTCAGCATACCTAGGAACATTAAAATTGTGTTTTTCATGAAAATTAGACAAAAAATAGGTTACGCGTTTTTTGCGTAAAATTACATAATTTTTAAAATGAGACATTTATTGTTATAACTTCATAACGGCTGAAGATAATTGTATGGAGTTTTCACTGTTGATCTTGTCTTGCAATTTTCTTCCAATTGATGTCAAGGTTGAAGGTCAAGGTCATGTCCCAGTTTTTGACCTTTGATAAAAAATGCTATTTTTTAAACATTTCTTGTGATAATGGCATAGGATTTTCAGTTATTTGTAGGTATTGACATGACGATCATTTTGATACATAGATCAGGGTCATGGGTTCAAAGGTCAAGGTCACAGATGTCCAAGAATACCAAAATAGTTAATTATCTGCAAAACTATGAATTTTTTGTATAGACATGTATATCTGAATATTGTAGGTAATGGCACAATGATCATTTTGATATATGAATAAAGGTCATGGGTTCAAAGGTCAAGGTCACAGATGTCCAAGAATACCAAAATAGTTAATTATCTGCAAAACTATGAATTTTTTGTATAGGCATGTATATTGGAATATTGTAGGTATTGGCCTAACGATCATTTTGATATATGAATGAAGGTCATAGGTTCAAAGGTCAAGGTCATAGACACGAACGAATACTTAAATGGTTAATTATCTCAAAAACTATAAACTTTTTGTATAGGCATGTATATTGGAATATTGTAGGCATTTGCACAACAATCATTTTGATATATGAATGAAGGTCATAGGTTCAAAGGTCAAGGTCATAGATGCAAACGAATACTTAAATGGTTAATTATCTCAAAAACTATAAACTCTTTGTATAGGCATGTATATTGGAATATTGTAGGTATTGGCCTAATGCACATTTTAATATACAGATGTTTTAGCTGTTTATAAATAATATATTGTAGCTAGACTTTAAATATGTTATATATAGCATACTTATATAATAATTATTATAATTAATTTGCAAAAATACTTGCATATTATTGGCCCTTACTGCTGAAAATTTTGATATTCTCTTTTATTAATGTCATTGACCGGTGAACCTCTGCATAAGATATGTACTCTTCCTCAGGTGAGCGTTAAGGCCCATGGGCCTCTTGTTTTAAAATTAGATTTATTTATTTATTTATTTATTTATTTATTTATTTATTTATTTATTTATTTATTTATTTATTTATTTATTTATTTATTTATTTATTTATTTATTTATTTATTTTTGCTGTTTATAAATATATTGCATGTAGACTTTAGATATGTTATATAAAGCATTCTCAAGACATAATTAATTTGCAAATATTCTTATTGGTCCCAACTCCTGAAAATTTGGAATTTTTCTGTAATTAATTGACCGTTTAATATCTGGATGTGATAAGGGCAATACCTGCTCAGGTGAGCGTTTAAGGCCCATTGACCTCCTTTTTCACTTAGATATACAGAGATCTACAGGTGAAAGCCGGTGAAAAAATCACCTTGTTTAATTTATCTAGTAATGAAAGCCAGCGAAAAACTTTCTCTTTTCTCCTCCTCGGCGTTTAAAGGCAATATGATCAGTAATATATAATAAATATTTGTCTCAGACGTCTGAAAACACTCCATTTTGTTTTCCTACGGAGATTTCCTTAAATATTTAAGGAAATGATTTTGCATTCTTAAATATTTAAGGAAAAAATCTTAAGTTAAGGAAACATTTAAGTAAGGAAAATATTGTGAAACGCTTTTTTCCTTAACTTTAGGAAAAATCTTAAACTTAAGGAAAAAACATAAGTTAAGGAAATTCTTAAGTTAAGGAATGATTGTGAAACCGGGGCCAGGTCATTTTGACTGTATGACAATCATTTAAATTTAAAACATTATTATTACCCTGAAACATGTAAATTTACACATTTCTTCATAATATATCAATCAATATTATATATGCAGTACATGTATATCAAAGTAAAATTTAAATTTTAATTTCAAATTTTGAAACTTTTCTGCTCTTAATTTTTTTTTACATTTGCTTCTCTTCTTTATACCAAAGTAAATTTGCATGACATAGAACCCTTACTGCATTTTCAAATTTGTTAAGTTGTTAGTTTGAAGATGTTTTATGCCCTAGTTGATTTGATTTTACTTATGTCAAAATAGTCAGTTCAGAATAGTGAAGGGAATTGCAGAAAAGCTCCAGCATCCGGCAAGTAAACCACCTTTTTCCATTTTTGATCTGTCCAAGTGGAATTTAAAACTACCGGTAGGTGGAGAAAATATTGTAATTTCAATTTTAATGACTTTTACTGGTACGACCCCTGGGCCACCATTTGCATATGAAAACATATTGAACACTGTTGTTTATTTTGTTTGTTTGTTTGTTTATTTTTACACATATTTTAGAATGCTGTTATAAAGGAGTTAGAAAGTCGTTTACAACAACTTATGTCAGATTCTGATTTTAATGCCAAGGCTAAAACAATGTTAGAGAAGGACAAAATGGAATCTACAAATAAGATAGAAAGATTAACAGCTGATTACGAAGATCTCAAAGAAAGGTATAGTATAGTAATAGTATATCATATAATGTTTACCCAATTGAATGAGTTGAGTAGAGTAATGGTGTTTAACGTCCTAGTCAAGAATATTTCACTTATATTGAGACATGACCAGCTTTAAGTGAAGCTGCAGAAATTTTTCCTGTGTGTTGAACTGAATGCATTATAAAGCAGGAATCTCTATTGTGTCACACCTACCATGACATGGACCTCGTTTATTTTAAACTCCCATGCGAAAGAACTGTGACTGATTTCATAATGTTGAGTGCTTGGCGAAAAAACAGTCACTACCCACTCTCAAATCTTGGGTTAGATCCAGTAGGGGTTGGAACCCATGACCTCCCACTAATGAGGCAAGCACTCTACCAAATTGAATGAGAGTCTCCTTTTAAATTTCTCAATAAATAAAGTTTTCTCAAAATAAGAAAATGGAATTTGCAGTAATTAAGTAAGATATTAAGATGAATAGCAGATTATGAAGCTCTAAAAGAGAGGTATATCATATAAATACAGTCAAATCTGCCTATAAAGGTCACCCAAGGGATCTAGGAAAAAGGCCTTTGTGGACAGGTAACCTTTATATAGAGGTTAAAATAACATAAAGATCAATTGGGATAATTTTACTGGCCTTTAAAAGCATGTGGTCCTTATATAGAGGCAGCATTTAGGGCAGGTTCAACTGTACAACGTATACATTGTCATATTTTGAGAGAACATTATTCACTGTTATTTCAATGAGAGTCTCAGGATGGGTAAACTTCTCAATGCCAATGAATAAAATTTTCCTGAAATAAATGAATTGAATTTGCAGTCATTAATTTTTATTACTCTTAAAAAATAATAATATAATGGCCTCTGCTTCAACACAAGGACATCAGTTAATGGTCATAGCAATTTAAGCATTTTTGAAATATGTGTATATGTACTTGTAGCCATTTAAATAAGTGAATGGGGGTTCAAAATTATGTTTTGTTATTGGAGATTCAGGACATTTTGCCTTTTATTTTTGGCAGGTTCCACCGTTCCACATCAAGTGTTCAAAGTCCAATATTCTCATTGGAAGGTTCATATGCAATTGTGTTTTTAATTAGAAAAAATAGTATTATCCTGGTAAAAATTGGCAGGTCCATCAGACTTTTACAGTTTAAATGTCAAGGGTCCCAATGTAAAATCAATAGGTCCTGGACCTCAGACATGGGGAATTTTGAACCCCTGGTGAAGTGTGTTAAGGAACAATAACATTGGTCAAAGTAGTAAACTCAAAATTAAAGTAGTAATAGGGATAATATTTGAGGATTTATTTTCTTCTTTAATAATCAATTAAATTTTAAATTAAAAAATTCAACATTTTTTTAAACTAGTGCCATTGATAATTATGTAATTTGTAAGTTTGATTTTTTTTATATCATCATCAAAAGTGTCTTGTACATATTTAAAATAAAAATAAAGAATGTTATGATTGTATAATATTTAAGGTATACCAGTTTAGAGAGGGAACATCAAAGAACTCAGGAAACCTACCAACAAGAACTGAGAACCTTGACCAACAAGACAGAAGCTAGTTTAGAGTTTATGAAACAAGAACATAACATTATGTCATCAAAGGTATGTTTGCCTCCATGTAAACTCATCTTCAAAACATTTTTATTTTGAGTATTTGTAAATAGTATCATTAGAGAAATTTGTATTATTGTTGTAAGTTAGATACTTGTATGTTATATAAGTATCACATGATTTTCAGTATCACATGAGCTTCAGTATCACATGGTTGCAGGAGGCTTGGTTTTCTCATCTTTGCGGGGCAAGAAAAATCAAGCTTTGCATTACTGCTCTTAATAAAGTTGATACTGTTAAAAATAACTTAGACTTGGGACAAATTGGATTTTCAACCCCTGATTTAACATATAGCTGGGTTTAAAGCTTTTGGATACAAGGGTTATCAAAGAGCAGAGCAATTTTTCCATGCTGAATGTTAATTGACTGAAATATCATTAGTAATTTAGTGGTCAAAAACAAATATACCAGTCCATGTTCAAATTAAAATCCAAAAAGCTAAGTAAAATCTTTGAAACTGGCAAATTTAGTTATACATGAACTGAAGTGAAGTGAGGAAGGCGTGCCCCAGAAGAGTAAGCAAAGACAATTACCATAAGAAAACCAGTGTTGTTTTATTTCACTTGTGTTTAAGTACAGCAGGTAAACTCATTTTATACCCCCCTTTCTAATTTTTAAGTCTTGATGAAATATATTATGCATTTTAAACTCCAAATTATCAATTTATGTTAAATAGAATATATATACAGCAAAACCTTGATTCATTGCCACCATTTGTTCAGCAAAAATTTTAGTGTTATAAAGGGGTCTGTTTTTGAACTTCAAAATAGTATGGCGATAATTCAGATGTCGGAGTTATTTAGGGGCATTAAAAGGAGGTTTTACTGTACTTAAACTATATCTTTGCTGCATGTAGATAAATTGAATATGTTGTATTTGGCAGGCTGCTGACACTATATCAGAACTAGAACAGACAATAGAACAGTTAAAGAAATCACTTAAAGATTCTGATGAACAAAGGCAGAGACAAATCAGGGTAAGTGATAATTCCATCCTTACTTGTAAGTCTCTTTTAAAGGAAGCCAATATTGTATATTACTATTTTATTGTGAGAGATTTGTTGATCTCGTGTAATTTTGTGAGGACTCTCGGTCGTGAATTCATATATCACGCAAATATTCCCAGAATAACAAATACATGTATTAAGAAACCACTATGACCATGGGAGTTATATATATTGTATGACAAGACTACTTAGGAAAAGGGAGATAACTGCCTTTTGATGGCGAAGTTTAATATTATTACATATTCATGAAACGACGCTTATGGGGGCATGCAAAATGTGATACTCGCAAATTCAAAGTAATCTACAATATTGGGAATACATGTATTTACTACACATTGCATATGTCATTCAGTCTGAAAATATGTCTTTGAATGTGTTTTGCAAATATGCCTTTAAAACAAACAACATGTGAAATTGCAAAGCTGTTAAATCCAGAAAATATGGTTCAAGATGATATATTACAGTATTTATTTTATTTCTTCCAAAATAACATTATTTTTTGCATTTTAGCTTGTGTTTAATAACCAACCAACATTTTTTATTCAAAGATTTTTGATGTACTAGTAAAGATAGGCTACACTTGGTTAGGCTTTTCAAATGAAGTAAATTACATATTACATTTTAGGAATTAGAACAAATACAGCAGCAAGATAAGATCCATATGGAAAATCTTCATGACAAACAGGTGAGTTGAAATAATTTCTTTGTTGTTCAATGTTTCATGGTTTTTATTAACTTATGTGTGCAAAGTGGAGTAGAGCTCAAATGTATGCCTTACTACTGATTCATGAATTAATGTCAGTTTGGTATATAAAAACACATCTTATGCTCATAATGTTTAAAGGTGCTATAACCATTCTTTATTTGCTCATAATTCTGTTCTTGTAGACACACTGTTCTTTGATGTTTTGGCATAATATAAAATGTTTAACCTTAATGAATAGTACTTTTGAAAGCATTTGTTGTCACCCTTCCCTCCTTTCCAATTTCTCTTATATCAGTGTAAGTGAATTTTATTTAAAGTAAAGGTCTGTTGAACAACATTGTCTTCTGACAAGTCTTGGCATCACATAGAAATAACACTATAACATATTCACCACATTTTGTGTTAAAAGTTTATAATTACTACACTTTATATACAGATGAGAGCACTGAAACTAGAAATGGAACAAGTAGACCAGGATTACCAGAAGAAAGTCAAGAAACTAGAACAGACAATCATGTATGTAAAATAATCAATAAAATCGATAAGTATGATGTCTCTGTATCCAAAACTATCTTGGACATATTTGATGTAGCATAGTTCCATATTCCTTCCATTCTCAATTTTGATTCCATATGTAGTGAGTGTAGCTACCTAGAAAAGATGTTCCTACCCTTATGGAGCACCGGCTTCAATTCCATGGGGGTTGTCCACATGTTTTAACTGAACTTGCCAGTTTTTACAGTTTTTACTTCAAATTTTATTTTAATATGGATAGGTAAGTTAGTGTTTGGTTGTTATACATGTATTTTAAATGATTCATCATGTACAGAAATCGGTCAATATTCTAGCCAATCACATTAAGATGAAAACATTTATAATCTTTAATATAAACTGTTTAATGTGTATGGGAATCTGTATGAATTGGTTAACTAGGCACAGAACTTATGAGGGGAAAGGCTATCACATTGAACACTGGTGAAACCATTTCGACATGATTTTTGAAATTCTAGAAACCTAGTACATACATGTAGTAAAGCATACAAGCAATATACAAGTTATCCCCTTACTAGTTATCCCCTTACTATGCATGTTTGTATTTTTAGAATTCTTGCATGTCTTAAGGCTTTGACCACTTTGGTAGCTCAGTTGGTAAAGTGCTTGCTCCGTAAGTGGGAGGTCATGGGTTTGAACCCCTACCGGGTCTGACTCAAGACTTGAAACTGGATAGTGATTGTTCTTTCGCCAAGCACTTGGCATTACAAAATGAAAGTCACGGTTCTTTTGGATGGGAACTTCAAATAAACGAGGTCCAGTGTCACGGTAGGCTTGGCACGATAAAGAACCCTGCTGTTTAATGCCATCAGCACAGTACACAAGCAAAATTTCTGCACCTTCGCATATAGCTGGCAACATCTTGATATAAGTGAAATATTCTTGACTGAGACATTAAACACCATTACTTAACTCAACTCTTAAGGCTTTAATAATCATATACATGTATACATGTTTCATGCAATTAAAATTTCATCGAGAAATATCCTTCTATTACCATATAAAGTAATATATTCTTTTCATGTCCAATCATATTTGATAAAGTTTGTTCATTTAAAATATTTCTATATTTTTCCAATTTTAGAGAAAAAGAAGATGAAGTGAAAAACCTTAAAGATCAGAATACCAAACAAGCTCAGCAATCAGAGAAAAGTCTGGAAGATTTCAAATTGAAGGTGGAGAAAAATCAAACACAGATGTATGATGAAATGAAACAACAGGTAATAAACCATGTTATATTTATCTTACCTGTCTAGTGAGTCCTTCAAAAGAGACCTTAAAAAACTATGTGGCATGTCACTATGGGCTCATTAAAGAATCCTTCCTGCACATTAAGAGACCTCAAAAACTGATGCCACATGTTATGATGGGACTGGCACATTAAAGAATCCTTCCTGCACCTTACCCTGGGTGTACTGCAGAGGTAAAATTTTTTGCTACTTCACCTATAGCTGGTGATATATTGATATAAGTAAAATATTCTTGACTGGGATGTAAAAGTGCAACTTCACCTATAGCTGGTGATATCTTGATATTAGTAAAATATTCTTGACTGGGATGTAAAAGTTACAAACCCCATTCAATCTTATCTGTCTAGTGCAGCCCAAAAAGTCTCCTGTTATTGCAATAACACCTCAATGTAGTTACGCTTTCTTCCATATTACAAAAAATAAATATTTGCCCTGAACTTCTATCCTGAGCATATAGGAACAATAGGTGTGTCAGCTTGTCGCTTAACCTACATGTAGTTTCTTTGAAGTGAATCTAAAATGCCTTGAAAGGGATGTCAGTCCATCACAAGATTACCCTTTCATATTCTGTTGGTGCTGATTCATTTCTCGTCTGGTTAAACTGGAACAGTGTGAAAATAATTTCTTCCTCAAAGGACACATGGTACAGTTTAGCTTGGGGTTGAATGAATCACTTTGGAATCATAAGTCTGCAACCTTACCCATCTGTCCATCATATCTAAATTACTAGTATATTGATGATGACCACAACTGTTTCAATGTAGAAATAGGACATATTGACATGGATGTTTATCCCCCGCCTTTTGCAAAGACAGTTTCTGTCTGTCCGTCTGTCCAAAATTCTTATCTGCACAAGTTCTCCAAAACTCTGAAACACTTTTTCATTAATCTTGGTGCAAAACATCAACATGTATAGATAGGAGATGCATGTATTGTTAACACGAGTAAGTTTGCTCATTTTCCTTGGAGTTATTGATTGCCCTTTGAACATAAGTCACAAAAAAACCTGCTGGCAGGGATCCTGATTCACTTGTAATAGATATGTTTGACTTATTCCATAATATGAAGCTTATTCGTATTGGTTGGATTATTCTAGTAGAGACGAAATTAGAAGTAAAAAATTCATTTATTTTTCATTTATCTGTAACTTTTTACTGTAGATGGAGAGAGTTGAAGCTGATTTGAACAAATCTAAACAAGTCAGAGAGAAACAAGCTAAAGAATTCAAAACACAGTTTGATGAAGAAAGAGCCAAACATGATAGAACAGTAAGTTTTTAGACACAATACACTGAAACTTTGTGAACTGGCTGAACACCTTACGGACCAAAGATTTAATTTTCAGTTCATGGTACACCAATTAATTTTGACAAATAGTATTCATGGTATGTCTGATATATCATAAGAATTATTTCAGTTTAGAGAGTTCTATGCAGTGTTTAGTTTCAACATTTTTCTGTAAACATTTGGATAGTTTTGTAACCCAGTGATAATGAATTTAAATTTTTGAATTTTCTGATACTGTAAACATGGTAAAGGGGGAATGTTCATGTGGGTAAAATTTTAGCTTATTTTGCTCTTAAAGAAATTACCCCGAAATTTTTACCCATGCGAAAATGACAACTATACAAGTTTATATAACATAATATACAGAATATACGCCCACTTATATCGGTAATTCGGAAATTACACCCGCACGAAATGTCAGATTTCAGAAATAGCGAAATTTTCAACCCACGAAAATAATCCCCTTTACAGTATTTAATCTGTCTGTATGGGAAGGTTTTCTGGATTTTCATTTGGCAAGAGAAACTATATATCATAAGCCTTCAAAATCAGTAATTATTGTGTTCAAACTAACTCCAAAATTTTCTGATATTCAGTATCATTAAAAAGTTTCCTTCTTTATATTTTTGTCGAATGGGAATCAAGACTCAATCCTTGTCAGTGGAACGTGAAAGAAAATTAAATAGATTTTTAGCTCACCTGAGCCAAAAGGCTCAGATGAGCTATTGCTATCTATATCCGTCCATCGTGCGTCGTGCGTAAACTTTACATTTTAATCTTCTCCTTCAAAACTACTGAGCCAAATTTGATGAAACTTTGTGATTATTATGCCTGGGTAACAGGCTTTCAAAATTGTGTTCTGGGTTTGACCACGCCCAAAAATATGGCTGCCGTTACTATAAATAGCCAAAAGACAAAAACATCTTCTTCTCTGAAACCAAAAGATGCAGACAAATTTTGATTAGATTTTTGGCTTCAAGATACCTAGATACATTAAAATTGTGTTTTTCATGAAAATTGGACTGAAAATAGGTTACGTGTTTTTTGCGTAAAATTATGTAATTTTTAAAATGAGACATCTATTGTTATAACTTCATACTGACTGAAGATAATTGTATGAAGTTTTCACTGTTAATCTTGTCTTGCGATTTTCTTCCGATTGATGTCAAGGTCAAAGGTCAAGGTCATGTCCCAGTTTTTGACCTTTGATAAAAAATGCTATTTTTTAAACATTTCTGGTGATAATGACGTAGGATTTTTGGTTAATTGTAGGTATTGACATGACGATCATTATGATATATCGATTAAGGTCATGGGTTCAAAGGTCAAGGTCACAGATGTACAAGTTTACCAAAATAGTTAATTATCTGCAAAACTATGAACTTTTGTATAGGCATGTATACTAGAATATTGTAGGTAAT
This sequence comes from Anadara kagoshimensis, assembly GCA_021292105.1. NCBI lineage: Eukaryota > Metazoa > Mollusca > Bivalvia > Arcoida > Arcidae > Anadara > Anadara kagoshimensis. The sequence goes on from CM037858.1 coordinate 26,342,214, forward strand.
GGCCCAATGGTCATTTTGATATATGAATAAAGGTCATGAGTTCAAAGGTCAAGGTCATAGATGTAAACAAGTACTGAAATGATTATTTATCTCAAAAACTATAGACATTTTGTATAGGCATGTATATTAGAATATTGTAGGTAATGGCCCAATAGTCATTTTGATATATGAATAAAGGTCATGGGTATGAAGGTCAAGGTCACAGATCCGAATGAATACCTGAATGGTTAATTATCTTGAAAACTATTAACTTTTTGTATATGCATGTATATTAGAATATTGTAGGTATTAGCCTAACAACCATTTTGATATATGAATGAAGGTTATGGGTTCAAAGGTCAAGGTCACAGATGTGAACAAGTTCTGAAATGATTATTTATCTCAAAAACTATAAACTTTTTGTATAGGCACGTATATTAGAATACTTAGGTATTATCCTAATGATCATTTTGATATATGAATGAAGGTCACAGATTCGAATGAATTCCTTAATGGTTAATTATCTTGAAAACTATTAACTTTTTGTATAGGCATGTATATTAGAATATTGTTGGTACTGGCACAATAGTCATTTGGTCGTTTGGATATATGAATGAAGGGCAAATGTCAAGATCACAGATACAAACAAGTACTGAAATGATTATTTATCAAAAACTATT